>BSBK01009100.1:12500-565121 GCA_027943335.1 Chamaecyparis obtusa
AAGATAGAGAGAGAGAGAGAGAGAGAGAGAGAGGAGAGAGAGAGAGAGAGAGAGAGAGAGAGAGAGAGAGAGAGGAGAGAGAGGAGAGAGAGAGAGAGAGAGAGAGAGAGAGAGAGAGACAGAGACAGAGACAGAGACAGAGACAGAGACAGAGATAGAGACAGAGACAGAGACAGAGACAGAGACAGAGAGAGAGAGAGAGAGAGACAGAGAGACAGAGACAGAGAGACAGAGACAGAGACAGAGAGAGACAGAGACAGAGACAGAGACAGACAGACAGAGACAGACAGATAGACAGACAGAGATAGACAGACAAAGAGAGAGACAGAGAGACAAGACGAGACAGAGACAGAGAAGAGAGTCAGAGAGACAGAGACAGAGACAAAGACAGAGACAAAGACAGAGAGATAGAGAGACAGAGACAGAGACAGAGAGACAGAGACAGATAGAGAGAGAAAGAGAGAGAGACAGAAAGACAGAGACAGAGAGAGACATAGATAGAGACAGAGACAAAGACAAAGACAAAGACAGAGACAAATAGACAGATAGATAGACAGACAGAGATAGACAGACAGACAGACAGACAGAGATAGAGACAGAGACAGAGACAGACATACATACATACATACATACAGAGATAGAGACAGAGATAGAGATAGAGATAAAGATAAAGATAGAGATAGAGACAGAGACAAAGATAGACACATAGATAGAGACAAAGAGAGAGATAGAGACAGAGAGACAAAGCAACAGAGATAGAGAGAGAGACAGAGACATAGAGATATAGAGATAGAGATAGAGATAGAGATAGAGATAGAGATAGAGATAGAGACAGAGATAGAGACAGAGACAGAGACAGAGATAGAGACAAGTAAAGACATAGACAGAGAGATAGAGATAGAGATAAAGAGATAGAGAGAGACAGAGAAAGAGATAGAGACAGAGATAGAGAGATTAGGGGAAGGCTAGAGAGAGAGAGAGAGAGAGAGAGAGAGAGAGAGAGAGAGAGAGAGAGAGAGAGAGAGAGAGAGAGAGAGAGGGAAGGAAGGCTAGAGGGTAGGGAAGAGAGAGAAAGAGAGAAGTGGAAGAGGAGAGAGTAGGACAAAGAGAAAAAAAAAAAGGAGAGGGGGAGAGAGAGACAGAGACAGAGACAGAGATAGAGACAGAGACAGAGATGGAGATAGAGACATAGACACAGACAAAGATAGAGACAGAGATAGAGACACAGACATAGACACAGACATAGACACAGACACAAACACAGATATAGACACAAACACAGACACAAACATAGACACAGAGATAGAGAGATAGATTTATGCAGGAGCATCCTAGGTGTAAGAGGAATCTTGCATCACCCAAAAAAAAAAAAATTCTGGTTTCTTTTCAATAAGGGCTATCTTGTGTAGAGCTGCTATTTATGGAAACTTGCAATTTTATGATCTCAAAATGTTCTTATTTCATAGTTGGAGGTTCATCCTAGTCATATCAGCCTGCCTGTAAGGTTTCATTGCTAGATCAAGTCTGGTTTTGAAGATATTGAAACTTTTCAGTTTTGGAAACAGGGTACAAAAATTTTGAACTCAATTTTGAAGGCTTTAAAGGCCCCAGATAAGGTCAAATTTTCAGCTAAATGAATCTTTCTTGATTCAAACATTGTAGAGCTCCTCGTGCCCTTTTCGAAATGGGGTTATAATAGTTAATTAGATCAACAAGTGATGACTTATGGTCTTCGGAAGTTGGGTCACTTGAAATGGCGGAAAATGATTTTCCTTCAAAAATTTTGTTTGGGTTTTCAAAATTTATTTTGAGCTGACTTTGATGTAATAAAATGAAAAATAAAATAATTCTAGGTTTGGTCAGCCTTGTTGGCTAAAAAATTTTCTGGATCCTTCTCGGGCGGTGGAAATTACCTATATAAAGAAGGCCCGTAGTGTTGTCTAGGCAGTTCGGGACAATTCTGGGTAGATCTGGGTAATGATTTGAGGCTTTTTCCTATAGAATATTGTAAGGGGAATGCCCATGTGGCTTTGCATATTGTAATTCTGAAAATTTGTTAATTCCACATTTGTGGAGATAATAAGAAGCCCGTTTTCTATTCTTGCAAATTGTTTTTGTTTCTCTGTTTCTGTTATGTGTTGTGGTATTAAGGGGAGCACCCTTCATCATAGAAAGAGACAGAGAAAGAGATAGAGACAAAGACAAAGACAAAGATAAACAGAGACAAACAGACAGACAGACAGACAGAGATAGAGAGAGACAAAGAGACAAAGAGAGATAGAGAGAGAGAGAGACACACACACACACACACACAGTGAGAGACAAAGAGATAGGGGAGAGATAGAGAAAGACAAATAGACAGATAGAGAGACAGAGAAAGAGACAGAGTCAGAGAGACAGACAGACAGATAGATAGATAGACAGACAGAGACAGAGACGGAGATAGAGATAGACACACACAGAGAGAGAGAGAGAGAGAGAGAGAGGGGGGGGCTTTGTTGTTTGCTTGATGGGATATAGAGTGATTTCTTAAATAGCCCAATGGTGAATGGAAACAAGGGTGAAACAATGCCAAATATGTCTCTGGCATCCCTATAATACCCTTGCTACTATTGGTGGCTAGGGATCTCCATTCCTTCCTAGTACGTGGCTTAGACATTACCTATAGGTTTTTGGCAATGGAACCCATAGAAGGGATGTGAAGGGCTATCGACCCTGATTAGTAGTTTACCTAGTTCCTTCGAATGACTAAGAACCTATTGATTCAATTACTATCATGAGAAGATGTGAAACTCTGAACCTAGCATGAGAGAAGAGTGCACCCCAGACAATAAATCTTTCTAAAATGGAGTATGCACTTTTTTTCCATTATTTTCCCTACTAGCCATTATTGGTTAGAGAGAGAGAGAGAGAGTAGGGGGAGGAGAGATAAGGCGAGAGAGAGAGAGAGAGGGGGGGGGAGGGGAGATCTCTCTCTATCTCTCTCTATTGGAATATAGATGTCATTGAGTACCACGTAAACTTATAAACTTATAATATTTTTCTCAACCTATATAAACTTCTTATATTCTCTATTAACTTTTCTTATGCCTTCCAAATGTAGGGATTGGAATGTAGATGTCATCGAGTACCATGTGTTAAAATTATACACTTTAGGAGCGAAAAGGACACTTATATTTTATGTATAGTTGTGTAATTTGCATATTTAGATGCCAAATTTTGTATATAAAAACAAAAATCGAATGTAATGTGCATATTTAGATGCCAAAGTTTGTATATAAAAACAACAATCAAATGTAATGTGCATATTTAGATACCAGATTTTGTATATAAAACATTTGATGTAAATTAGATGCAAAATTTGGAATATGAAATAGCCCATGCGGTTGATTTGTAAATATTAAGAGCCCACATTTTTATCATCTTAATGTCATGTAAAGTGCAAAAAATGTGTTTCCTTACTATGAATGTTGTATCCTTATATTTGTATCATCTTAATTTTGTATCATTACTAGTGCAGGGGCACTAAGGACATCCAGTCAAGCCATGAAGACATTCAATGCAAACATGAAGACCTTGAAGGCATTCAATGAGATCCAGAGAGCATGGAAGATAGAGAAGGAACCTATGAGCATCAACTACCACATATTAAAGACTATAATGTCTTTTACTGTCATGAAATGACATTGCAATGTAAAGAGTTGGTTAATGGCCTAAAGGCCCAAATTTCTTGTAAGTGGGCCATTAGTGTCCAAGGGAGTCAAGGGATAGTTTAGGGGTTTAGTAGTGCTTGGAATAAGTCTCATAATTCTTTGAAATCTTTACAAGTTTTCATTTTATAAATTCAATATGTTATAAGTTAACTTTCAAAGTTTAAATATTCAAATTTTAAACAAGTAACGGCTAGTTAGTGCATATTTAGATGCAAACTTTTGTATATATAAAAAAAAAATTGAATGTAATGTGCATATTTAGATGCCAAATTTGTATATAAAAAATTTAATGCAAAATTTGAAATATAAAAGAGCCCATGGGGTTGATTTGCAAATATTAAGAGCCCACATTTGTATCGTCTTAATGCCATGTAAAGTGCAAAAATTATGTTTCCTTACTATGAATGTTGTATCCTTATATAATTTATATCATCTTAATTTTTTATCCTTACATTTTTATTGTCTTAATTCCATGTACATTTGTATTGTCAAATGATGTAATAGCTAGATTCATTGAGTCAAAATTGGTCAAATGTGTCCAAAGTAAAATGGTGATTCCCTAGGGTGAAGGGATAGTATTGAAGGATTACATCCTAGAACTGGATGGATTGTGCCATTAGCTTCGATTAGGTAGTTAAACACTAGTGACAACCCCATTTTGACCACTGAGTCACTAGAATGTTCCAGACCATGCTGGAACAAAGTGTTCCCAAGGTGCACTAAGCACGATTGGGCAGTGATCTTTCAAGGCTCATATCTCAGACCCCATGAGAGGTATCAAAAAACCATGAGATGCTACAGGAGTTCATTTCTGATGCCCACAATAACCTCTCTCCATTCTGGGAGATTTGAATTGTTTTGAATTTGGCACGCCAGTCTCGCTTGATCCCAAAACTTGTTGTGAGGGTTAGTTGAAAGTTGCACCACTAGGTTTCTTCTAAACCATTTGTCTCAGCACCAAATGGACTGTGTCATTATCTTTTTTGGGTGGTTAAATGCTAGTGACAACCCTGTTTCAACCACTGAGTCACTAGAATGTTCTGGACCATGCCGGACCAAAGTGTCCCCAAGGTGCACTAAGCACGATTTGGCAGCGATCTTTTAAGGCTCGTATCTTGAACCCCGTGAGAGGTATTGGTAAATCATGAAATGCTATATGACAATGTTTCTGAGGCCTATAATAACCTCTCTCTATTTTGGGAGATTCAAATTTGTTTGAATTTGGCACGCCAGTCTCACTTGATGCCAAAACTTGCAGTGAGGGTTAGTTGAAAGTTGCACCACTAGGTCTCTTTCAAACCGTTCACCCCAGTGCCTAATGGACTAGACAATTAGCTTTGGTTGGGTGGGGTAAACACTAGTGACAAACTTGTTTCGACCACTGAGTCACTAGAATGTTCTGGACCATGCCAAACCAAAGTATCCCCAAGGTGACCTTAGCACGATTGGGAAGTGATCTTTTGAGGTTGGTATCTCAAACCTCATGAGAGGTATCGATAAACCATGAGATGCTACAAGACTACATTTTTAAGGCCTACAATAACCTCTATCCATTCTGGGAGATTCTAATTTGTTTGAATTTGGCACGCCAGGCTTGCTTGATGCCAAAACTTGCAGTGAGGGTTAGTTGAAAGTTGCACCACTGGGTTTCTTCCAAACCATTTGTCCTAGCACCAAATGGATTGCGCCATTAGCTCTAGTTGGGTGATTAAATGCTAGTGACAACCCCATTTTGACCACTGAGTCACTAAAATGTTCTGGACCATGCCAAACCAAAGTGTCCCCAAGGTGCACTAAGAACTATTGGGTAGTGATATTTTGAGGCTCATGTCTTAGACCCCGTGAGAGGTATCGGTGAATTGTGAGATGCTACAAGACCAAGTTTCTAAGGCCTACAACAACCTCTCCCCATTCTAGGAGATTCAAATTTGTTTGAATTTGGCATGCTAGTCTCGCTTGATGCCAAAACTTGCAGTGAGGGTCAGTTGAAAGTTGCACCACTAAGTTTCTTCCAAATTGTTCATCTCTGCCCCAAATGGACTACGCCATTAGCTCTAGTTGGGTGGGTAAACACTAGTGACAACTCTATTTTGACCACTAAGTCACTAGAACATTCCGGACCATGCTGGACCAAAGTGTCCCCAAGGTGCACTAAGCATGATTGGGCAGTGATCTTTCAAGGCTTGTATCTCGGACCTCGTGAGAGATATTAGAAAATCATGAGATCTTATAGGACCACATTTTTGAGGCCTACAATAACCTCTCCCCATTTTGGGAGATTTGAATGTGTTTGAATTTGGCACGCTAGTCTCGCTTGATGCCAAAACTTACAGTAAGGGTCAGTTGAAAGTTGCACCATTGGGTTTCTTCCCAACCGTTTGTTTCGGTGCCAAACAAACTATGCCATTAGCACTAGTTGGGTAGGTAAACACTAGTGGCAACCCTTTTTTGACCACTGAGTCACTAGAATGTTCCAGACCATGCCAGACCAAAGTGTACCCAAGGTGTACTAAGCACGATTGGGCAACGATCTTTCGAGGCTCGTATCTCAGACCCCGTGAGAGGTATCAAAAAAATGTGAGATGCTACAGGGCCAAATTTTTTAGGCCTACAATAACCTCTCCGCATTCTGGGATATTCAAATTTGTTTGAATTTGGCACACCAGTCTCGCTTGATGCCAAAACTTGCAGTGAGGGTCAGTTGAATGTTGCACCACATGGTTTCTTCCCAACCGTTTGTCTCAGCACTGAATGGACTGCACCATTAGCTCTAGTTGGGTAGGTAAATGCTAGTGACAACCCCATTTTGACCACTAAGTCACTAGAACATTTCGGACCATGCCAGACCAAAGTGTCCCTAAGGTGCACTAAGCACAATTGGGCAACGATCTTACAAGGATCATATCTTGGACCCCGTGAGAGGTATTAGCATACCGTGAGACACTATAGGACCGCATTTTTGAGACCTACAATAACCTCTCTTCATTTTGGAAGATTCAATTTTTTTTGAATTTGTCACGCCAGTCTCACTTGATGCTAAAACTTGCAGTGAGGGTTAGTTGAAAGTTGCACCATTGGGTTTCTTCCAAATCATTCATCCCGGCACTGAATGGACTGCACCATTAGCTCTAGTTGGAAAACCTCATTTGGAACATGAATTTAGTAGAACTTTCGTGAACATGCCAGACCAAATTGTTCCGAAGGTCCACTAAGCACCATTGTGTATGTTGGCAAGCATTCTGGTGTGTCAAGAGGAAAAGTAAGCCTTTAAATGGATCCAAAAGGATTCTACCCTGAGTCTTGGTGAGGATTCAGGGAATCCAAAAGTTTATCTAGATCAACCATTAGTTCTTGATTTTTTTGGAGAATTCTGGAGATAAAGTCTGATTTATGACTAGTGAAGACTATAAGCCTACAAGGGCCATTGGAGTGGATTGGTGGAAGATGAGTTGACCAAAATTGGTAGATTGGTGGAACATAGTAGATGGACCATATTAAGATGTTATATGGTATACAATTAAGGTGGAAGACCTGTTTCAATTTTTGACAAGATGGAGGCTCTAGGTGCACTAAGAGGCCTAGAATGGAGTTGGTGCCAAGAGAAGTTGGGATGAGAGGTTAGAGGAAGTGAACTTGTTCAAAATGTCGGATTTGTTGGTTTGCTAAAGTCAAAGCACTCGATTTGAACCTTGAGTTGAGACTAACTCCTTCAGTAGATTCCAAGATGCTTGTAGAATCCTCAAGTTGAGTTGAGTTCTATGAGGGGATAGTAGAGGGATCTACATCATATTTTCTTGGTTGAGAGCATTAGATACACATGAATACAATGTAGCACATAAATTTTGGAATCACTTAACTGATGAATTACACATGTGAATACACGTAGCACATAAAGCGTACACATAAATTTTCTTAAGTCATGAAGCATACATGTAGCACATAGATTATAAAGCATACCACATGAATTCACTTAAGTCATGCATGTAGCCCATACACATGAATTTAGGCTATGAAGAATGTACTTGAATATACATGAATATACTTAAGGCATAAATCATACACATGAGTACATACACATAAGCATATTTACATACTAACAATGAATAAATGAACACATAATTAACAAATTGGATCAAATATCAAGTTTCATATATATCAAAATGAACAATAATTTTGTACATATTTACATGTCGGCATATCTAGATACAATGTGGCATACGCCATCTCAAAATAATAAGTTTAACTACAAATGTTTCTAAGACATCCTATTCTACTGGTGGATCATCAAAATGCAGCCTCTTTGAAGTACTCTTTGGCTCTGATGGATCCTGCATTCAAACACAAAAGTGAAACCCCAAGTTAGATTACTTAATTTATATGGTTTCTACAAATAAATAATAGAATCATAGTCAACAATAATAAATAAAATTTAAACTAAAATTGAACTCTCATATACCTCGCCTCTCTGTCTCCTCCTGCGGACAGGAGACTCAATATATGTCCTTGGTAGCAAAGGAACAATGCCACCAATGTCGACTTCGACCTGTATATGTTTGCAAACATGAGATTTATCTATGAGTTATACTATTTAATGTTAAATCCTTGGTAGAAAATATATGTTTACAAAATAACTGAATTAACTTTAAAACTTACCTGTGTTGAACTTTCTTCAAGAAATATTGGTTGAGTCATCATCGATACAAACCCTTGGTGTTCTACCTCCTCAAACTAGGAGTGACCTAAAAAAGTCAAATAGATGTATTTCATACTATCATAAGTTGATCATATTATATATACTTGATAATAAGATACAGACAAATAACTTTAGAAATATACATACCATGGGGCTATCACTGTGAATTGATATGCATGTGAATCTATTGTGACGATAGGGTCTCACGACATCATCAGATGCCACTCTTTGTCAAATAAACCATGTAAATTAAAAATGAGTATGCACAACTGACAAGTATACATGTATGCATAAATAAACTAAACTACTTAATTACCTTTCCCTTGTCAATGCCTGACACCTGCACCCCCTCACATTGCCCCCCGGTGGCAACTGGTGACACCTACATTAGTATGTAATAAGATTATCATTAAAATTAGAAAACAATGTACATATACTATTATAATAATTTAAGGAAACCAATGAGTAAGTTAAAAAATATGTACCGTGGAATTCTCAAGACCAAATGATATGGCCAAAAGCATGGACCCCTCCACCTGTACCATCTCCTCCTCTGTCATCAACTGAACATAACACATAAAAAAACATAAGTGAGAAATTATTATAAGAAAATTCTACTAAAAATATGAATGATAAAAATTAAATACAATGTAAAAAGTGAATTGTTTACCCTTACCATAACAGTAGGAGTCCATGGCTCTGTATGCCCCTGATGCACATCTTCATGAGGTGCTTTAGTGCCTGTAGTGTGCTGTGTAGAATCGTCCACCTCAAATACGTAATTATATGCATCACTATCATTCAGGGGACCTAAGCACAAATTCTTGCACATAATGCAAGTGTGGGGCACACAAACATGTGATCTCGTGGAGGATGTGGAAGGGCCAGAAGCATCAAGATGAGGAGGCAACAATGTCATGTTGTGCATAACCAGCAGATCACTCAAGGTTTGAATGGCTCGAATAGTCTATGAGCCGGCCTCAACAATAATGTATGGATGTTTCACTGTGGGAGGTGGTGAAATCTCAGGAGGGGGGACATATGTACGGGATTTTACCTGGTGTGCCCATGGCCTATCCTAAGGAGCACCTAAACCTACACCCTAGTTCGGTCTCATACTCCAATAATTGACCTTGTGACTGAGCACAAATTCAGCATACAATTTTTTAATAAAATAAAATGGGACATCCAAATTGTTGTGAGGTGGTTTAACAAAAGCCATCCACCAGTGGTCCCAAAAGTTGTCACGTATTGCACTATTTGTGCACCATTTAATTGACAACTTGGGTATTTTAGGGTCCACTTTTAGACTAGTTTTAGGATCCACAAAAAGATTACATATGTCATATTTTGTTATGTTTAGGTTCATGACTTGATCATAGTCAAGCCCATCATCAAATTGGGCATGCATGGAATCGCGCCAAAGAAGAGCAATATTATGTTTCTCTATAAGTTTCTCCACGTTTTCAATAATGGAGTTCAATGTGGTAAACATGGGGTGCAATGTGGGGAAATTGGCATAGGTGGTTTGAAATCCTCTAAGCTGATTTAGATTGTCTCCTATGAGATCCTCTAAACGGCAAGGGTTTGAGACTGTTTCATCTTTTGAAAGTGGGGGATTGTTGGGAGGTGGTTCTGGATAAACAAATAGATAATTACAATGAATTTAAAAAAACAATACAAAAACTCATTTAAATGGGCTAATTTTTATATAAAAAACTATAAATTTCTATTAAAACACAATAAAAATAATAAAAACAATAAAAAATTGAAGATTAAACTTACCTTAGATTCAAGCAAAATTGGATGGGGGATAAAACCAGATATCTGAAAGCCCTAGCTGTGTTCAACATTTTCACAGTGAAAATGTTGAATGTCGTTAGGGTATGCAGATATATAATTACTGGCAAAAATTAGATATCCAATATAAAATCAGATATCTGATATTATCAAATATTTGATTATGCCTGTACTTTGGCTTTTGGCTTGGCTAGGTGTACTGACACCTAGGCCTACTAAAAAGTCAACAAATCCATTTGTGTACTTTTGGACGAGTGAAAAATTTATTTTTTCACATCGCCACTTTTTGGCATACCATGATCCTTCACATACCCAATATGTTTCATCATCCATGGCCTTTAATGATTGTACAAACTAAGGAAGGATTGGAGAAGGTCTAGACAGGGCATTGATTTGATAAATTGACTTTTGTGTCCTCATAAAAAGTTTGGTTCCCCATGAGTTCCACCTAAATGTTGGGGTCCAAAGTGACTACTAGGGTAACTCAAGATAGTGTGGAGTTATATGAAGACACTTTCTTACATGTATCTTTGAATCCCCTCTAGTTTAGCTTTTTGGTTCACCTCTAGTATCACCTGTTAGTGTTTTGTATGTATCCTTTATGTTTTTTCATGTTTCATCCCTTGTGTATCTTGTGTTATGTTTTGGTTTTCTTTGTGATATTTTTATTATATGTTATAACTTTACATTGTGGTTTCCTTGTGTGGTGTGAGGTCATGTGTCTATCTCCTAGCTCAATGGGGTAGCCCTCAAGATTCTACATGGTTGGGTGGTAAATATTTTTATCCATTGAGGTTCTTGGTTCATGAGCATGTTAGATGGATTATGCTTTTCATCTATCTTTTGCATCTAACATATCATTATTAATGTACATATGTATATCATATTATGTATTATGGATCTTGGCATTGTAAATTTATATGGTCTATAGAGATGGATGTAATTTTAACTATTAGCATGCATCTAAGATTCATTGTAATGTATACTTTGAGATAGATCGATGTTGAAATCATCTATTACTATTTTCTTATATGAAATTTTGATATGGATAAGTAACATTGTGTTTGAGACTTAAAATGAATAAATCTTAATGATGCTAAAATTGTACATTCTCTCATCTTTATGTAATTTGTGTTTACCATGTGATTGTGTGTTTCTTAATAGCGACATTGAGGAACCCATGAGGGCATAATGTAGAGCATTGATGTTTTAGTACTTATGCATGTCAATATATTGCATTATTTAATTGGTTTTCATTATGTTAAATTATAATCGTTAATGTTATAAAAAGGGAAAATAAACTTGCCATTTTCTTTAGCAATTATATGTTTTCATCACAATTTAATTTGATTATTCTTAATAGTCTAATAGACATGCCAAATTTTACAACCACTTAAGATAAAATAGGATATTTTGATATGGATAAGTAACATTGTATTTGAGATGGGAAGAATATTGTTGGCAGAATGAGTGGGGAAGAATATCGCCAGCAACAGGCCATCCAAAATGGGTTGAGTCCTCTCCCTATGACTCACCCGCTGGTGCGGGAGCACCAAGGTCACAAGCAGGAGTTATGAAGAGCACTAGGATCACTGATGGATCCTTAGGTGGAGTTGAAGCCAAATGGCCTTCTAAGGTCATTAAAACATTTAATGAGACCAATCATGGTCATGTAATGTTGTTTGGATCATATATGGATCATATTGTAATTAAATCCTAAATGTAAGCCTTAATTGCACCAATGAGTCTAAAAGGTACCTAGGGGTCACTAGGAATGGATTAAGGATTAATCCTAGATTAGGGGATTGTGGACATAACCTCTAAAGATTCATTATGTTTGTAAATGGCCTATAGAACCATCAAAATTGATGTAAAAGCACTTAGAGTGACAAAAGCTCAATTTGCCTTAATATGGCAAAATAAGGCATAAATGGCTAAGGAAGGGTTAGTAGTAGGTTTGAGGGTTAGTATAGGTCTAAAAAATTAGGATTGAATCCTAAAAATTCCTTTAGAAAGTATTTTAATAATTCAAATTGAAAATTTTAGGTTGGGGTCAAAGTTGACAAAGTAGTTGTCAACTAGACAACTTTTACAAGTTTGTAATTGTGTTAACAGTCGGTTTTGACTGTTGTAGGACAGCTTGAAGTTAGTTAGAGGTTGGTTTTCGATTTTAAGGATCTTTTTGAAGGAGATATATGTGAGTGAAGTTGGTATGTAGAGTTTGGGTGTGTGTGGAGACCATTGTAAATGGTTTTGATTCAATAACAAAAGACATTTTCTTGCAAATCCATATTCAGGCCCGTGGGTACAGTCTTGATCCAGGCACTTTGATGCTTTGAAACAATGTATTTTTTTTATTAGAGAAAGATGTGAGATGATTATAATTTGTTTTAGTATCATTTCAATGCATTTATATTGTCTTTTTATGAATATTTGAGGCAGGGAAACCGAGTCATTCTTGACTGTCCCTGGACTGTGTTTTTGTAATCAGCAATTTGTTCTTATGAAGTTTTAAATGGATCATTGACTCTCCCACCCTATGTGGTGAATGTGATTGGTGGGAGGAGTCTTATAATATGTATTATATCCTTTTATAGTGATCTGGTTGCATGAATATGCAGGGATGTGGAAGATGTTGTGGAGAAGAGACCACCAAATGGTGGTTAAATGCTGATTGAGGGTGTACAGTTTGACACCAGCTATTATTGTGAGTAAATACTCCAAAGGATGGGGGTATTTTGTGATGGATATTGGTTATTTGGATCCATGGGAAGGTTTCAGGTCCCTTGGTAAGTTTTAGAGAGGTTTGCAAGAGCCTAAGTGAGAAAGCCCTTGCCTAGAGGCCCTAGAAAGGAGGGTTTGGTACCTAGAGTTATAAGCCAGTGTTGGCACTCTAAAAATTTGATAATCTGATGTTTTTAGCCATGTTATAAGAATTTTTTGAGTTTTTGAGTCCTGGAAGTCAAGGGATATAAGAGTTCCTTCTTTGAGCAAGGCTAATTAGGCCTAATTGAAGAGGTAGTGGGTGAAAGAAGTGTTCACCAGTGAAATGGTGAGAGCCTGATATTGTTAGGAATTTAATAACTTTGAAAAGGGTATTTGAAAGTGTAAAAATATTTCTAGGTTGTTTGGGGGTTTTGGGAGAAAACTTTTGATTTCAATATTGGAAGGGCTACTAGGCAGGCCTAGAAAGGCTATAGAAGAGAAAGGGTTGAAGATGTGTTGATTGGAGTGAATAGGGAGTTGGATCATGGTAAATATACCATTTTAAGATGATCCATAGCATTGGGATCAAGGTAAGAATTATGGTTTGGGTTTTGGTGTGTTGGAGGTTCTAGGTGCACTAGGTGGCCTAGGAGGATATTGATACTTGGGAATATTTGAACAAAGCAAAGTGATGGTGAACTCATGAGTGTGGTTTTGGAAGTGACTTACAAAGATAGAGAACTCCATTTGATCTTTGAGTAGGACTAATTACTTGAGTTGATTCCAAGTTACTTGTTGAATCCTCGAGTTGAGTTAGCCTACTTAAGGTGATAGTGGAGGGCTCTGCATCACTCGCCTTCTTCCCTAAGCCAACAAGAGGAACACCTACAGCCATGGTAGCCACATGACTTGCAGTGTGAGATAGAGGTGGGGTGTCAGAGCCATAAACAGGCTTGGATGAGTTTGAAACAACGAAGCGGGAAATCTCTTCAACTAGCACCCTCTTCTATGGTGTTGTCTGGTCCTGTGGGGACGGGTTTCCATGATGTGTTGTAGGTTAGGTTTTTAGCGGTAGATTATCCTCCTATTGATCTAGTGGTTTTTGGGTCTTTGGGGAAGTCTTTTGCTAATATTATCTCCAAGCCTTCAGTGGTGGAGAAGTGACCTAGGGTCTCTTCAGTTCCTGTGTGTGGCTCCCTTTTGGTCAGGCTCTCTTCTACGACTGAAGTGAATATGGAGAATAACTTAGAAACCTTTAAAGATCATGGTCTGATATGTTATTTTAGGGGTTTATGGCCTAGCCTCCCCCTTCTCCATGAGTGGATTACATGTAAATGGGAACCTCTGCTTCCATATTTGGTTCACATTTTCTGTATGGAAAAGGGCTTTTTCATTGCTAAATTTGAACTAGGTGAGGATAGAATGAAGATTCTTTGCGATAATTTTTTCTACTAGGAGGATGATAAATTTATGCTTATGATCAAACCCTGGCATTTGGATTTTAATCCCTCATCTGAAGTTTTCAATAAATTCCTTATATGGGTCAGACTCTCGAACCTCCTTCTTCACCTTTGGTAGGACTCTATCCTTGAGGAGGTGGGGGAGGCTTTGGGGCATTTTTTTATGTTGGATCATGATTCCTACAATATTTATCATTCTATCTTCGCTTGTATTTTAGTATAACTTGACATTTTGAAGGGCCTCCCAGCTGAAATGAAAATAGAATATTCATTAGGATCCTGGATCCAACAACTTAACTACAAGGGTATTCCCTTCAGATGTCATAAATGCTTTAAAACTAGCCATGTCTCCTCCCAATGTGGCCTAGAAATTTTATAAAAAAAAAAGAAATCTTCTCCCTCTTGGTGGTAGGGTGCTTCTACACAACACTATATAGTTCTGAAAAACTCTTCTCAAGATGCTGAGAAGGATGATTTTGTTATCCCTCCAACTGCCCCTTCTTCTGTGGCTGCTGAGAATATTTCTGAGACTGCTAGAATTAATTATGTTGATGATGGTCCTGCTAGGGGTTCTGGGCTTGTTGGTGATGAACTTTCTTTGACTGTTGTTGCTGGTTTGACTATTATTGCTAGAGTTTTGGGCCCTAACTACCCTAGTTCGGTGGTTCCTCCTGCTGATATACCTTTGGTTGTGGCCTCTACTGGCCTGGTGCTGGATGGTTCGCTGGAAGTTTCTTTGCTGGGTGTTGGGTCCTCTGCTTTGGATCTTTTGTGTTGGCAGGATAAGGCTGCTAAGGTTGAAGATGGTTGGGTTATTGTCAAAGGTAAAAATGTTAAAATATCCTCCTCTTCATTTGACATGACCCTTCAATCCCATAATAGGGGAACAAAGGGATAGTTATCCTTTTTAAAGCTATTGTTCTCCAATGTTTTGTTGTGTTTTGGGTTTTCCTACTTTGTTCCATCTAGGTTGTGGGTGCCTATGGTAAAACCCTCTCTTTGGTCTTGTTTCGGCTCGTTTAGTGGGTGTATTTGAATATCTTTTGTGACCATCTTGTACAGGGTTTCGAGGTCCCTTCAAAACCTATTTTATCCTTAATCAAAAACATTATATTTGAGACTTAAAATTAATAAAGTTTAATGATACTAAAATTATGCATTATCTCATCTTTATGTAATTGGTGTTTACCATGTGATTGTCTGTTTCTTAATAGCGACATTGGGGAACCCATGAGGGCGTAATGTAGAGCATTGATGTTTTAGTACTTATGCATGTCAATATATTGCATTATTTAATTGGTTTTCATTATGTTAAATTATAATTTAATGTTGTATAAAGGGAAAAAAAACTTGTCACATGTTCTTTAGCAATTATATGTTGCCATCACGTTTTAATTTGATTATTCTTAAGAGTCTAATAGTCATGCCAAATTTCACAACCACTTAAGATAAATTATAAAGTCTATACATTTTTAAAAGTCTCATAAACCATCTAATCTAAAAATAAATAAAGGCACTATAGTATAATAAATGTTCACCAACTCTTATTCTAAAGATGATTAAAATGACTAATTTTATGCTGAAATATGAAATCAAGAGTCCATTTTATTGTAGAATTATTTTTAAAAAAATATTACATTTTTTGAGATAACTATCAACTAAAATCAAAGACCTCTTATTCCATAAATTTTTAGATAGCTAAAGAAATAAAAAACTATAAACTCCAATCAATAAAAAGAATAATCTTTTAATAAATGAAAACCACTTATCTTTTGACTTTTTAGACACCTAAAATCTTATAAACTAATTTTATCAACATAATTAATAATTTATAAAATAATCTTAGAAACATAATTAATCATTTATAAATTAATTTTATCAACATAATTTATAAACTAATCTTGTCAACATAATTAAAATCATTTCATTACAATAATGAATATTTCATGCCTTTGTGAGTTAGGAGGTTAGTGACTTTATCTTCTCATAAAGTAAAAAAGACACAATAAAAGTAAGTCCTGCTATAGTGAGCATATCTATATTTTATCAATTTAAAAGAAAAAAAACATAAACAGGTGCCACTTAATGGAAGTACTTGTCATTAATATTGAAATAGAAGTAATAAAATTGTTTGAATTAAATGATGACTCTTTGACTTCCATCTTTATCATTCACTACCCAAAATGTTGCAGGTGTATTCGAAGGCTAATTGGTGAGTCAGTACTATCTACACAGTTTAAACAAATCATATTCCCCTCCCAGTTACTGTCCATTTTCTATTCTAACCCACTCAACATATCTCAGTCTTGGTCTTTGTTGTCTAATATTTGCCAATTTGGTCATCTTACCTGGTTTTCTTCAAGACAACAGTTTGCTTTTGGCTGTGCAAGGCTATAATTTCTGGCAAGGTGATGCCCATATTGGTGGAATATTTCCATAACATTTTCTATTTAAAGATTGCATTTCATCTTCTTCCATTATGCCTCTTGATCGTGCCCTTAAAAGGGTTCCTATCGAGTCGGGCTATAGAAGTAAGGCTTTCGCAAGAACTTATGTTGTTCTCGATTTAATGTCTCATGCCCATTCTTTGGTTCCATCAGTAGTTTCTTCTTCTGCGGAGGGTGGTAATTCTCTTTCACATAATGTTGGCCCTATTCTGGGTGTGGTTTCTTGTGTTGTTGACTCTTTTTCCTCCTCTGAATCCTCACTTAATGCCTTGGACTCGGAGGCTATTTTACATCATCAAGCAAATCATTTATGGAGTTCCATGTTCCTCACTCCCCCTTCACAATTTGGTTGTGAAGGTGTTCCATAATTTTCTCATGGTTTTGCTGTGGTCACTTTTTGTACTAATAATTATCTTGCAGATGTCCGTATACAGGTTTCTATGTGGACTGTTATTATTTTTTCACGACCTCAGTGATACATGGGGCATCTGATTTTGTCCGGTTCTTGGCATATTATGTGCATTGTTGCTTCTCTCGGCTGACATGCCTTTTGTCTTTGAAGCTCAATTCGATTATCAGGGTGATCTCATATTGTAATTAAGATATTGTATAACCAAATTTTATCTTGGTTTATTGATTAGGGTAGCTTAGGTCTCTCCATTTTGAATATCATGTAATATGTGCTAGTGGTTATTTTTTGGGGGCTCTTTGGAAAATTTTGTAATAGGGGGTTTTTTATATGCCCTTGGGGCGGGACTTCTCTGTACTTGGGTTGCTATTATGTAAATTGTAAGCAAGCTTTTCATGGCCTTGGGGGGTCTTTGGGGTTCCTAAATATTTCTTAATCTAGACCTCATGTTTGTATTTGTTGGGTCATGAACGGAGTTTTCTTTCCTGGTTCTTTCTCCGGGAGACCTTTTGAACCAGTTGATTAATATTAATATAAATATAAAGTCTTGCCAAAAAAATTAAAAAAATTGTTTGAATTAGTTGATTGTTAATTTATTAATAAAGCTATATGAAAGTGAAAGTTTTGGTTAGAATTTAGAAATAGAAATTATCAACTTAATTTGAATTATATATGGTACATTAAATTTATATGTATTATAATTAATTTTAATTTTTAAAAATGAAACTGTATTAGAATAATAAAATACATTGTAATATTACCTACTTCTATCCCACTTATAAGAATAAAATATTAAATTGCATGAACATAACCCTAATCTAATTAAAATAAATATATTCAATACTTATAATAAATTTAATAAAATTAGAGAAGACCTGAACCGACAAAATAGGTTATAATGGGCACATCATAAATGAAATTTTGAAGCACAGCAACAAGGGCCTTAAAGTTTCAATGATGAACCTTAAGGCTCTGTATAACCATATGGAGAATACCATGTTGGAGAATACTACCATGTTGGAAAAGCTAGAAAAGGAGTTCCTGATGAAGGTAGAAAATAATAATTTGAATGAGGACCTGGCAACCGAAATCAAAGCCATGGTGGACGAGAAGCTGAAAAACCTGAACAACAAAATAAGTTATAATGGGCACATCATAAATGAAATTCTAAAGCATAACAACGAGGGCCTTAAAGTTTTAGTGATGAACCTTAAGTCTTTGTATAACCATATGGAGAATAGCATGTTGGAGAATACTACCATCATGGTAGATGAAAGGTCTCAAAGATTCCATTTAGAAAATAGAGGATCTAGAGAAAAAGGAGGAGAAGGCCATGAAAACTAAAAAATAGTTCATGTTGTTTGTTTGCTAGATGGTTGTTGGTTGATGTCCTAGTTTTTTTTTTTAGTTGCTTATTTTTTCATGTTCCCTGTGTTTTTTTTGGTTGGTTGGGGTCTTGCTTTTCGCTTTTACCTTTATCAAAAACAATCAAAAAACTATTGAGAATTGGGGAGAATAAAGAACACTAAAAATCCAACTAGCAAAAATAAACGTATGCATGAGGAAACAAAATGTAAATTTATTGTTTTAAATGTAGAGAATGATGGTATAAGAAAAACTTTATATATCTTAACATTTTAATGAAAACATCTATCACTACACAAGACATCACTAACATTTTAAAATGCACATCACCACCCATACATTATATATACATTGCAATGAATTATGCATCCTAGAAGCTCAATAACTATTTCTCATTTTTATGATGTACAAATTAATCTTTTTTAAATAACTCTTGTATAAACATAAAACTAATAAGAAAAATAGTGTAAATAAATTAAAAAATAAATAATTTATAAATACAAATATACATTTCATAAAATGAATAAGAAAAACAATATGAAACAAATAAAGATATAAATGTTTTTTATATAAAAATAACTGTTTTATTATTTCTCTTGTTTCACTATCAAATTAATTTAAAAATTACACATCTTAATCACAAAACATTGAATTTGTACTCAAATAAATTCCAATCACATACAATGTTCTTAAATAAATACCCAAAAACTTTAACCAAGTGACAATCTCGTTATTATTGTAGCTCCCACTCCTCATTAAGCATAGTATACAATTTTAAACATTGTGAGAAACCTGTTAATCAAATCCAACTACCATTAATACTTCCGTGGTATACTAAATATAAAGAGAAAAAGACAATATCATGGAGAAGCTGCTATCAATTCTGAAGAATACGATGCATGGACAGCTCTATGATGAGATAAACTATAATAACACCATTTACAGCAGGTACCATGTCAACTGACAGTTATAACTTGCAAAACAAAACAATTACCTTAAATGGCGGACAAGTTACCTATCTTAAGTATGTTATAATCCTTCTACAGAATAGCAGAAGAAATAACCGAAAAAAACATGGGTCTCAACTCAACCAATCCTTTTGATCTGCCAAGCTTTTTTTTGGGTCCAAATTTTGAAACTGAGAATCCCTTAAAATTTTCCTAAACATAAAATTTACACCAAAATGAAAAGCTAAAATTTAAAAAAATCCTCTCATTAAAGCTGCATAAATTATTTCTATATCAATATTTTTCATCCCTTCTATTTTAATTAACTAGAGCTACAAATAAAACTTTTCCTCATTAAACGTTACATAAGCTCAATGCAAATTATCAAAAATTAATTTTTATCAGTTACAATACAAAATTATTATTTATCAGTTAAAAAATTACGATACAAAATTATTGTTTATCAGTTAAAAATGTACAATACAATCTACATTTGTAACAGCAAAAAAAGCTAAAATGACAACTAGCCTTCATACAATCAAAACCAAAAAAAATATCACTCAAAATAGCTTTTAATGTTGTTGGTATCTAATTATATTGTGCACATATTTTTTCTTTAACTAATTTACACCAGCTATATCGCCATTTTGCTTTGAAATATAAAACTCAAAAGTGACGCAGATTTTAATGCATGCATAAGTTCAGATTTATTCTGTACTTTGGAACAAATTTGGAACAAATTTGTGTTGTTATGTACAACATTGATTACAAATAATAAAGTTTATTAAATATATATTGTGAGCATAAGCTTTTACATCTTCATTGTGAAATGAACGAGTTATCTTTAATAGAAGGTATTAACCAACAAAAAGTTAATCATTACAGACCAAAATGAACAGTTGCCCATATTAAAGAACAGTTGCCCATATTAAGAGATAGAAAACAAACACGGAAAAAAAAAATAATACAAATTGAATTGTCAAACTGAATATATTCAGCTCAAAACATTATATGTGATTACTTATTGAGAAGACTTATGTACTACATTCTTCTCATCTTTTATTCTAGAAACAGAACTAAAACTGCTTATTAGCAATTAGCACAACAACACCAATAATGATCACTACTTGCCCACTTGCATTTTCCTACTTTTGGTTTTTCACACAAATCCTGACATTGTGTGATATTGTTCAGAAGTTCTCCACAGATTGCGACATCAAGAGAACCTACAATTGATTTTAGATATACAATCAAATTGAATATTCTCACTAAATATTCAAAAAAATTTAAAATTAATGAAATAAAATAATTTTCTATATTAAATCGCATCCTTATTTAAAATTCACAAACAAATCTCACCAAATGTCGTAGCAGAAGACATTGTTGTAGGTGTTACAAACAATATCATGACAGCAAGGATGCCAGCAAAAACTATAGAGCTCATAATCTTCCTTTCAATTGCCATCTCTTTTAAAATTATAAATAACATGTTACTAAATTGCAAGTCAAGAATTTATAGATTGAGGATGTAAATTAATTTAGAAAGTCATTTATCTTTTCTTCAACAGATGGGAAACTTTCTATTGTCAAATTGTTTTACAAATGGACAGTACAGCTCAAAAAACTTCTTCATTCCATTTATGTAGTATAATATTATAGAAAGTTTGGGATAAAATATTTTATATTATAATTTGTATCATTCACATTTCAAATTTTATAAATAACTAAATATTAAAGATGTCTCTTACATTTTAGATGTTGACTTTTTTATTTAAAAAATAATTTATTATTTCTAATAATTACTTGAAGCAATCTATAATAGAAATATATAGAGGATTTTCTTGGTGGAGGTCTGTGTTCATATTGTTTTATTGTATTTTCAAAATATAATATCTTTAGAAACTTTGAATAAACAACATACATATATTAAATATTAATATACATAAAATAATTATGTTTATACACCTATTTTCATCAATTTCACTCCATGCAATACATGTCTTTAGAAATAAACTCTACATGTAATTATATATATATATTCATATTCGATATGTATATGCTAGTGTGTGTATATATATACCATTTAAATGACAATCCATCAACTACTTGACAAATTTCCTCTAAGTTGAAAAAGAGTTATTTTTTATTTATAAATATAAAACTTAAAATAATAAAAACTAAAAAAAGTCATGTTTTTATTTATTAAATTATGAAAAGATACATGTTTCTATTATAAATTTTACAAAAATCAACTTTGTTCATTCTAAAAAATTAAAAAAGACTTTGACATTTATATTATAAATTTAATATTATTCTACTTTATTCACTTTAGTCAAATATTTTATCTAAAATTAGTTTCTATAAACATATTTTTTAATTTTAAAACAAATATTTCTATTATAAATCTTTTAAGAATTAAAGTTCATTTTTATTATATTTTCTTTCTAGAAATATAATTATTATGAAGATTTATTTCTATTATAAATTTAAATAAAAAATCAATTGAAAAATCAACTTAAAATTTTATATTATTTATTGAATTATTATATACTTGATTCCTTGATATTTTATTAAGAACAATTATGCATTTTATAACTAATTATTTTTTAAAAATTAATATAAAACAATTGTAGAAATTATTTAAATTTAGTTTTGATTAATAAAGCAACATTACAACACCCAGCAAAAGGGTTGTACAACTAGGCCAACTAGTGCAAAAAGGAACCTACATAAAAGGACACCATGAAGAACAAGAACTAGGACTAAAAAGAGAAGGAAGCTCACATGGGGATAGACAACAAATGGAGATGCAGACCAAGAAGTAGTGGAGAAACTACATTATTGTCGATGGCCTCGCCTTGCACTTTGGAGGGTCTTGTGTCACTCCTCCCTGTGGAAATTAAGGAGCCCTCAGTTATCTATCTCATCATTATGAGAATCTTAATGTAGTAGATAGAAGGTAGTATCTGCACTATACATAATTCTACAACTAAACTTTGCAACATTTTGCATTCCCATTTCAACCTCATGGATCTTTGTAACTAGATATTCCACCCTTTTTTGAATAGCACTCTAATCTCCTCCACAGGGGTCATGCACCCTATGAAATCATTGAACATAAAAACAACATCATCTTTGTCAAACTCGAACCCTTTACCTATCTCGATGTTGTCAAAGACATGTGAAACTATTTCATTGCTTTCAAACCCCTTCACATTTGTATCTAACCATCTAACCTTCTTTTTCATGACTTTGACAGCAACCTCAGCGACCCTATTCATTGCAAATATCTCCTTAGTCTATTGGGGTCCCCTTTTATTTGAAGTAGGTCCCTTTTTATCAATTCCTCCCTCCAACAGGCAAAGCTTTTAGCAAAGATGTTGCTAGAGGCCAAATAGCCCTTCAATCTCTCTTTCCCCCCAAATTATCATTACTCATCCCAGCTAGTTACTGGGGTCAATCAGCTTTATTTTTTTAATGCGCATAAAGAATGGAAAACACTAGATAGAACCCCCACTGAATACAATCAACCCACGAACCTTGAATCACCAGCTACCACTTAATTCTTCTGTTATTTTAAAAATTCATTTTAAACTTTGGGGATAGTTATCTGTTAGTTTATTTTCTAGTTACTGAAACTTACTTAGGCTCTACCTTGAGGTTAGTTTAAAACCTCAGGAGTTGAATTTAATTATGGTTAGCTAGTTCTATATAGGCAAAAATAGTGTGATGTAATGGGGTTCTTAATTTTGGCTTTAAACTTTAACAGATAATACATTAGATGGATGTTAGAAAATATAAGCTTGAGTGAATTTTTCTATCTGTGAATGGAGAAAGATTTGATCTGTTGGATGAATGTGAATTTGTGCATTTGAATTTATGGAGATGACTGTTTCTTTTTTAATAGTTAATCTTTGGACCATTGGATTCATTTTACTTTCAAGTTTATTTGGATGAATGTACATTTACATATTGGGAGTGGAAATTAGTTAGATTATGTTGAATGTGGTTATTTGTAGAAAACTATGATTTTCTGGATATTGTTGTTTATTTATTTCAAATCTCCTGTGTTCATTCCATGTTGATGAATGAATGCATGCTGCCTTATTTTCTTTCTAGTCAAAAGCATGTATATATGTTAGTTTAGGGATAATTCTTTGAATATCCAATGAGGGATTTGTACCTTATTTAAAATTCAAAGGTAAGCAGAACAATTGTTTACCAAATTGTTGTCTAAAGATATGTTTCTTAAAAGGGGTCAGAGTTAGTGATTAACTATTTAGTAAGAGACAAATTTGTTAGCCAACATATTTTGGTGACTCTATTAGGGAACTAGCACATATATTTTTAAAAATCAGTTGCTAAACACATGAAGAACAATGGTTTTACCGCATGAAGGAATATTTTATGTTGTTCAACCAAACATTGGTTTCTAGGATGATCAAGAGGATATTATCAGCTAATTAAATATCATAGCTTGGCCTACTAGAAGAAGTGTTGAGGATTATAGACAAGCAAGTCTAGTACTAGAAAGGGAAGAACATTTAGCTACCAAACATAGATTCTTGTTGGATAGACAAAGGAGAAGGTAGGCAGAAAAAAATATTAGTAACCAAGCCCTAAACCCTGAGAAACCTATAAATCAAGTAAAAAATCCTTAGTTTGGCCTATAAAATTGGACTCTAGGCCTTATACCTGATCAAGAAGAAGAGAAGGATTCATTGACCCTATTTTTGAGGAGTTACAAAATTTGAGTTTTGTACCAAACCCTATTCATGTCTATAGGGTAAGAAGTAGACCTTCATCACCTCCAAAGGCATCTACATCTCCTATTTTCCATGCCTTAACTTTGCACAGAACTACATTTTCCATCACCGTCAATTTTCCACGTCCACCACCTACAATGGCCCAACCATGGGGACCGATTGTGGGACCTTTAAATTTAGGATCCAATCTGAATAATTTTCCTAAAGGAGAAAAGGTGCTCTTACCTAAGTTTAAAGGAGATGGGAGAGTCTCAACAGATGAACACCTCTATGTATTTAATGCATGGCTTGTGGGGTATTAGCAGTACAACATGAGGATGTTGTTGTTAGGTTGTTTTTTCAAACTCTTACTGATACTGTGGAAAACTAGTTTTACAATCTGCCTCATAGTTCAATAACAAACTAGAATGACATGAAAAATGCATTTGAGAACTGGTTCATGGGTGTAGATGATGAGCATACATTATTGGTTCAATTAACTCATTTAAAAAAAGAAATTTATGAACCAATGAGAGAGTTTGGAGTGAAGTTCAACAAGATAATCCATAAAATTATAGTAGCTCAGAGGCCTACAACAGAAAACTAAAAAGGTTTCCTCTTAAATTCAACACCTCCAGATATCAGTTTTCACCTAAGGAGAGCTTGGGTAGCTGATTTAGCAGTGGCACAAACAATGTTGATTGAAATAGAAGATGACCTTATAACTATTTTAAAATGGCGTAAAGAGGTTCAAGCTCCTACTAGACATCCCTCCATCTCCTCAAATCTAATGATTCAAAGGCTAATAAATGATATGATCTCCCTAAAATAGAAGATTCCCAAGGTCAATACCTCATATCAACAACCCTACCAAGATATCGATAGAAGGCAATTTAATCAACAGAATCCTAGGAAAGTACTTTACTTCCCTCCTCGCAACACAGGTTATATATTGAACCACCTCCTGGAAAAGGAACTGTGTGTTATTTTCACCTTACTACAAACAATGACGGAGAAACCTACCCTAACATGTTGAGATACCTTCAGATGGAAGCTACAAAGGATATGCTAGGAGAAATGACTGAGGAAGAGAGAGATTCAGAGTAGTCTGGTGACTATGGAATTTATTTCCTTGAGTATGACTCTGACTCGGAAAGAAGTTGGAAAATTTTGGTCACTCTAGAAGAGCCCTCTTGTTCTATTCTCACTAGGAATCAAAAAAGTCCCAAGTTCTCAAGCAGCGTGGCATCTCCTAGCACTCCAATCAAAGGTAAAGATCCTCTTGTCAAAAATCCACTTGTCAATTTAAAAACTCTAGAGGTTAAGATTTTACAAAGGAATATTCCTTTACCCTCCTTTGATATAGTTGAGCTCTGTAAGTACTCCATGATTCAAATTTCTCTTACTAAATATTTGAGGCTCATTCATAAGGAATTGGACAAAATGATAAAATATGTTAGAGGTGAACAGACTCAAACACAATCGAGTAGCCAATAGTTTGTCAATGATGAACCTTTAACCTCTGAACTACCATTCTTCCCCCCAAAATCATCCCAAGATGAATCTAAGATCATTTTTGATGCCCTAGGTGAATCTTCTAAACCATTTGAGAAAATCTAAACCCATTCTATGTATCCTTTCTCTTAAATGGTCACAAATAAAAGTAACTATATAATTGATTCAAGGGCTTTTGATAACATAATGCCTTCCTCTATGGAAAGCATTGGGCTTAACTCTCACCAAAACTTTTGGGAGGTGCTACTCCATGAATGGTAAACAATTCCCTTTGATGAGGCAAGTTAAGGACGCGCAAGATGTTTTGGAAAAATACCTAGATAAGAGGTTGAAGTTGATGATTCTTGTGGCAAATATCCTAACCATTTACGGAATGCTTCTAAGAAGAATATTTTGTAAATATTTTGGTGGAGAGGTAAACATGGATTGGTTTGAGCTTGTGATTCTAGTTAGTAAATAGAAGGTCAAGCTCAAGCCAGAAACAAAGAGAAAATTCACATTGTTTCCTTTAGACAATCCAAAAGTTCATATATTGTACGAGGAATATGAATTTGGAAATTATCATATTTCCTAAGAAAGAGGAGGAAGAATCAATTGAATCATTGGTCATAAATGAGGATCCTCAGTTCATGGAATTTTATGGGATTTGTTTGACCTCCAGGTTTAGAGAAGGAGTGGTTCTAATTTCACCATAAGGCGATCATTTTCCTTTTTCTTTTAAACTTGATTTCAAGAATACTAATAAAACTACAAAGTATGAGGCTCTACTGTTAGGGTTACAAGAAGCCAAAGAAAAGGGTATTAAAATACTCAAAGTGAAAGGAGATATAGAGTTAATAGTGAAATAGGTGAGGAGCATCTTCAGTGTGAGTAATGTGAGGTTAAAACATTACCATAATAGGATATGGGATGAGTTGGAATACTTTGATGTTTTTTCTATAGAAGTCATCCCTAGAAACCTAAAGTTTAGAGCCGATTTATTTATTGTTTTAGCTTGTCTCTTATTGCCTCATCCCAATTTCAAGAAAGATAATTATCGAATATAAGTGATCTACAGACCTAGTGTTCTTGATAATGTTGAAAATTGGCAAGTCTTTGAAGGTGACTCTTAGATCAAAGATTTTCTTGAAAATGCTCAGTCATTTGAAAAATTGTACTTTAAGGGGTGTGAAGCCACTTGTAAAGATTTAAGTCCTGATCCCAAGATTGAGATTGATAAAAATATCATTCATCTAAAGGGAAATAAAATCCCAAAGGGCTTAGTTACTCTAGAACAACTTTTCTCCCATAGAGATGAAAGTGCTAGAGGGAAAGGAACTCAGAGCTTAAAACAACCAGGGAGAATGTGAAAATATTAACATTGGTGATGAATTTGATCCTAGATGGATATTAGTGGGTAAGAAGTGTACTCCAGATGAAAAAAGTAGGCTTTAAAAACTTTTGAAAGAGTACAGGGATGTATTTTTTTGGAATTATGATGACTTAAAAGATTTCAGGAATGGCCAATTTCATCACCACATTCCCCTAAAGCAAAATGCAACCCATTTTAGACAAAATTTAAAGAGCAATAACCCTAAAGTTTTTGAGGCTATCTATAGAGAAGTTGAGAAAATGTGTAAAGAAATAATTATCTATCTTATCCATCATTCTACATGGATAGCTAATATTATGCTCATTCGTAAGAAAAATGGTGAGATCAAGATCTGTGTAGATTTCCAAAACCTGAATCAAGCCAGTCTAAAAGATAACTATGCCTTGTGAGTGATGGATCATGTATAACAGATTGTTGTGGGATATGAGATGATGTCGATTTTAGATGGCTTTTCTAGGTACAACCAAATAAGCATAGCCAAACAAGATCAGAACAAGATGGAATTTATCAAACCATAGGGGACTTTTTCATATAACAAAGTGCGTTTTGGCCTTATCAATGTGAGGTCAACCTTCTAGTGGGCAATGAACTCCTTGTTCATATTTGAAGGATAGAATTTTTGTCATCTATTTAGATGATTTAAGGTCAAGTATTTTCTAAAAGGAGAAAGAATCATCTTAAAGACTTGAGAGCGGTGCTATAGTGATGTAGAGATCATCGAGTTTCTTTGAACCTGAATAAATTAACCTTTTGTGTCATAGAAGGTAAATTTTTCATGCATTTGGTTTCTAAAGATGACATCAAAATAAACCTAGATTGGGTAAAAGCTATTCAAAAACTGAGTCTCCCTTTGAGTCACAATGGGGTTGAGTATTTCTTTGGGAAGATTAATTTCTTGAGGGGATTTTTTCCTAACTTCTATGAGCTCACAAGACACACAGTTGGGATGATGAGTGAAAAAAAGGCTTTTAGATGGAGCAAAGAAGAAAAAAGGACATTTGAAAAAGTTAAAGGTGCAATCGTAAATGCTCCCACCCTCATCAATCTCGATTTCAAAAAAGATCTCATTATATAGTAACAAAGAACACTCTATCAGGTATCCTTTTGCAAAAGGATGAATCGGGTGTTGAGGCTCTGATTGTATTTATGAGTATTCCACTGAAGAAACATGAGCTCAAGTATTCACTTACTGAGAAACAAGCTTTTGCGGTGGTAAAGGGTGTTAAGAAGTTTAGATACTACATCCTACACTCTCATTCAATAGTCTATGTACCAGATTTAGCCATCAAGAGTATATTAACCCAATAGGAGGTTGGTATGAACAAAAGGGTAACTTGGGTAGCAAAAACATAGGTATATGATTTGGATATCTGACCAACCAAACTGGTCAAGGGTCAAGGCTTGTGAAAATTGATTATTGAGAATAACACAGAACTAGATGAAGAACTTCCCATGGTTTTTTTGGTAAGTCTCCACACTACAAAATTTGGGGTCAAATTCTGACGATGGGTAGCGATGACACTGCCATTTGTGTGTGATTTTTGTGTTTTTTTTTGCAAGTGCCCCCGACACTTTCATAATAGAGATGGTGTCATCATTATTTTGACACCCACGTGATTATAAACAAAACAAAAAAGAAAAATAAAGGCTCATTTCTAATTTTCCCCAAATCCCAGCTGTGCGCGCAAAGAGGGCGAAGTTGAGCTAGGCAAGAAGAGGTAGGTGTTTATTTGGCTCTTTGATCATTCCATTTGCTTCATGTGAGCTCGAAGCATCATAATTGACTTCCATTGATGATTATTTACTTGTTTTCAATTCATGGAAAGATTGACTATCGGGCTAGGGCATCATTATTTGCTTCCATTGATGATTATTTGTTGTACTTGATTGCTCAAGGCCATGGGCCTATGATTGTTTCTTCCTTCTATATATATCATTGCTTGATTTAATTTGGTTATTGACACAACATTATAATGCTCACTGTTGTATTTTACTTGTTTGGATCTTTGAGGACTTGTGTTTAACACCAGGGCATTATTGTTGGATCCTTGCATTTTTATTATCTGCTTCCTATGATGACCTATGGCATCAATGATTAACTATTAATTATTTTCAATTCATCGTATGATTGACTATCGAGCTAGGGAATCATTATTTGCTTCCATTGATGATTATTTATTGTACTTGATTACTCAAGGCCGCAGGCCTGTGATTGTTTCTACCTTCTGTATATATCATTGTTTGATTTGATTTGCTTATTAACACAACATTATAATGCTCACTGTTGTATTTTACTTTTTTGGATCTTTGAGGACCCATGTTTAACACTAGGGTATTATTGTTGGATCCTTGCATTTTTATTTACTACTTGTTGTGATGACCTAGGGCATCAATGATTAACTATTACTTGTTTTCAATTCATCGCATGATTGACTATCAGGCTAGGGCATCGTTATTTGCTTACATTGATGATTATTTACTGTACTTGATTGCTCAAGGTTGTGGGCCTATGACTATTTCTTCCTTCTATATATATCATTGCTTGATTTGATTTAGTTATTGACACAACATTATAATATTCACTATTGTATTTTACTTGTTTGGATCTTTGAGGACCCATGTTTAACACTAGGGCATTATTGTTGGATCCTTGCATTTTTATTATTTGCTTGTTGTGATGACATAGGGCATCAATTATTAACTATTACTTGTTTTTAATTCATCACATGATTGACTATCAAACTAGGGCATCATTATTTGCTTTCATTAATGATTATTTATTGTACTTGATTACTTAAGGTTGCAGGCCGGTGACTATTTCTTCCTTCTGTATTGACATAAGGGAGGATGGGGAGAGGATCCAAAGGCACACCCTAACCAGATCCACCTTGTAGAGATCACATGCAGAAGAAACAAACACACAAGTGAGAGAGAGAATGCAGAACACTTCATACATTTATTCTAATTGATTCATACATGTCAGGCTGTAAGGCCTTCCCAGTTTAGGCCAACTATTACAATCAAGTACAAAAGTCCTCCGACATGCGAGGATCTACAAATAATCTCTAATATTCCAACTTCTATCTTCTAACTAAACCGCACTACCTAAAACTATCAACAAAGATTACATTATATACAAGAGGCTACCGAACAAGTCAGCTTTCAGATCCACCATCAATAGAAGGAACCACCAAATCTAGGTCCACATGCTTCCCAATGATAGATACCATCATTAAATCCATGACCAAAATTAATTGCAAGAGTCAGCCTCAACAGGAAACTAAAACAAACAACTCGGTAAGAAAGGAAAATCGAGCGCTAGACAAGCATCATCGAGCGCCAAGGAAATTCACCAAGAGCCAGAGAGATAACTGACCAACACTGGTAAACAAAGGAAACTGAGAAACACTAAACCAACTCATTCATAGAGGAACCAAGCAACATAGGAAAACACAAATAGGTTTTTGGTGACACAGGATTGCCAAGGACCCAAGATTCTCCTGCATCAGACACCTAGGGTTATTTGAAAATGATTCTCTGAATCATGAAGTAGGTACGATCTGAGCTGCATCCAACTCATATTGTGAAATCCATGAACTGTCTTCAATCGGTCTCTTCTTCCACTTTACCAGATATTCCATATACTATTTTCCTCTTGTACTTCTGTCAATTCTTTGTTCCAAATTCTGCTCAACTTCTTCTATCTATTTCTTAGGATAATCATGTGGTACTGTCATTTCTTCATCTGACTCATGATACTCATACAAATCATAAATGTTGAATATAGGTGATATATCCATGTCATCAGGTAACCCAATCTCATAAGCATTACCACTGTCAAATTTCTTCAGAATCTTACAAGGTCCAAACTTCTTCATATTCAGCTTCCCATATATTCCAATAGGAAATCTGCCTTTCTTCAAATGAACCATTACTTCATTATTGACAAAAGTCTTATGTCTTCTTGATCTATTAGCTTTGTCTTTATATTTCTTATTACTCATTTCCAGCTTATTTTTCACATCTTCATGCAATGTCTTCATGTACTCAACAAACTTTACTCCTTTAGCACTTCTCTTTCTTTCATCAACAATGTCTCTCAAATCTGAAATACCTCTCAGTTGTATTCCATTTACAATCTCAAAAGGTGTTTTTCTAGTACTCCTATTCACTGAATTATTGTATGCAAACTCTGCTTGTGCCAACACAGAATCCCAATTACTTGGTGTGTCTCCAACTAAACATCTCAAAAGATTTCCCAAACTTTTATTCACAACTTATGTCTGTCCATCAGTCTGTGGATGAAATGTAGAGCTATATTTCAACTCGGTGCCAAACTTTCTCCAAAGGGTCTTCTAAAAGTATCCAACAAATTTATTGTCTCAGTCAGAGATAATACTCCTCGATAATCCATGCAATCTGAAAATTTCCTTAAAGAAAAGATATGCTATATGTACTGCATGTAATGTCTTTCTACAAGGTATAAAATGTACCATCTTAGAAAATATATCCACAATAATAAATATAGAATCATTACCTCTTACTATCTTCGGTAAGCCAAGAACAAAATCCATACTGATATCAATCCAAGGTTTCTCAGGAATAGAAATGGGTGTATACAATCCAATATTCTAACTTACTCCTTTTGCAACTTGACAAATTCCACAACTTTTCACAAATTTCTAAACATCTTTATACAACTGTGGCCAAAATCATTTCTCCTTAAGAAAATTCAATGTTTTATCAACACCAAAATGTCCAGCCAAACCACTACTATGTTTCTCATTTATCAAATTAGTTCTCATTGGTCCTCTCAATATACATAATTGAATACCTTTAAACAACATACCTTCTTGAATGAAATATTCTTCCCATTTAGTACTCGGTTGATCTTGAATAGGTGCTCTGCACTTTCTCCATGGCTCAAAAAAATCAGGATCAAATTCATAATAATCTCTCATGTCATCAAAGCCAAGAACTTCAATTTTCATCTCGATCATCAAAGATCTTCTTCTACTCAATGTATCAGCAACTCGGTTAGTGACTCCACTCTTATGCTTTATCACAAATGTATAACTTTGCAAATACTCAACCCATTTCATATGTCTCTGATTCAACTTATTCTGACTACCCAAATACTGTAAAGCTTTATGATCGGTATATGACACAAATTCACTCGGTATCAAATAATGTCTCCATTTCTTCAGTGCTTGAACAATAGCATAGAATTCTTGATCATACACAGAGTATTTCCTATTTTCATCATTCAAATTTTCACTAAAGAAAGAAACAGGTTTACCTTCTTGACTCAATATAGCTCCTATTGCACTTCCACTTGCATCACATTCCACTTGAAATACCTTATTGAAATCAGGTAATGCCAAAATAGGAAATTTAGCAACCTTCTGCTTCAGAATCTCAAAACTTTTATCAGCTCCATGTGTCCACTTGAATTCTCTTTTATCTCCTCTCATAGTCTCAGTCATAGCATTACAAATTGAACTGAAATTCCTAGTGAATTTTTAGTAAAAACTTTCCAAACCATGAAATGATCTTACCTCACTAGCATTCTCAGGTGTAGGCCAATTCAAAATAGCTTCAACCTTTTCAGGATCTATAACACCCCACCAGGGAACCTAGGAGAGATTAACCTATAACTTGCTACTAAGTTTGGTGAACATTTTTTTTCTAAAGTTAACAAACAAGATTAACAACAGTGTGGAAGCAATTACCATTAACTCACATTAAACCAGCAACCAAAACAGATTACAAATCTCGAGGGTCCCATGACGTAGAATTACTTAAGAACAAATAAAACAACTAAAGAAAGATAACAAAAGATTCCATATCATAAATGATTCAAATGCAACTTACAACAATATATACAATCCTCATGGACATCCATGATAACTAATACACTAACATCCATTGCACATGTCACAGGGTATGTAATAATAAATCTAACATAAAAGTACAATGATCATATTAGGTATCACATGCAATACACTAATATAGGATTACATAAATGAAGATAAGATAAGAAACCAACAATGAAGAATCAATGAAGAACCATAAGGGCATCCAATTGTAGGAGTACCAATAGCATCGGCACCAAGACGTCGAATCTCAAATGGTAAAGAATCACTACCACCCGTCCATGTAGAACCACAAAGGCCTACCCCACCATGCTGAGGAGATAACCACAAACCTCAATCGAATGACCAAAACTAAACAAGGATAAAACTGTTGAGCAAGGAATCCTGAAAGCTCTCTACTCAAGGTTTACAAAATAAAGTGAAAGGTAAGACCCACTAATCCAAAGGCATAAACAGAAACTCGGGAGATGATCTAGGCTACATGCTATGGGAGTGTCATCACATGTCTATCTACTTGAGTTACCTTGGACTGGTCACTCTAGACCCCAGACCCTCAAGCATTGAGTTACCCTGGACTGGCCACTCTAGGCCCCGGACCCTCAATACGATCCATGTGGGATTAGAATACTCTCTCTGAGATATGAGGAATTCTAATCATAACCATACTCTAACTTATCTTTTTAAATGATCTATAAAGTTTTAATTACTAAGTTATCACTTAATTACATAGCCTACAATAGGTTACCCAGGTGCTGACCAGTTTGGGTCCCGGCCCCTATTGCAAGCCACTCCCCTAAGATGCACCTATTCAACCTCCCCTAGGCTCATAATTTCACAAATAACCAACAGGTATTCAACTAGGTAATCCTAGATGTAGTTTCACACACAAGAAACTGACATGATTACAATGATACCATAAACAAATAATATCCAACAAGAGCCCATAAGGTCAAATCAGGAAAGATAATTCAGAATAAGCACACACAATAAACATGATACTGAAATACAATGTAGCTGATACAAAAGCCTGCCTCTGTTTCCCCTAGGCCATATAATGCCCGAAATCACATAATGCACAAGAATGCAGTTTAGAAACAAGAAGCCAATATTCACAATTTACATAACTGAAAAAGGAATACAAGCACTTAAACCTCGTAATAAAAATGATCAAATAGAACATAGAACGCATTATACTGATAAGAGAAACTTGACAAAATAATCATATTAATGTCACTTAATAAAAGAAAAGTTCCCTATTAACGTTCTAGGAATTCAGTAGAATAAAAAAATGCCAATTTTGGTACATACTTAAGCATTTAGCAAATAGTTGTTTCCATAACAAAAGAACGATCCACATTTTTCGATATCAATTTTCAAATATATATTAAATCTAATATTCAACTAAATCCTTATAGTATAGTTAAGACGCAATTCGATTCAAAATTACCTTCATAATTAATCTCAATCATTTTCAATGAACAGACTTATCCTATCCAACAAAAAGACAAAATTGCAACCATACCAATTTTAGTAATCCAATAAAGTTGATTTACTAATAAACAAAAATATAACTACTACTAACAATTATCCAACTCAAATATTAATAAATAAGTAAAAACAACCATTTAGAATAAAATCTAAACATTACTATATTAATTACAATTTAATAAGCAAATGAAATATTAAATAACATTTCAATTAAATATTTATTTATTAAATTAAATAACATTGAATAAAAATAATTAACATTAACTAATAAACAAATAACATTTAATAATAAAATAAAAATAAAATTAATAAACATAAACTATTATAATTTTAAATTAACAAAACAATTAAATTTTAACATAAATTAAAACATATTAACAAATACTTAAAATGAAATAAAATAACATATGGGGGGGGACCCTGCAGGCCCCACTTCCCTGTCTCTATGGTACCCCTGCACTAGCGCAGGGCAGTACTCCCTCTACCTCGGCAAAGTTAGTACTATCGTCGGTAGTACTCTCTGTCGTCGTGCAGGGAGAATGGGGGTTGGGGGTGTGGTGGCCCCCGCCCCCATAAAAATATGCAATATTTTTTAAAAATAAGATTTCAATAACATTTTTTTGAAAAAAAAAAAAAATTGTTTATTAAAACAAAACAACTCCAATGCATATTTTATAAATTATTTCATTTAAATGCATTGCTATTTCTTTTCCATTTATTATTTAATATCTATTTATTTTAAGCCCTATTTCTAAAAATGGAAATGTAACAGAGACCTGTACTTTTTCCAGAAAAGGTAACAGGTCATTTCCTTTTACATACACTTCACATGAGCATTATTTTTGTCTTATAATCCAACATGAAAATTCCTAATGTTATAATTTTAAATCTAAACATTTTTTTTTGTCTTTACCAGGCTATTATTTGACTGTATTTTTTAACATAACATATATTTTAACCAGAATTGGGTATTTTTTTTTAACATGATTCTTTTTAAACCATAATTATTTATTTCATTCTCTATAGTCAAACTATTGCCCAAATTTAATATTTCAATTTGTAGGAAAACTATAAACAATCATTCAACGAAATTTTGCCAAAGTAACACTACGATGCCAAGTAGTAATAAAATATAGAAATCAACTACACTAGGGTTTCTGAATACCTAGATCTATCAAAAACACAAAAAGACAAATGAATGTAAAAATAGAGATAACAGGCAAAATTTAATGCCTACCTTAGATCCAATGCTAGAAACTGAAAATGAAAACCCTTGTAGATTTAAGAACAGAACTCTCTCTAAAATCAAGTCCAACCTGCAAATCTGAAAGCTATGTTGCAAACAAGTGTCCGATCCAGGTGCACAGAGAACATTCAAATCAACATGCAGCCACAACAATCCACAAATCTCCAAAATACCAAGCACACAAGCTTCCCCAAAAATCTTCTCCAAAAAAAACCTGTCTCTCCTCAAAATGAATGCAATAATTTCCTAATAGGAATTCCATTCCCAAATTCATGCAATCCCAAAAGACAACTCAAAAGCTAACTCACAGTTCAACTCCAAATTAGAAATGACTCATAAGACAACTCCTGATCCAACTCTAATTCTAAAATTGAAAGTAAATAAAATTAATTAATTAAAATACCTTTTAAATGCACAACTCAACTTGCCTTTTGAAAACTAGTTATCTTTTTTAAAACAAACACCTTTTTTTCCAATTTGCACATGTTATAATTTAAATTCATTTATTAAATAAATTAAATACTTAATGCATCATAAATTCATGCAATTAATTATTTAATCATTTAATAAAATATGTAAACATAATTCAAAACATTATCCAATTAAGCACATGCCAATAATTAAACCCAAATTAAATAAATTAAATATTTAATACATCCTAAAGCATGTAATTAAATATTCAATTATTTAATAATACACTCAAGCATAATTAATCCTAAATTCAATTAAATAATCAATTAATACCAATTAATTAAATAATTGACTTTAGATAATATTCCAAATTAAACATAGGAACATAATTAAATCATTAAATTCAACTATAATCCTAACATCGATAATCATATAAAATCACCTAAATAATCATGAATCAACTTAATCAAGCACAGTAGGATCAAGCACAATCAAATTCAAGCAAACTAAAACCATGCACAGACTCAAGAATGGAATCCATGAATTCATGCCAACTAGGTGTATGCAGGTAAGGTAGTCAAACAGACACTTGTCCAATCCTAGGACAATTAGGCTTAGGTTAGGGTTTTGGATCTGTGTATTATCTCCCCTCTTTACCATTGAGATGAATGTTTGTGGGCACGCTCACTCCTGCCAATTCAGGGAAGATGATGGCCTGTACCTGCAAACCTGTCATCATAAGACAAAGCATGTACATACAATAATATATAACAAACAATGGTGGGGATCGGCCGATCGTGTGGATCTCGCAAGCAAGTAACTATGACTCCATCCCTCAACCACATCAGGCACATCAAATAGAAATAAAAATAAACACATCAACCATACACATGTAAGTATGGGGTTAGTAAAATCATAAGCATCAATGATCTCCTAACATATAATCTATCATCCTAAAATAATCATAACATTTATAAAATCGGACTAGGGGGGGGTACTACAGGATCCATCTTCAAACCATCAGCTGAAATTATAAATCCCAAATACACAATCTCCTCTTTCATGAATGAACACTTTTTCAAATTTATCAGCAACTTTTCTTCTTTCAACCTCTGCAATACTTGTTTAACATGCAACAAATGTTCTTCTCTAGTCTTACTAAATATCAAAATATCATCAAGGTATATAGTCACAAAATTACCCAAGAATTTCTTCAAAACTTCATTCATCAACCTCATAAAAGTACTCGGTGCATTAGTTAAACCAAAAGGCATAACCAGCCACTCATACAAACCTTCCTTTATCTTGAAAGAAATCTTCCACTCATCACCTTCTCTAATTCTGATCTGATGATATCCACTTTTCAAATCAAGTTTGGTAAAATACTTTGCTCCAGTCAAACTGTCCATTATGTCTTCCATTCTCGGTATAAGAACCTAAATTTCACTGTAATTTTGTTAATTGCTCTAGAATCAATACACATTCTCCATTCTCCATTCTTCTTAAGCGCCAATATAGCAAATATTGCACAAGGACTCAAACTTTCCCAGATCAAACCTTTCTGCAATAATTCTTGAATCTATCAGTTTAATTACTGATTCTCGGTAGGTGTCAACCAATGTGATGCCTTATTCAGTAAACTAGCTCCAGGGATTAGATCCATGCAATGATCAATGCTTCTCTTCAGTGGCAAACCATCAGGTACATTATTAGAAATAATGTCACTATCACTAGTACATTTGAGACCTTTTTCTGATGGCAAACCGTCGAAATTATGACAATTTACCGTTGATTAAGAGATACCACCCGTCGTCATAGTTTTGTAGTAAAAAAAAATGATGGCCATGATTAGCATCATAATTATGATGACTATGGTCATTGCAAAATGGGGGTGCCAACATGGCAAACATACCGTTGGGCCTATTTGTGGTCATCATGATTGCAATGCCCATTCGTCACAAATAACTACAAATGATGGCTACCCATCAAAATCTTCCGATGGGTAACCGTCATTTGTAGTTTATTTGCTGACAAAGATGTTGTTCATGTGATGGATACCTATTGAAAGTTATGATGGATGGACTTCATTTGTAGTTTTTTAACGACGGCAATGTTGTACATGCAATGGATACCCGTCAGATGTTTACGATGGATATCTATCATTTGTAGTTTTTTGTTGACGGGGATGTTTTACATGTGATGGATATTTTCGACAGATAGCCGTCGCTTTTCTTTGGATGTCGTAGTTGTGATGAAAATTAGTATTTTTAAAATATATATATATATATATATATATATATATATATATATATATATATATATATATATATATATATATATTTGTCGATCAATTTGGTATTGATTCAAAATGGTGTTCTTGCAAATCTAGTTTGAACTGGTTGCAGATCTGGTTCCGGCTGGTTGCATTACTTTCAGATCTTGATCAACTTGCAAGGTGGTTTGGTGAGTTGAGGTCTTTTATTCCTTCTCGTGATTTGGTTATGTCATTTGGAGATGACTTTGTAGTAGATTCGATAGTAGCTCGTGGATTATTGAGTCGAGTCTAGAGACTTGGATTTGGAATGGATCTGACCAAATTGAGATTTATGACAGCGACTACTCCAGCACAAGAAGCTAGTGTGGTGATCAGAGATGCATTCTTCCTAATGTGTCCATGATATATGCAGACCTGATTGAATTTGGATCTGATTCAAGTGACTTCTTGACTTCTTTGGTCTGAATTGGATGTGCTTTGTTCCTATGGAGCATCGTAATGACTTGACTTGGAGTTTGAGTAGACTGTGCATTGATCGCCTTGAAGATAGAATCGAGCTACTCTTTGCATTGTTCTTGAGATCAGGTTTTGATGGATCATTGGGATTGTCTACCATTTTTTCCATAGTTTTGAATGAGTTAGATGTGATGTCGAGAGAGCGACTTGCAGCTTTTGCACATTGGAGATTTGTAGATCACTATGGTGTTCGTGATGACTTGGGAGAAGTCTTCTTCTTGGTGAACCAAGTTGAGAGACTTAGATTACAGAAAGTGGGTCATTTGATGTGACTTATGAGATATCGGATGTCTCTTCATAGCGGGTTCGCGGTGCGATCTGTGGTGTTTCTTTGTGACTTAGTTCTTGGCAGAGATCTGTTGATTTGGTAGCCATTGAGATGGATCGATATGACTTGATCTTGGGTCAAGACTTCTTGAGGCAAGCTAAAGTGATCATTTCTCCTAGAAGTGATTGATGTTTTTGATAGATAGTTGTGTCTTTTAGTTTTTTCATCAGTTATTCTATGGTTTTCATCGTAATTGCGACGGCTCACACTATTTTTTAAAAAGAAATATATATTTGTCATACGTAGATTGAGATCTTAAATTATTGAGCTTCTCTTTGTTTTGAGAATAGTTTAACATTCTCTACTTAATAGGGCCAACCACGTGAAGGTGGAAGCTCATCTGACCCCTCCTAGGAGCCTCTTATGAGCCTTTACGACATTTTAAGACCTCTAAGATGTATTCTTAGGGATTATAAAGGGTTGTAAAGGGTCATAAGGGGTCCTGGGACACAACAGCTGAGAAACATAAATGTAGGCATCATGGTCACAATTTTTTGGAAACACAACATAATTGAGTGGTATACCCAGACGATGCAACACAACCACTACTCCAGTTCCAAGTCAACACTACAGTAAACAAAACCCATAGATAAAGAATAAATTTAGATAGCGAAGAAGGAGGGCCATAATGATCGAAATAATATAGGGACCCTATATTATTTTGGTCATTACGGCTCTACTCCGCTCTCTAAATTTATTCCTTATCTATGGTTTTTGAATCCCGCAATGTCAACTTGAAACCAGAGGAGTGATTGTTGTGTTGCATCATCTGGGTATACCATTCAATTGTGTTGTGTCTCCAAAAATTGTGACCATGATGCCTACATTTATGTTTCTCAATTGTTGTGATATCTACATTTATGTTTCTCAGTTGTCGTGTTTATGTGCATCTTCTTTATGTGTATCTAATAGAAATTCTAAAAAAAAAATCAGTATATACAATAGCCCTCTGTTAACCACATTTACACATATGGTCTCAACAAAGTAGCGCACAAACTACACAAAGAAGGCATTGCAGAAATATGATTTGTGCTTTTTCCATTGAAGCAATCTTGGCAGCACTAGCTACCTCTCGAGCCTTGTACAAGTTGCACTCATTTCCTACTGTGTGTGTGAATTTTGTACCTAGTTGTAGACACAACACTTCAGTAAAACATTAGAGGTTAACAAAAATCAAAATCATGCAATGAAATGGAAACTAAACTAACCAGGCGATTTACTACCTTCTAGTAGGTGCGAGTATGATCTTCTCAGATTAGACTGAGACCAATGACATTGACGACACCTAAATGAAGGATTTGAATGCAGAATATGGATATGAAATTAATCTATTTTTTTGTATTTTCTATGCAATTGGAATGAAAAAGTGTATGAAATTGATCTAGATGAACTGATATGAAATTGATATGATATGCTAATTAATCTAACAATGATATGCTAAATGATATGAAAAACTATGCAAAAGCTATGAAAATTATGAATGATCTCACAAATTCACCTGTCACAAGTGCTTGATTCTTCATATGTCAATTCACTAGAGTAATTGTGCAAATTCGAGGGATGGTTTTTAGAAGAGCTAAGCCTTGTTTTTATAGAAATCCAGGGCTTTGGAGGTGCATGAGAAAAGTCATAAATCACTCTTGATGAACTCAGGTTGATTTTTGAGTCAACAAGGAATCAAAGATAATTAACTCACATAATCATGCAAAATCATGCAAGAACAGCTTTTTAACTCAAATCAGAAGTGTAGATCAGTTTTGAACTCAAAATAGATGTTGGGTTTCCAAAAGTTAACAACTTGCATTGATTTCCTGATTTAAAGTTTAACTGCTCTTTGAATGTGCACAATAATTATGAATTATTTAAATAAATAAAGTGATTTATCCTCAACTTAACTGATTTTTTAATTAAAATAATTGATTTATGGGTTAGTCAATTATTAAATCAAACTTTTATTTGAAAACTATATCATTAAATTTAACAACTAACTTTAATTAATTAAATAAGAATTTAATCAATTAGTCATAGGATTTTTTATTTATTGTCAGAATTAAATAATACAATTTAGGAATAAATATAATTAAATTCAATTAAATAATTAAGTGGTAGAATTAAATCTAATTAATTAAATATTCAAAATATTCAATTAATCAAACTTTAGGATAAATTAGCTTTATCGCCAAATAATCATTAAATTAAAGATAATTAAGATAAATTAGGAATATTCCCCGACGCAAAATTTAGGATAATTAATTAAATTTGATAATGTTCAAATGTGCCTTAGGTTAGGACTTCGATGTCGATTTCGTTCAATTTTGAAGATGTAGGAGGTTAATGAACCTATAGCCCATTTTTGGGGTATCACATTTTGCCCCTCTTTGAATTACTGTGTGAAGCACAGTGGTTCAAAGATAGTTTGTGTATGATAAAGATGTTTGAGATTGAAACTGATTTGAAAGATTTAAAGATGTTAGGTCATGAATGACCAAAGATAATGTTAACTATAACAACGATGAACCGGTGATTATGAAAAAGTGTCAAAACACCTGATCCTAAACCTTATGATTGCAAAGAAGTGAGTGACCGATTCCAAACCCGATTGTCATTAAGAATCACATTGGTATCACATCTAAACCCTTTAGTTACGAAGAACCAAGGAAATAACACTAATTAACTAATGGTTATGAAAAGTTGATACAGTTTACAAGATAGATTAGGATATTAGATTGATATGGATCTCGATGAATCTGATATGCCCCAAGCGATGATAGATTTGCCCCAAGCGACGAGGACTTTTGATGAGTCAGCAACTAGATGTGGTTTTTGTCTTGATTGCTGAGGAAAGATTGATTACAAACTTGAATGATGTGCAATACCATGCCCCCTTCGGGATTAAAATTGAAATCTGACAAGAAAATTCAGCGTTGAATGGTTTAGAAGCATGTAAATTGATTTGAGAATTGGTTATACATGTTCAAGAACGTGTTCTACATCGTTTAGAGGTCCTAGAGACCAAGTTTGACTAGGTTTGACCATGAGTTGACCATAGTTGACTAAGTTGAAATTTTAATAGTTTGATGTAAGATCATCAATTAAGTTGAATTCTAGATTTCTATGAAGATTAGAAGGGCGATTATGCAAGCAGTTTACAATATAAATGATCTCAGATTTTGATTTTGATCTCGAAAAAGGATTCTACTTACTGTTTTGTTGAAGGGACCTTCATGTTAGGTTTCAGCTCTTGTTAGATTTGAAGAGGCAATTGAAGAATCATTTAAGCTTTGAAGTTTTTTCAGCCATTGTGAGATCATGCAAACATGCAAAATGCAAAGACACATGCAGAATGAAATGCAACCTAAGACCTAGGACCTAGTCATTGATCATGTGTCGGTCATTTTCATCATTGAATTTTTAGGTCACTGAATAAATCAATACAATGTCTACTAGTTATGAAACCATAGACATATGAATATCGATTTGTATGTGCAAGAATCAATACAACACCCACTGGTCAAACAACCATGGACATATGAATATTGATTTTATTTTCAGAATGTCGGATTAGATATAAGCACCAAGGTACAAGTGCTAGGATGACCTGAATCTCATGTCCATTTTGATATAGCAATTTGTATAAGCATCAGAACATAAATGTTGTGATGACCTGAATACACCTTGCATTCAAACACATCAAACAGTCAAGAGATCATTCTAAATCTAGTGTGAATTACCTGTAGTGACCCTTTATCATTCACATCCTTAGGCAAGATCGTGTTTCATAGTAGGAGAAAGAACTCACTCAAAAAGATAATAGTTAGATCAAACTTCCTTAAATTTTCCAAGTATCAATGGTCGAGGTACTCATGGCCATCCAATTCGAGATAGAGGCTCTTACAAACGGACACCATTTCAATCCAGAATTTCCAAAGTTGTTACATTTTCACATACAAGCAAAAGACAAATAAAAGATTATGCCCCCAGTCATCACTCCCTAAATCCTATAAAGGACATCATCGAAGAGCTCGAAGGGACACAATATGCAAAAATCTCAATGCAGATCAGTAAGCATACAAGGAGATAAAAGCATGTAAAAAGCACAGATTGTTTTCAATTTTTGTTTGATTGCGTTGTTGTAGATGCAAAATCCTTTCTGGAGAGGAGACTGGCTGACTGAGTCGGATAAAACTTCAAAGGACTCTGTCTAGATATGACTCATCTAAGATGTAGTGGAGACCATAGGATATGACTTTGATTTCCCCCAAGTGTTAAGCATTGATAGGATACAGACACTTGAGCTGATTGGTGTACAGACCAACTTATTGAAAATTGGAAATGCAGAAACAAACCGGGAGATATGTACAAACTAAAGCAAGACTGAAAGCTGGGAAAGACCAAGATTGCGCTGATAAATGGAGCATTTTGAACAAGTGGCACCTATTTGTGGGGTTTTCACCATCTTGGCAGAGATTCTATTTTTGCTACCAAGGCACCTGTTTCCAGGTTTTCACCAAGGTACTTTTTCTTTTTATCATTTTTATTTTTTATTTTTTTTGGCATTTTTGATATTTTTTATTTTTCCAAAAAAATTTTGATATTTTTCAGATTTTTTTATTTTTTTGATATTTTTTGATTTTTTTTATGAATCATCAAGGTGCCTATTGCTAGATTTTCACCAAGATGTTCATTTTTTCAGGACTTTTTCAGATTTTTAAGATTTTTTCAAGACATTTTACCATACACTGAATGCCTTAGGCATAGAATTTCTTCAGATGGAGAATGTTGATTGGTTCTCAGAGCTATTCTCCTTCAGTCATTGAGAGTTGATAGGCTCCAGAGCCAAAAGTAGCAGTGATAACAAAGGGACCCAGCCAGTTGGGTTCAAACTTCCCCTTGTGTTCTCGATGTGATTGATTTTTAGGATTCTCTCTCAAGACTAGATAGCCAACCTGAAATTCTCTGTGTTTGAATTTCTTGTTGTAGCCTCTAGACATTCTTTTTTTATACACTCTAAGATGATCATACGCTGCTTGTCTGCGCTCATCTAGTAGTTCAAGTTCTTGCAACCTAGACACTATGTAGTCATCATCAGTTACTAGACCATGCATTCTGATTCTTAGTGATGGGATTTCAACCTTAATAGGTAGTACCGCTTCAGACCCATAAACTAAAGTGAAAGGTGTAGCCCCAGTGGGTGTTCTGATACTTGTTTTGTAGGCCCAGAGAGCTGGATTGATCATGAGATGCAGTCTCTTCCTATCTTATTAACTGTTCAGTGTAAGATTTTCAATAGATTCTTGTTAGAAGCCTCTACTTGTCCATTCCCTTGAGAATAGTAGATAGAAGACCAATGTTGTGTAATCTTGAATTTGGCACATAGATCATCTAAGTCTTTATTCTTGAATTTTCCACCATTATCTGTGACTATGGAATGAGGGATCCCATATCTGCATATGATATAGTTCAAGATGAACATAGATATTTGTTTCCTAGTTGCTTGTGTTAAGGGAACTGTTTCTACCCATTTTGTAAAATAGTTTGTAGCTGTGATGATATGGGTATGTCCATTAGAGGAATGAGGATGTATGGATCCTATAAGATCAAATTCCCATTGATGAAAAGGCCATTATGTAGTGAAGGGAATTAGGTCTTTCCCTAGAGCATGAATTAAGTTACCATGTACTTGGCACTTTTGACAGTTCTTAGCAAACTTGATTGCATCTTTCTCCATTTTAGGCCAATAGTACCTAGCCCTAATAAGCTTTCAAGCTAGTGTTAAACCGTTCAAGTGTGACCCACATATACCCTCATGGACTTCCTTGAGTGCACATTGAGACTCTTCCCATTCTAAACATCTAAGTAGCATACCATCTAGACCTCATTTGTACAGATCGTTACCAATGATGACATATCGGGAGGCATTACAAATTAGGTATCTTTTCTCATGGTGATTGAAGGTTTTGGGAATGATTTGTTCTTGGAGATAGGAGAAAAGGTTTTTGTATTGAGATGACTCATGACCAACAACAGTGCAAATCATGCGGGTTTCGAGGGAATCATATGCAGGATAAGATAGTGCTTCCACCAGGAATTCATAGCATAGCTCATGTTCAGGTTGTTGTAATAAAGTAGATAGTGTTGTCATTGCATCGGTAGCCTTGTTCTCTATTCTAGGAATTTTCTCAAATGTGATAGATATGAAATATTTCTTTAGATCATCTACCATTATTTTTTATGGAATGATCTTTTCATCTTTATTTTGGTACACATCATTGACTTGATGGATAACAAGTTGGGAGTCTCCATGAATGTGTATCTCTATCACTCTCCACTCAATTTCTAGTTTCATACCATTAAGAAGGGCTTCATATTTAGTAATATTATTTGTACAAGGAAACTTGATTCTAAATGCTTTGGGGATTGAGTATCCTTGAGGATTAATAAACAATATGCCTACTTTAGATCCATTCTATGTGTAGGAGCCATCAAAAAACAATTGCCATTCTCTACAAGAAAGATTCATGATAGAGGAATCTGGGAATTCCATTTGCATTGGAGTATCATCAAACATAGGTGCATCTACCAATTGATCAGCAATAACTTGGCCTTTAATAGCTTTTCTTTCAACATATTCAATGTCAAATTCACTTAAGAACATAACCCATTTGGCTAATCTACCCGTGAGGGCAGCTTTGCTTAGTAGGTACTTAAGGGGATCAATCTTAGCTACCAAATGAGTGGTATGGGCTAACATGTAATGTCTCAGTTTTTGTGATGCAAAGATCACAACTAGACAAGCTTTCTTAATCATTGAATAGTTCTTTTCATATGCAACCAAAGTTCTACTAATATAGTATATAGCTCTTTCCTTTTTATTCTCATCATGTTGCACTAGCTATGCCCCCAATGATGTATCTATTGCGGAGACATATAGGATTAGCGGCTTCCCTTGAATAGGAGGCATCAAGATAGGAGGATTTGATAGATATTTCTTGATATGGTTAAAGTTGTTCTCACATTCTTCATTCCATGCAAAAGTCACACCTTTATGTAAAGTTTTTGTAAAAGGTTGTGAAATATCCACAAGTTGTCATATGAAATGCCTAATAGATTGTACTCTCCCTTGTAATGTTCTCATTTGACTAATATTCTTTGGGGGTTGCATCTCCATTATAGTCTTTACTTTAGCTGGATCAACTTCAATGCCCTTCTTTAAAACTACGTATCCTAAGAGCTTTCCAGAAGTGACACCAAAAGCACACTTCTTAGGATTTAGTCTGAGACTAAATTTTTCCATTCTATCTGTAGGACCCCTCCATTTCCCTCATCTTGGTAAGAACACTCTGGTAAGCACTATTGTTATTTCTTGCAAAACTTTCGGTAGATTTTATGCGAAGTTAGTAGATATCTTGACTGTAGTTCGTCGGCTTAATTAAAATAGATTTCATCTTCAAATGAATTTATGGAATATGTTAATTTAAGACATAGTTTTGAAGTAATATTACCTTTAGTTAACTATTGTGGTATTCGAACATGAAGGTGTATACCTGTGCTTACATGATAGAATTAATATTACTCTAAGATGCTTGGAAATTCCATCTAAAATTATAATAAGGGAGCTTATGTGGATTAGAATATTGCCCTAATGAAAAATAGAATGAGTCAAATTAACTAACATAGTTTTGAGACATTTTAAAATAAAGACAATCAATGGTAATTAGCAAGTGAATAGTAAACCTAATAGAATCTTTAAGTTATTTGGCAACATTATATGTTATGATGCCTTAACTTAGGTATAGATGATGCACGTGCATGGATGGTTTGTAATGATCTCTAGAAGTGTAAAATTTATGTTAAAGTGATAGGTGTATGCATCAAAATGGATATTTAGGAAGGCTTCAAATAAAAGTAAATTTTTGTAATAGAATTGAGCTATGCAATTTAATTGGCCCCTACCATTCTCCCTCTATGTGAGACACTTTTGCGGATAAGGTTGGGAGACCGTTAGTCTTTTAGCCTTGTTGAGCCCTACTAGAACATATTGCCTTGATGAGAATCCATGTAATGTGATTATGTAAACCCCATTTTCTTACCAAAAAAAAATAACAATAAGTCCAGAGAGAAGTATATTTCAATTTTGGTGATACATTTAGAACCTCAATGATGATAATGTTTACCAAGGCGGAACTAATTCTAAGAATAGTTATAGGGAGAAATTCAAGATGAATAATTATGGTTAAGCTAGGAAATGATGTACAAATGAAACTCTTATTGCACTTTCATGTAATTATGGATTTAATAGTTAATTCAATTTGTTCAAAGTTTAATATTGTAGAATTGGAACATCCTGACAATCAGATTAGACAATTAATTGCTATGAACTAGAGGTGAAACTACAATGAATGATTAGGTTACTTAACCTTGAGTTAAAATGTGAAGTTTGAAATAGCATTAATAACTAATTTACCATAGTCCCTAGTATACCCTAAGGTAGGATTAACAATGAAGGGTTGATAATTATGTGACTTTAACTTTAGATTAAATCTTACTTTTGGGAATTGAGAAGATTATAATTTCTTGATAGAATAAGATTGGTTCAATAAAGCAAATAGTGATGATTTCATAGATTGGAATTATGGATTAATTGTAATTTGAAGCATTTTGAAATTCAGTATCATAAGAGAATTGATGGATTCCTTAGAGGATAACTCATTACCTAACTTGAAAGTGTATTGATAAAATGAGAGTTAAGTTTTTATTTTATTTTGATCATGCAATGATTATTAGGGGAATACTGATAATTACATTGAGTGTGCAGGACTAAAGCCATGGAAAGGGGAAGTCAAGCTATTCTGTGTGTGCCTCCCATGACACCAAAATTTGTGTCCTAAAGGGGGACTAGGCCTATTGTGATGTGTCTTATTTTTTTTTTGTGAAGAGAAAGGGGTTATGTGAATGTTTAATTTTATTATTTCTTTGTTTAATTTTGGACCTTGCCAAGTAGGAAAGTGATGTTTTTTTGAGGTGTCTATGACACTTGTAATGTGAATTTAGTTGCATTTTAAATTTACTTGGAATTAAGGAAGTTGTCACCATCCAACCCTAGTACAAATTGGTCTTCCCCATACCTCTACCTTGGTTAGGGCACACATGGGAAGTCACATCTCCTTAAATCTCGAATTTCACTTTTAGGTTGGGTTTTGAGGGGTCAAATTGACCCCTAGGGAGTTGTTTTACACAAAAATAGAAGGCCCATGGGTTATACCTATGGGTAAGGGTCATTTTTAACCATAGGACACCTTGGAGCCACCTTGGGAAGCCCTCCAAAAGTGGGCTTTTGTCAAATGGCGAAAATCAAACTCACATGTGAAACTTCATGAGTCAAAAAGTTTTCAACTCTCTTCCCCATTCACCTTTTGTAGTTCCACTTTAGGAAAGTTGTAAGGTTTTGGGTAGGTCACCAATGGGAAGCTCACAACTCTCCCAAGAGCATGGGAGAGTGTGAGAAGCCTATTTTAGTGGCAAACTTGGATTGTGTTGCCTAATCACCCGCTCTCCAACTTTGGAGACAAGCTAGGAGCTAGGAGAAAGTTAGAGAAGAAAAAGGGAAGAAAAGGGAAGACTCACTTGATCTATCTACCATAACTTTAGGTGAAGGTATGTGCACCTCAACCTCCATTAATGGAGTTTATGCATTTTATGAGTTCATATGAGTAGGAAGGTATTTCAGTTTGTATTTGTGTGTTGTGAGTTGTTGTGCTTTATGTAAGTCCTTGTGTTTATTCATGAGAGTTTTGTGTGGGCAAAGTGTTTTGAATCTCTTGTGTCATAGTGATAAATGTGTATGTTAGGTGAGCTAGAGATGAACCATGGTTATTTTTGCTTGAAGTTCTTATTTCCTTCTTGTTGAGTGGGTCTTAGTAGATCCTTGTTGTGAATGGCCATGTAAGAAAAAGCAAAAAAAAAGGTTGTTGAAATCCTTGTGTGAGGGAAAGAATGACGTATATGTTATTGTTTCATGAAGTAATGTGATGTGTGCAATATTTGAGGGATCTATGGGTGTTTCTTGTTGGCTTGATTTCCCCTTGCTCTGGGGTTGGCTAGGACCTACGAGGTCTCATGATGCCATATGGTAGGGAGGAGAGTACCATGGTTTTGCTAGTCGGTTTTGTTTTCTTGCAGGTTTTTCAAGATATCTTGGTTGGACCAGGCCAGGGCTATGAAAGAATGTAGTGTTTGTGAATTCCTTCAATGTGGTATTGGGTGTAAAGTGCACCTTGTAAAAATGTAATATAAGTCTTTGTCTCATCTATTCCTTCTTGTAAGATCTTGTAAGATAGAGTCTCCTTGTAAAGTTTTGTAGTGTGTGTAAGAAGTGACATGCTTCCAAGTTGTAAAAAAAAAAAAAATGCTTATTGATGTATCTATTTGATTGTAGCTGTAACTTGTAGGAAGAGTAATGTTCTTTATTTATTTATATTTCTTGTGATAATCTGTCCTTACTAGTGCTTGTACTGCTTTTGTAAAATGTGTTTAGAATAATTCTTAGTAAGCGATACACTTTTAACATATATATATGTTAATATTTTTAAAAAAATTAGTTGTGTTTTTGCCTAAGCAAATCTGGGCATGACACTATCTAGTATCTTGTTCAAGTCATTTAGATGTTCAGCTCTAATCATAGATTTTGCTAAAGTATCATCAACATAATCCTCCATAGTTCGATGCATCATGTCCTGAAAAATAGATGTCATAGCTCTCTGATATGTAGCACTAGCATTTTTAAGCCCAAATGGCATGACATTCCAATAGAAGTACCCCATGCATATGTGAAAGTAGTTTTCTCTTGATCCTCTGGAGCAATTTTTATTTGATTATATCCAAAAAACCATCCATTAAGGAATACATCTCGAAACCCGCAGTCATGTCCACTATCATATCAATGTTAGGTAGTGGAAAATCATCCTTAGGGCATGCTCTATTCACATCTCTAAAGTCTGTGCACACTCTGATTGATTTATCTAGTTTAGAAATAGGTACAATATTTGAGATCCATTCAGCATAGTCAATAACATGGATAAATCTAGCTTTTAGTAGTTTCTCTAATTCAGCTTTGACCAAGAGTGCAACATGTGGATGCATCTTTCTTAATTTTTGTTTAACAGGTTTTACTCCAGGAGCAATAGATAGATGGTGCATTATAAGATCAGGATCCAACTCTGGCATATCTGAATATTTCCATGCAAAGTTGATATTTTTCTTTGTTAGGAATGTAGTAAATTTTTGCGTTTCTTCTTCTGATAAGGATTGTGCTACATGGATCAACTGTGGTTCCTCTACTATTCCCAAAGTTGATAGATTGAGTGGGTTCAATTAGAACTAGAGATCTATCCTATAAATGACTTGGAAGGACATCAAATATCTCATCCTTAGGGGCCTCATAGAGGTTTTCACCTTCAGATATGTCTTTTATTTTTACTTTTGTAGGTTCTGAGATTGCCACAAAGTGGTTTTCACCCTTAGAACTCCTTTTCTTTTTATTTTTATTCTTATTCTTTTGACTAAGATACTTGATGTCTGACTCCATCATGCTGATGCTCAGTTCACTAATGGAAGTCCTCATAGGCTCAACTACATTTAGGTAGCAAGCAAGGGCATAGTCATTCGGGAAGGTATAAATACCATAGCTCAGATTTGTGGACATTTGGTCAATAAGGTCTAGATATTGGATAGTCAAAGTGGGGAAAGATTGGGAGATGGTGTTTATGGATATGGATCTGTCATCATTGTTTCTAACTCAATGCTTGATTTTGAAGGTGATATTACAACTCAAAATGTTCAATTCATGAATAGGCTCAATGGCATTGTGGGAGTCCACTTTAGCTATTGGTGGATCAGACTCGTTAAGTTCATTATTTTGCTCTAGACTTACATTGGGTGTAGGTGCATATTGGTGAATAACATCAATATGTTTCTCTGTAATAAGTTCATCTTCCTCTGGAATGGCTCCCCATTCATAGTCATTTGATTCCTCATCTATGCCTCTAGGAAATTTAAGAACATGAGTAAAGTCAGGACGGATACCCCAAGAAGGGTTACCCTCATATTTTGATTTGAATTCATACTCATGGGAATCTATTTTAGAATCACTGGAATGCTCTAAGTGCTCAACTATAGTGATAGGCTTTTCTTCCCTTTTGTCTGTTTGATTACCTTCAAGATTAGTTGGTTCTTGTGTTGCAACTATCTCTTATTCCATAGTAGGTTCTTGTGTTTCTACTACATTGATCCTCTTTATGGGATCATCTTCAGCATCAAGGAGATCTTTTATTTCTTTAGGCAAACACTCATAAGGAATGAGCTCCTCAGTATTGTCAGATTCATTACTATTAGATTATTTTGTTTCTCCTCTCTCAAGAAGAGCTTCTTTTGGCTTGATTTGCTCTATGACATGTGGGGAGTTCTTGCTAAGATAGAAAGGCTTCTTCTTGTATCCTAGACCTATTTTATTCTTATTTACTTGACCATGATGATCAAGAGGTGATAGAAGACCTTTGCCTTGTAGTCCTAGAGGTCCTTTCCCTGTATATCCCATCTTTGTGATCAATTTGTCTCCTAGACCATATGACTTAGAAGGAACCTTCGATGTTTTAGAATCACATGATTGATTAATTTGAGATTTAGGTTCTTCTTTGTAGAGCCGTGCAAGCACAACTTCATCCTCTTCAAATTCTTGTTTAGATACTTGTTCTGTAACAAAATTTCCTTTATATGCTTCAAGAGGTTCTTTAGATTCTGGTTTGGACTGGTTTAGAGCTTTCCCATAAGACTTAAGTGAGATAGGGAGAGATGTCAAAGATAAGAATGGCTCTATAGTATATTCTCCCATACCTTTTTCTTTGATTGTGACCTCTTTAGCAATGTTTTCCATTTTGGATGTCGAAGCAATGTCTGACTATTTAGTGGAAGATTCTCTATTATTAGGAACAAGTTTATCAGTGCTTTCCTTCAATGCATTGCAAATTGTAGACACATCAGCCAGGATGGTTACCTCTACTCCTTCATACAAAAACTTCAAGCACTGATGATATGTAGAAGGAATAGCTTTCATTTCATGTATCCAGGGTCTCCCTAGAAGGATGCTGTAAGCCAAAGGTATATCAAGAACTTTACATGTAGTATCTCTGATGACAGGACCTATTTTGATAGGCAAGACAATTGTTCCCTTGGAGGATCTTTCTTCTTCATCATGTACCTTGATAGTTATTTTCTTTCTAGGATCAACAGTCATTTCTAAAAATCCCAATTTTTTGATCAAGCTGTAAGAACAAATATTCAGACCAGTGCCCCCATCTATGAACACACATTTGACGCAACGATTTTGGATTAAGACTTCTATATGCAAGGGCTGGTTATGCGGATGACTCAATGAGTTATCATCTTCCTCTGAAAAGGAAATATACTATGGAGACATAAGATGACCAACCATAGTCTGGAACCTGTCTAAATCAAGGTTATCAGGAACATTGGATCCAAGCAAAGCTTTGTCTAGAATGGCTCTATGAGCTAGAGATATCCGAAGTAACTCAAACATGGAGATTTTTGCATTAGTATGCTGGAGTTGTTGAACAATACTATATGATGTAGGCCTCGTGTTTTTAGGATTTGAAGATTTGGATGTAGCCTTCTATTTAGAAGCGGAAGACAAATTGAAAGGCACCTTAGGGACATTTGATGAATCTAGGATTTGTCCTTGTAGATGCGCCTGAGCTTGTGATCGAGTGACTGCGTTAGCTAATTGATTTTCTCTATCTCTTCTTACAATTGTTATGACATTGCAACGCTCAGATAGGCATGGTTCAACCATATTGATAACAGCATTATTTCTAGAATAAGAATAATTGACCTTAGCACCCACATTAGGTTGAGAAGATGATTCTCCTTGACTGTGTTTTAGAAATGGCTCCGTGAATGTTGTATGATCATTATTGCTTTTGTGGTTATCAATCATGATTTCTCCACTATCAATTTTGTCTTGAATTGTATGTTTCATGCGGAAGCAGTTACTAGTTTTCTGACCCTTACCACAATGAAAGTCACAGAATTCGTTCTCCTTCCACCATTTTGGTTTAGGTTCAAGATCAGATTGTCAGATCTCGGGAAAAGAGATGATGTTATTAGCCAATAGAGTTTTCATAGCTGATTCCAAAGATTCTCCAAGAGGAGTGAACTTCTATTTATTATCAGCAGACCAAGGTTTGTACTCTTTCATCTTTTGAGATGATTCAGGTACCTTTTTGTTCTGAAGCTTTGATGGCTTGGGTACCGATAGTTAGATTGAAAGTAGGTGCCTTAGATGGGGCACAAATATTATCAACAATGTCATCTGTGATGATGCCTTTATTCTTGTTCCAGTTTTTGTTCTTGTCCTTAGAACTAGATTCATACTTGTCCTTTTGAAGTGTGATGTCTCCTTTTTTCACAAGTACTTTTTCAATTTTGATTGCATTGTCTATCATCTTATCAAAAGATGTATGATTTTGCATTTGTAGAGGGTAGTTGATTTCTGGAACAAGATTATTGATGAAGATTTCTAGTTTCTCAATTTCTAGAATAGGTCTAGCATATAGAGAGAATTTCTTTCTCCATCTTTTGAGAAATGTCAGGAATGGTTCTCCTAGATATTGTTTCAGATTGCAGATGTCGATCATGGTGACTGGATGCTAGATGTTGTAGGAGTATTGCTGATAGAACAATTTGATTAACTCCTCAAAGGTTTTGATTGTTGGAGGCATTCTAGAGAACCAATGAATGGCTGCTCCTCCTAGAGATCGAGGAAAGAGACGCATCAGATAGGTTGGTTTGTGCATGAACTCCATAGATTGAGTACAGAATTCTCTGACATGATCTTGAGGGTCAGAGTTTCCATCATACTTATCATATTTCGGCATTTCCACTCTCTTAGGGAATGGTGGCATATACAAGTCTTTATCAAACGGAAAAGGGCATAGGGTCTCCATGGAGAACTCCTTAGGTTCCTTTTCTTTTTCCATTTTATTAAGTTTGACTTGCATGGTGTGCATTTGTTTTATCATAGCCGTAATAGGATTTTATTCCTCATGCGTGATGATATCTTCAACATTAAAGTTGGGAGGAAGTTTAGCTCCTTGATGAGCTAGCTCTAGAAAATATGCCTCTCTATCTTCCTTCAAGAAATGCTTCATCATTCTTTTGAATTCATCGTCATTTTGATATCGAGAAATTTCAGAAGGTGTAGGCTCTCAATCCTCACCCTATTGAGAATGAGCTCTTTGAGACCCATGGTTTGTCCCAGCCTAAGACATGTTGTTGTTATGAGAGTTACTTGAGACAGATTGATGTGGAGTTGTCTGATAACTTCCATGAATTGATATAGGAGGTGTTGGTTGATTAACTGTGTGGATTGATGCAGGAGGAGTGATATAAACACCTTTCAAGAATAGATTTCCAAGAGCATCTTCTCCATATAGATTAGTATCGTAGGATTGATGAATAGTCTAAGAAAGCATAGAAGATGTCTCTAAAGAGATTTCAGGTTGCACTCTATTTTTTCGTGATGAAGCTCTAGTTTCCACCATTAATCCTTAGGTGAAGCAAGAGAGCAAGATGAAGACAACTGAGAAATCACTTGATTCAAGAAGATCGAATGATGCAACCTTGTCAAGATTGGTTTGATTGAAGATTAGATAGGATGTAAATGAAGGATATTATGCCCTGGATGTATGGGTAGATGCCCAAAAGATAGCAAACATGAATTCACAACACTTAGCCATTTTGAAAATTGATTGAAGATTGATAGTTATGATAAGGTTTTGACACAAGATGAAAAAGATTCAAATCGATAAAACAAAAGGCTAGATCAGACTCAAAAGGCCGCTTTGGGAAAATGATTAGATTCTTTCTAGTTTTTTCTCTATTCCTGACACGGTGATTTGTATGACAGATTCTGGAAATAGGCTGTAAAAGCTGGATATCTAGCAATTTTGACAACTTTCTGGGAATTTTTCAAAAATTTTGAAATGACTTTCTGCAACCTCATACGACACTAGGTATGCTCTAAAATGACAATTGACAAAACTTGTATGACTTTCTGACTTTGTGGGATGACTTTTGACTCCAGAAAGGAATTTTGCTTTAGATTTTGCAAATTTTAGGTTTTTAGTTTCAGATTGTTTGCAAAATTGTATGTCCAGATTTGAAGATTATACTGGGATCCTTCATTTTCAGTAACCAAATAGATAAACAAGCATGCAAAATAGTAAGCAAGTGATTCCAAGCACATCTAAAAGTAATGAACAGGGGACAAAGCAACCCTACGCATGAACAACCAAGTGACTAAATATGCTAATCCCTAGGAGTGCTAACTGTGTATGTTCCAAAAAGTTTTGCAATAATGCACATATTCCTAGAAAATGAAAAATTTGGCCTCACTAGGGTTTGTAGTAATGGTCTAACTCTGCAACTTTTGTGATCTCAAGAGGGTGAACTCCAATCCAGGTGCACTAGGGTTTTGACACAGTCTGAGAATTTAATACATCAGGAGCTGCTAGGGAGATCTAACAGCCCAACAAGAGATCACACCCATGAAGATTTCCTCCACAAGGACATTTATATAGTGGTTGTTGCTACCATGACAAAAATGGCTATTACCACTTGAGGTTTCATCCATATAGTTGACCCAATTAAGGGAATGTCCACTACAGTTAACCCTCTCTAAAGGTGACTCACAAAAGATACCACAGGGGGACTAGATCAGATTCAAGGATCTGGGTTTCTGGTACTATCCAAAAAGGAAGTAGAGCATAATCCCCTAGCCTCTTCACTTCACCAAAACAAAGCAGACAGATTAATCTGACACACTAAGACTAAGATTATCTCACAAAGATCTATGATGTCAACCGCTTATGATTTATCAACCTCTCCAGAGAGAGAATGTATCAATCAAAATTTAAAGACACACAAATCTAGTAGAACGTGAGACGCTCTCAGTAACCTCCCTACCTACAAGGGTTCTCTTGTTGAGAAGAGCTTCGCTGGAAACCCACTCTCTCAAGAACCACAAATAGTGTTCATAGGGCCTATTTACTATGTGTAACAGATATGCGAAAAGAAAAGCTATGTTCATTTTTATAGCCCACAATGAAGTCTCTGATATGAAAGCAATCAAAGTCACACAAGCCTGACATGTGAGAGTTCATTGTAACCCAAATTGAAATGTTATCAACTTGAGAAGAATACCTGAATTCCTCACAACGTGCTTAGTAGATTTTTACCTATTTTTAGCAATTTTTCTTGCGCTTTCCAATCAGCAAATCAACAAGTATCAACCAAAAATAGAAAATCTCAATTGTTAGGGTTAACCATTAGTCCAAATCCAAAAATCAAAACTAGAGAACTGCCTAAAAATTTGAAATGACAATTGGATTTCTAATGCCAAAATTCATGTCAATGGGTCTCTTTGTTTTCTTGAGAAACTCTACTCTCTATTTTTTGTACTTTCCTGTGTCTTCTTATCTGTGGAAAAAACACAGATAGGGAGTTAGAACATAGAATTTAATAATCTGATAGCAAAATTAAACAGAAAATACTAGGCGGCATTTAACAGCTAATATGCATCATTTAAAAGCTAGCAAGTGTGATCAAAATACTCATAGGCGTAATCAGAAAGTTCATAGGTGTGATCAAAATACTCATAGGTGTAATCAAAATAGTCATAGGCGTAATCAAAATACTCATAGGCGTAATCAAAATACTTGTAAGCATCATCAGATTTTTCATAGGCGTCGTTAGATTTTTCGTAGGTGGCATCAAAATGCTGGTAGGCGGCGTCAGAATGCTTGTAGGCGGTGTCAGAATGCTTGTAAGCGGCATCAGAATGCTTGTAGGTAGCATTAGAATGATCATAGGCAGTGTCAGATTTCTTGTAGGTGGCATCAGAATGCTCGTAGGCGGCATCATATTTCTCGTAGGTGGCGTTTCTCCTGTTTGCACAAAAATGACGAAAAAAAATGACGCTGAAAATATACAAAATTTGACAAAAATGAAGAGAATGAGGCTCAAGGCTCCACGGTGGGTGCCAAAAATGTGTGTGTGAATTTTGTACCTAGTTGTAGACACAACACTTCAGTAAAACATTAGAGGTTAGCAAAATCCAAAATCGTACAATGAAATGGAAACTAAACTAACCATGCGATTTACTGTCTTTTAGTAGGTTCAAGTATGATCTTCTCAGATTAGATTGAGACCAGTGACATTGACGACACCTAAACGAAGGATTTGAATGCAGAATATGGATATGAAATTAATCTATTTTTTTGTATTTTCTATGCAATTGGAATGAAAAAGTGTATGAAATTGATCTAGATGAACTGATATGAAATTGATATGATATGCTAATTAATCTAACAATGATATGCTAAATGATATGAAAAACTATGCAAAAGCTATGAAAATTATGAATGATCTCACAAATTCGCCTATCACAAGTGCTTGATTCTTCAGATGTCAATTCACCAGAGTAATTATGCAAATTCAAGAGATGATTTTTAGAAGAACTGAGCCTTGTTTTTATAGAAATCCAGGGCTTTGGAGGTGCATGAGAAAAGTCATAAATCACTCTTGATGAACTCAGGTTGATTTTTGAGTCAACAAGGAATCAAAGATAATTAACTCACATAATCATGCAAAATCATGCAAGAACAGCTTTTTAACTCAAATCAGAAGTTTAGATCATCTTTGAACTCAAAATAGATGTTGAGTTTCCAAAAGTTAACAACTTGCATTGATTTCCTGATTTAAAGTTTAACTGCTCTTTGAATGTGCACAATAATTATGAATTATTTAAATAAATAAAGTGATTTATCCTCAACTTAACTGATTTTTTAATTAAAATAATTGATTTATGGGTTAGTCAATTATTAAATCAAACTTTTATTCAAAAATTATATCATTAAATTTGACAACTGACTTTAATTAATTAAATAAGAATTTAATCAATTAGTCATAAAAATTTTGATTTATTTTTAGAATTAAATAATACAATTTAGGAATAAATATAATTAAATTCAATTAAATAATTAAGTGGCAGAATTAAATCTAATTAATTAAATATTCAAAATATTCAATTAATCAAACTTTAGGATAAATTAGCTTTATCGCCAAATAATCATTAAATTAAAGATAATTAAGATAAATTAGAAATATTTCTAGGAATATTCCCCGATGCAAAATTTAGGATAATCAATTAAATTTGATAATGTTCAAATGTGCCTTAGGTTAGGACTTCGATGTCGATTTCGTTCAATTTTGAAGATGTAGGAGGTTAATGAACCTATAGCCCATTTTTGGGGTATTACACCTACATCAGGTATAGATGTAGATGGGGTAGATGTAAATGTGGTTTCATCGACCCATCAAAAGTATTGACATCCACTATTTACCTGCAATACCAAATGTACGTCAGTTCTTCATAAAATGATTAGTTGTCATATTATTTTTAAACATAAAATATAATTACGTATCCAGACCTTTTTCCTATTTGGAAAAACCCAAAATTGACGCCCAAGATTACTTATTGTGTGTGACGTCCTCAACATGCATGGGCCAACACCACATTGACACATAGGCACATTGATCGAAGTCATCGACGCTATTTCAAAAAATATTGCATTATCACAAATATTGCATTGTCATTATTTTGTTCATTCATACTAATTATAATTACAATAAAAAGAAACATACTAATGTAGACTTGCACATTTTTTGGCTAAGTCAAAGTCTTTGGTTTAAATCACTAGACACTCAAAACAAAATGACAAACCAAAGACAACCATGCAATAAAAAGCTATTACTAAGCAATTCAGAATTAACTCACTCCATTGCAGGGAACAAAGAGAATCCCATGTGATTTAACATCATTGATGTGCAAGGAAATAGAAAATTAGCAGAAGCAACTCTCATAAGATAGTATTTAGATTAAATGCATTGATATAAAAAAATACCCTAGAAAATTATAAAGAAAGGTAATTTGCTTAATCACGTCACTAATTTGTGCATGTCTAAATACTGGTGTCTTTCAAGTGATTTGATTATTGTCATTCCCACTACAAATGAGAACAGTCTTAACTAGTGAGGTTGTTTAAGCATATAGAGATTAAATACACTCTTTTAGAATGAAATTTCTCTTAACAAAAGACCAAAGATATAAGTAGGACATATAAAATAAGGTGAATAAGAGTAGTACATATAAAACAATCATTAGAACATGCCAAACATCTAGCATAATTGTACATTTCATTCATGTCATTGATATTCTTCTTCATCCATCTCATCATCAAGATCATCATCCTCGACAACATCATCACCCCCACTATCACCATCATCGTCATCGTCATCACCATCAGCATCATCATCATTGTCATCATCATCCTCATCATCATCATCATCAGTAGCAACATCATTGTCATCAGTAGCAGCATCATCATTGTCTTCTTCTTCATATTTTTCGTCGACTAGCTCTCGATCGTGATCATCATCTACATCATCTTCCACTTCTTCATCTTCCTCGATATCTTCTTCCATCACATTATACTTTATCAGCCTTCCTCTTGGATCATGTCTAACAACAAATGACCAACCCGATTTATGTGGAACCTCTGAGTAAAATACCTGCTCACATTGGCTTGGAAGAACCATTCTCCCTAAAATGACCATTCTCCCTACAATGTCTCTTTGTTTTTTTTATTTTGGTTTTTCTTGTCTTTAAGCCATTACAACTCTTACATGGACAATAACATTTATCATCGCCTTCTCTTTGAAAGTTAGACAACAATCTAGCGATTGTCTCCCTATTTTGATCAAATTCCCTTGTATTATCTGACATGATCCTTAATGTGTATATCTACAAAACAAATTGGAGATGCCTCCTTTTATTAGCTTCATGTCACCTTCTCATAGCTTCTCATAGCTTCTCATAGCTTCCTATGTGTTTCATCCTTCATTTATACACTTACTTTGACCAAACTTTTAATTTTCTGACAGCTTTCGCCAAAGGCTTTGTAGGAAACCAAGTAAGGGGTATTCTTGAGTTCAAACACATTGAGCTGCTACAACTAAATTATAAATCATGAATTCATTATAAAATTAATTCACTATAAATCAAGGGGCATTATAAATCATGAATTCGCTATAAAATTAATTATTTGCTCTAGATTTCATCTGGACATTTTGTCAAATGGTTGGCATGTATGTTTATTCAAATGGAATTATATCATTTGGAATGGATATATGATAGGTTGATATCGAATTCTATGTCAAGATTTACAACATTAAATTGATCATCGTTAGAAGAGTCAGACACAAGAAGAATATGAGTATAGCCAATTTTTAGAAGAATATGAATGAATGCAAACATACATAAGTGGATGAACATAAATAATGAAGGTACCAGATATTGCCTGAAGTAATGAAGTGTTGACCCAAGGTTCAATCTAGTATGCTCATGTATCATCCAAAAACTACAAGGAAAAGGATGGGGTTAGATCCAAAGGATCTAAGCAATGCATGACACCCTATTATTAATCCTCGCCTACAATTATGCATGTGCATAGTTAAGCCATACACTTCTAAAAGGAACTATGCTATAGAACATGTGCACTCAGGAAAATGCACTCAGGAACATGTGCAGTGTATAGGCACAGGAATCCAAATGAAGCCCTACATTTATGTCTTTATGAACACCTAGTTAATCATTGTTGTGCCTGCATTTATGTCTCTATGAACACCTGGTGAATCACTATTGTAACCGCATCATCCAAATAGTGCAACAACAACACCAGATGTTGTTGTTCCATTTGGTGTTGCTATGGCATCATTTCCAAATGATGCATCCACAACAGTAACCCACCATGCCCATCAACACAAGGCAATCATGATCAATCATAAGCAATGGAGGGGACATTATCAAGGTCAAATCAGAGGTCAAATTTCATTCCTTGAAATTTTATATTTGTACAGTTATAAAATTTCATGCCTTTAAATTTTATAACATAGTTCCTTAGCATTTGATCTTCATATTGCAGCCATGACTTGAGGTAGGCATTCGAGGTAGGATATCTTTATTTTATGAGCTCAAATTCAAAATAGTAAGTGTATTATTTTATTACTGATGTCCCTATTTTATTATTGATGTCCCTATTTGATCTAATAGCATCAATATAACAAACAGAGCACCAACCAATCAAATAGGGACATGAGGTGCTCAAACAGTGAGCTCATAAAACAATATATTTAGTCTTAATAAAATCTTATAAAACAACATATATTGTGTGAAGTGTTTGATTTCTCTTCATTTATTTTGGTGTTCATATTCACTGTGTGTTACTCCCCGTTTATGATCATTTCATGAGGAAATATCTTGATGGCTCGCGGGCTACAAGCTAAGGCATCATACATTGTTCATGAGCTCACTGTTTAATATTGACATTGTTTACATATTTTCATTTGGAATGCTTGATGACCCACAAGATTTGAGAGCTAGGGCATCATTGCTATTACCTTCAAGGCATTGTGTGAAGTGTTTGATCTCTCTTTATTTTTATTTTTGTTGATATTCACTATGTGGTACTCCTTGTTTATGATCATTTCATGAGGAAATGTCTTGATGGCTCACGGGCTGCAAGCTAGGGCATCATGTATTATTTATGAGTTCACTATTTGAGCACCGGCCAATCAAATAGGGACATGAGGTGCTCAAACAGTGAGCTCATAAACAATGCATGATGCCCTAGCTTGTAGCCCATGAACCATCAAGACATTTCCTCGTGAAATAATCATAAACAGGGAGTACCACATAATGAATATCAACAACAAAACAAATAAAGGGAGATCAAACACTTCACACAATATATGTTGCTTTATAAGATTAAATTGGTGAGTTTGTATACTTTCTTCATTTTAAACTAATCTATGACTTCAAAGGAGGAATTATGAAATATAGTTTTAGGTATTTATCTCTTCTATAATGATAGAGGAGTGAAAGGTAATGATCAATGAGGTTGCTGCTATTAGATCATACATTAATACACTTACTGTTTTGAGTTTGAGCTCGGCTATCATGCAATTTTATTATTGTCATTGCATGCTTGCTACTGTTGTGCACCATATATTGTTTTATACACTGTTTATTTCATTGAGACCGTGAGCTTGGCATTTGTAATGTATTTTATGTTATTGGATCAATGCTACCATGTTGTTTAGGTTGTAGATGCATTGAATCACCACTACCATTCTATTTTGATAGCATCAATATAACAAACAGAGCACTGACCAATCAAATAGGGACATCAATAAGACATTTAATGCATTATTACTTCATCGTAATGATAAAAATTTCATTGGCTCAAAGCACATAGAATGTGTGTAGATGCATTGAATCATGACTTCCATTGTATTTTGATGAAGAGGAACTATGTTATAAAATTTCAAGGCATGAAATTTTATAACTGTACATATATTTTATGAGTATAATTGTACAACAAAAAGAAAAAGAAAGTGTCATTTGTAATTTTTGTGAATTTGAAGAGTTTCCGTGAAGATGACACTGCACTTTTGCATGGCGTGAAGAGGGCATTCAAGTTTCACATGCGCAAAGAGGCCAGCACTGTGTGGGAAGAGGGCACTGGCACTTGAGGTAGGCATTCGAGCTTTATCTTCTCATTAACTCAATTTAATTTTGATGGCATTTGTTGATTTAATGGAACAATATGAACGTTAATAGTGGCATTGTTTACATCTTAGCATTTGGAATGCTCGATGACCCACGAGATTTGAGAGCTAGGGCATCATTGCTATTACCGTCAAGGCATTGTGTGAAGTGTTTGATCTCTCTTTATTTGTTTTGTTGTTGATATTCACTATGTGGTACTCCCCATTTATGATCATTTTATGAGGAAATGTCTTGATGGCTCGCGAGCTGCAAGCTAGGGCATCATACATTGTTTATGAGCTCACTATTGAATACTGGCATTGTTTGCATCTTTTCATTTTGAATGCTTGATGACCCACGAGGTTTGAGAGCTAGGGCATCGTTGCTATTACCTTCAAGGCATTGTGTGAAGTGTTTGATCTCTCTTTATTTGTTTTGATATTGATATTCACTATGTGGTACTCCCCATTTATGATCATTTCATGAGGAAATGTCTTGATGGCTCACGGGTTGCAAGCTAGGGCATCATACATTGTTCATGAGCTCACTATTTAATATTGGCATTGTTTACATCTTTTCATTTGGAATGCTTAATGACCTGAGAGCTTTGAGAGCTAGGGAATCATTTCTATTACCTTCAAGGCATTGTGTGAAGTGTTTGATCTCTCTTTATTTTTTTTATTCTTGATATTCACTATGTGGTACTCCTCGTTTATGATTATTTCATGAGGAAATGTCTTGATGGCTTGCGGGCTGCAAGCTAGGGCATCATGCATTATTTATGAGCTCACTGTTTGAGCACCATCCAATCAAATAGGGACCTGAGGTTCTCAAACAATGAGGTCATAAACAATGCATGATGCCCTAGCTTGCAGCTTGCGAGCCATCAAAACATTTCCTCATGAAATGATCATAAACGGGGAGTACCACATAGTGAATATCAACAACAACAAAAATAAAGAGAGATCAAACACTTCACATAATATATGTTGTTTATAAGATAAAATTGGTGAGTTTGTATACTTTATCCATTTTAAACTAACCTATGACTTTAAAGGAAGAATTATGAAATATAGTTGTAGGTAGTCATCTCTTCTATAATGATGGAGGAGTGAAAGGTAATGATCAATGAGGTTGTTGTTATTAGATCATACATTAATACACTTACTATTTTGAATTTGAGCTCGGGCATCATGCAATGTTATTGCTATCATTGCATGCTTGTTGTTGTTGTGCACCATATATTGTTTTATACACTATTTATTTTATTGAGACCGTGAGCTTGGCATTTGTAATGTATTTTATGTTATTGGATCAATGCTACCATGTTGTTGAGGGTGTAGATGCATTTAATCACCATTGTCATTCTATTTTGATAGCAACAATATAACAAATAGAGCACCGACCAATCAAATAGGGACATCAGTAAGACATTTAATGCATTATTACTTCATCATGATGATAAAAAATTCATTGGCTCAAAGCACATAGAATGTGGGTAGATGCATTGAATCACCACTTCTATTGTATTTTGATGAAGAGGAACTATGTTATAAAATTTTAAGGCATGAAATTTTATAACTTTACATATATTTTATGAGTATAACTATACAACAGAAGAGCACCCATATTCCTTGGTTGTTATTGGTCTACGAAAGGTTTTGGTTTGCCTTTCCCAATTGAGATGTCATCCTAAGATTCAAAAGGACCAAGTTAATAATAAGTCTTGAACATAAATGCATGATTGTGGATCCTCAAGTAGGAGTTGTGATGCAAAGGAAGAAAACTTATATTTGTTTACCCACATAAGGAAAATGGTTTCATTCATCTTTCTTTCAAGTGCTCTTTGGTACTTTCTTTGGCCTCTAGGCTTGGGCATCCTATAGGGGTTGAACCAAAATTACAAAGGTAATAAGGACACATAGAACAATAGGTTTGGGGACTTAGACTTATGTTCAATCCTTAGTAATGGTTTGGGGAACTAATTACTAAATGAGTGACTACAGTGCCCTAGTTTGCATTATTAGATGATCTTGTTTAATTTGTGTTCATTTCATGCAAAGATACATGTAAAGGAAAATAAATTTTTGCATCTAAAGATTACATGTATATATATGAAAAAGTAACTTGTATATACTATACAAGGAAAATAACTTTCAGAAGAAAATGCAAGAGTGCAAGCATACATAAAAGGATGAACATAAATAATAAGGGTGCCAAACATTGCCTGAAGTGATAAATTTTTGACCTAAGTATGAATCTAGTGTGCCTCTATGTGTTCCAGAACCTGCAAAGAAAAGAGAGATGGGGGTTAGATAAAAAATATCTAAGCAATGAATGGCATCCTATTATTAATCCTCATCTACAATTATGCATGTGCATAGTCAAGCCATACACTTCTGAAAGAAAAACCATGCTACAGGACATGTTCAGTCAGAAGAATGTTGTAGAAAGTAAATGGTTGCATTTATGCCTACATGAACACTTGGTGAGTCACTATTGTGACTACATCATTCAAATAGTGCAACAGTAACACTAGATGTTGTTGTTTCATCTGGTGTTGCTGTGACATCATTTCCAAATGATGCACCCACAACAGTCACACACCATGCCCATTAGCACAAGGTAGTCATGAGCAAGCATGAGTTAGTAATGGAAGGGGCATACATCATCATCAAATCAGAGGAGAAAAGCATCAAATCTGCATATTAAGGGAAGAGTACATCATGGATTTCAAGTAAAGATCGTAAAGGTACAGATCTAATGAAGTAATGAAGCTACCCACATTCTATGTGCTTTGAGCCAATAAAATTTTTATCATCATGATGAAGTAATAATGCATTAAATGTCTTACTGATGTCCCTATTTGATTGGACGGTGCACTATTTGTTATATTATTGCTATCAAAATAGAATGGTAATGGTGATTCAATGCATCTATAGCCTCAACAGCATGGTGACATCGATCCAATAACATAAAATACAAATGCCAAGCTCACGGTCTCAATGAAATAAACAGTGTATGTAAAACAATATATGATGTACAACAACAGCATGCATGCAATGACAACAATAACATTGCATGATGCCCAAGCTCAAATTCAAAATAGTAAGTGTATTAATGTATGATCTAATAGCAGCAACCTCATTGATCATTACCTTTAACTCCATCATTATGGAAGAGATAACTATCTACAACTATATTTCATAATTCTTCCTTTGAAGTATATATATATCAAGTATAATTATGAATTTACATCATATATTTAGTCTTAATAAAATCTTATAAAACTAACCCAAAATACTTTGTCTTAATAAAACAATATATTTAGTCTTAATAAAATAATACACTTACTATTTTGAATTTGAGCTCAGGCATCATGCAATGTTATTACTGTCAAAATAGTAAGTGTATTAATATATGATCTAATAGTAGACCTCATTGATCATTACCTTTGAGTCCTCCATCATTATAGAAGAGATAACTACCTACAACTATATTTCATAATTCCTCCTTTGAAGTCATAGGTTAGTTTAAAATGGAGAAAGTATACAAACTCACCAATTTAATCCCAAAACATCATATAACTAGAATTAATCACATCTCACAAATGTATATATTATACTACATACCATTGTATTATATATATCAAGTATAATTATGAGTTTACATCATATATTTAGTATTAATAAAATCTTATAAAATAACATAAAACTAACCCAAAATACTTTGTCTTAATAAAATCTTAATAAAACAATATATTTAGTCTTAATAAAATATTATAAAACAACATACATTGTGTGAAGTGTTTGATCTCTCTTTATTTGTTTTGTTGTTGATATTCACCATGTGGTACTCCCCGTTTATGATCATTTCATGAGGAAATGTCTTGATGGCTTGCAGGTTGCAAACTAGGGCATCATGCATTATTTATGAGCTCACTATTTTATCACCAGCCAATCAAATAGGGACATGAGGTACTCAAACTATGAGCTCATAAACAATGCATGATGCCCTAGCTTGCAGCCTGCAAGCCATCGAGACATTTCCTCATGAAATGATCATAAACGGGGAGTACCACATAGCAAATATCAACAACAAAACAAATAAAGGGAGATCAAACACTTCACACAATGCCTTGAAGGTAATAGAAATGATGCCCTAGCTCCCAAAGCTCGCGAGTCATCAAGCATTCCATATGAAAAGATGTAAACAATACCAGTATTAAACAGTGAGCTCATGAACAATGTATGATGCCCTAGCTTGCAACCCGTGAGCCATCAAGATATTTTCTCATGAAATGATCATAAACAGGGAGTACCACATAGTGAATATCAACACCAAAATAAATAAAGAGAGATCAAACACTTCACACAATACATGTTGTTTTATAAGATTTTATTAAGACTAAATATATTGTTTTATGAGCTCGCTGTTTGAGCACCTCATGTCCTTATTTGATTGGTCGGTGCTCTATTTGTTATATTGATGCTATTAGATCAAGTAGGGACATCAGTAATAAAATAATACACTTACTATTTTGAATTTGAGCTCTTAAAGATGAAGATATCCCTATTTTATTACTGATGTCCCTATTTACATCTTTTCATCAAATGACCCAAAAACATCAAGAATGGTCCTATATGGTCGCTAATAGCCAACTTTCAAAAGAATATGAATAAATGAAAACATACATAAGTGGATGAACATAAATAATGAAGGTACCAAACATTTCCTGAAGTAATGAAGTGTTGATCCAGGGTTCAATCCAGTATGATCTTGTATGATCCAAAACCTACAAGGAAGGAAAAGATGGGGTTAGATCCAAAGGATCTAAGCAATGCCTAGCACCCTATTACTAATCCTCATCTACAATTATGCATGTGCATAGTCAAGTCATACACTTTTAAAATGAATTATGCTATAAAACATGTGCACTCAGGAAACATATGCATGTAGTGAGTAAATCAAGACCAAAATGGAGCAAAAAGTATGATGTCAAATGTGTTATCAAGCAACACCTCATGGGTTGTGATTCAACATGGTATATATGTTGTTTATATAAGATCAGTAAAATGACATCTACAACCTCAACAACATGGCAATATTAATCCAATAATAGGAAATACATTACAAATGTCAAGCTCACTGTCTCAATGAAATAAACAGTGTATAAAATAATATATGATGTCCGAGCTCAAATTCAAAATAGTAAGTGTATTAATGTATGATCTAATAGCAGCAACCTCATTGATCATTACATTTGACTCCTCCATCATTGTAGAAAAGATAACTACCTACAACTATATTTCATAATTCCTCATTTGAAGTCATAGGTTAGTTAAAAATGGAGAAAGTATACAAACTCACCAAATTAATCCCAAAATTTCATAACATTGCATTCTTGTTGTTGTTATGGTGCACAGCAGCAGCAAGCATGCAATGACAACAATAACATTGCATGATGCCTGAGCTCAAATTCAAAATAGTAAGTGTATTATTTTATTATTGATGTCCCTATTTTATTACTGATGTCCCTATTTGATCCAATGACATCAATATAACAAACATAGCACCAACTAATCAAATAGGGACATTAGGTGCTCAAACAGTGAGCTCATAAACAATGCATGATGCTCTAGCTTGCAGCCCACGAGCCATCAAGGCATTTCCTCATGAAATGATCATAAACGGAAGTACCACATAGTGAATATCAACAACAAAACAAATAAAGAGAGATCAAACACTTCACACAATGTATGTTGTTTTATAAGATTTTATTACTTGACTAATTTTTTTTTAAAAAATTTGAGACAAGCTTTTCAAAAGTGTATCATAATTAAAGGCATGTGAATTCATATTGTACTTAATCTGAATGCCACGGTGTAATGTTTTTACTTACGATATTTTGAGACCCCTCTTATGGGAAATTACAAAACCAATAATATAGTATATGAATTCTTCCTCCTAAAAGAGTTTATGGATACTCAAGTGAGTCTACAAATTTGGGAAGGTAAATTCCAAAGCTGAACTCACATATCTCTAAAATCTTACCCTTCAAAACCAAGAAAACTAAAAATAATCACTTGAATGAAATAAGGTTCAGAAGACGTACTCAACGGGTAATAATAAAGTTACCAAATTTACATAGAGAATAAACTAAGTAATGCACAGAGACTATTACCCTTCACTCATGATGCCACTAAGTCTGGTGTCTCAGCCTCAATAGCCAAAATAGTAGTATGGACTTTATCCAACCAATTGTCAAGCCTATCCTGTAATGATTTGATTTGTGGGATTCCCAGCACTCTGGGCTGCACCCAAGATACATGCACAGTCCCTTCAACTTGATCAATTACCCCTTCAATCAAATTCATAGAAAGACTTTTCATAAGAAGATATTTAACATCTTCTACTGATAATTTGGTACATTCAGCAATGACCCTCAATGGGATTGTTCGATCTTCTAAAGGTCGGCTGAATATGATCTCCATCAAACACAAGATATTAATCTTTTCCATCATTTTTTTCTCGTTCTCAACAAGACATGGTTGTTCATTAAGGGTTGCCATATGAGTATGGAAAAGTTCTTGATATCGGACAAGATCAATAGAATTGAAAGCTTTCAAAATGTAGTACAGTCATTCTACACTTGTTCCCAAAAGACTTTTCACTATTGGATGGGCCAATAATTCTCCAAAATTGTATATATTATCTCCAAGCAAAGCAGCAAGAGATAAGTCAAATGCCAAATCAAGTTTAAATGGTTTTGAAAGAGACTCTATAGTCGTATAAGCGAAATAGAGAAGGGAAATTTTGTAAAACTCGGCAAACTCTTGTCTTGATTTATGGTATTGTGATGAGACCCAATGGTAGCTTGCATAAATAGTATGATCAATATGTGTCATACTATCTAGAGTTCTTTTGCCATCATCTAGCAACCTTTTGCACTCTTTCTGTTCACCTTCCTCAAGTTTGAATGTAGCTATTTGCATTCTAACATATATGATAGGTTCATCAATCCTCATCTACCTTGTGGCACGAAGCTTCTCAATTACTCCCTCCAAAAAGCTAATAGCAGCCTCCTTTTCTGTGTACTGACATAAAACTATAACAACAAAGTGTGCAAGCTTAAGAAAATTTATCTTTGTTTCAAATTCTATAATAAAATTGTGATATAGCTGAATAAGTGTATCACCACCCTGCAGAACCGCAAGGAGCAAGAACTGATCTAGTTTGAGGGTGAGTTGATGCCATAGCTTGCATTTGTAGAGATCTACCATGGCGGCATACCATTCTACAAGCTCCAGCTGCAATGTCCTCTACTGCTCTAAATAATCATAAACGAGGAGTACCACATAGTTAATACCCTCTCTAGTTATCTCTCACCCTATTCTCCTTACCCACTCTTCCCTCTACTACAAAAAATAGATTTACAGCCTGGGACTTGACTAAATATATTATTTTATTAAGATTTTATTAAGACAAAGTATTTTGGTTTAGTCTTATGTTGTTTTATAAGATTTTATTAATACTAAATATATGATGTAAACTCATAATTATACTTGATATATACAATACAATGGTATGTAGTATAATCTATACATTTGTGAGATGTAATTAATTCCAGTTATATGATGTTTTGGGATTAAATTGGTGAGTTTGTATAGTTTCTCCATTTTAAACTAACCTATGACTTCAAAGGAGGAATTATGAAATATAGTTGTAGGTAGTTATCTCTTCTATAATGATGGAGGAGTCAAAGGTAATGATCAATGAGGTTGCTGCTATTAGATCATACATTAATACACTTACTATTTTGACAGCAATAACATTGCATGATGTCTAAGCTCAAATTCAAAATAGTAAGTGTATTATTTTATTATTGATGTCCCTATTTGATCTAAAAGCATCAATATAACAAACAGATCACTGGCTAATCAAATAGGGACATGAGGTGCTCAAACAGTGAGCTCATAAACAATGCATGATGCTCTAGCTTGTAGCCTGCGAGCCATCAAGACATTTCCTAATAAAATGATCATAAATGGGGAGTACCACAACATAGTGAATATCAACAAAAAAAACAAATAAAGAGAGATCAAACACTTCACACAATGCCTTGAAGGTAATAGAAACAATGCACTAGCTCTCAAAGCTCACGGATCATCAAGCATTCGAAATGAAAAGATGTAAACAATGTCAGTATTAAATAGTGATCTCATGAACAATGTATGATGCCCTAGCTTGCAGCCCACGAGCCATCAAGACATTTCCTTATGAAATGATCATAAAAGGGGAGTACCACATAGTGAATATCAATATCAAAACAAATAAAGAGAGATCAAACACTTCACACAATGCCTTGAAGGTAATAGAAATGATGCCCTAGCTCTCAAAGCTCGCAGGTCATCAAGCATTCCAAATAAAAAGATGTAAACAATGCCAGTGTTAAACAATGAGCTCATGAACAATGTATGATGCCCTAGCTTGCATCCCGTGAGCCATCAAGATATTTCCTCATGAAATGATCATAAACGGGGAGTACCACATAGTGAATATCAACAACAAAACAAATAAAGAGAGATCAAACACTTCACACAATGCCTTGAAGGTAATAGCAATGATGCCCTAGCTCTCAAACTTCACTGGTCATCAAGCATTCTGAATAAAAAGATGTAAATAATGCTAGTATTTGATAGTGAGCTCATAAATAATGTATGATGCCCTAGCTTGTAGCCCACGAGCCATCAAGACATTTCCTCATGAAATGATCATAAACGAGGAGTACCACATAGTGAATATCAATAGAAAAACAAATAAAGAGAGATCAAATACTTCAGACAATACCTTGAAGGTAATAGCAACGATGCCCTAGCTCTCAAAGCTCACAGGTCATTGAGCATTATAAATGCTAAGATGTAAACAATGCCACTATTAACATTCATATTGTGCGATTAAATCAAAAAATGCCATCAAAATGAAATTGATTTAATGAGAAGACAAAGCTCGAATGCCTACCTCAAGTGCCAGTGCCCTCTTCCCACATGGTGTCAACCTCTTCACGCACGCCAAACTCGAATGCCCTCTTCACACCATGCAAAAGTGCAGTGCCTTCTTCGCAACAGCTCTTCAAATTCACAAAAATTACAAATGACACTTTCTTTTTCTTTTTTTTCTTTATAACCACGTGAGTGTCACAATTATGACATCATTGTCACTGTTACAACACCATCATGGGCACTTGCAAAAAAAACACAAATGGTAGTGGCATCACAAATTGGCGTCAAAATTCAACCCCAAATGTTATAGTGTGTACTCGGTGAGTAACTTATCAATCTCCTCAGGGACACTATCCTCTATTTTCTTACTTGGTTTGTTAGGAATCATAGCAAAACATACATCATTCTTCTTCAAATCCTTAACAAACTTTCTTCCTTCCATCAAACAAACTTTCACAGATGTGCAAACATTACTAACAGGTTCTTCAATCAAAGGTGACAATATTTGTCTTCTTCCATCAACCCAAATTGTATATTTATGCAATCTCCCATCATATATAGCATGTCTATCATATTTCCAAGGTCTACCCAACAAAATATGACAATAATCCATAGGCATGATATCACATAACACCTTATCATAGTACTTTCCAATTTTCAAATTTACATAACATTGTTCACTTACCAAGAGTGTATGCTCATCTTTGATCCATGAAATCCAATAGGGCTTTAGATGTTCCAACCTTTTCAACTACAACTTTGTAACCATTTCCTCAGATGTCAGATTCTCTGAGCTACCACTATCAATGATTACCTTCCAAACTTCATCAGAAACTCTATATCTGGTCTTGAACAAACTTTTCCTTACCTGGATGTTCGTTATTGCTTTCACTCCAAAGTGCTCTCCTTACCATCAAGTTATTTTTTTTCTCAGGTTCATTAGGTGACTCCTCTTGCACCAAAGCATTTATACTGTTACCGATCTTCTTACTTGAATGTGTACACTCAAATGATCTATGTCCTTCTTCTCCACAATTGTAACAAGTTCCTTGGAAACCACCTCGGTTATAACCACCTCGATAGTTACTACCTCTGCCTCTAGATGAACTTTCACCTTTCCACTCAGTCTTTCCTTTAGCCAAATTTGTCTTTTCAGGTTCAGATCTGTTGTTTTCACCATAAGATCTACCTCTTCCTCTATGGACTATACCACCTCTACCTCTTTGTCTTTTCTCATGTCTTTTGTTCAATTTCTCCTCAACTTTTAATGCAAATTGATAAGCCTCTTCAATGTTCTCCAATTTAACCAAACTGATTTTTTCTTGGATGGAAACTCTCAAACCATTCAGGTATCTAGAAATTATTTCCACATCATCTTCATCATGTCCAAATCTAATATCTAATCTATAGAATTCCTCAGTATATTCTTTTATCAAGCTATCTTTCTACCTCAAACTTTGCATTCGCCTAACTAGGTTAATCTGATAATCACAATGTAAGAACTTTCCTTTCAATTTATTCACCATTTTATTCCATACCTTAATTTTGTCTTTGACTTTCCTCTTTATGTCCAACTACAAATGTTCCCACCACAAGGATGCATGACTCTTCAACTTTGTGATTGCAATTTTCACCTTCATTTCCTTAGGTACATTTTCATATTAAAAATACTTTTCCATCTCGGTGATCCAGTCCACCAATTCATCAGAATCCAATTTTCCACTATACTCAAGAGGATTAAAGTGTGGTGTAGACTTCAGATTTGTTAAATCCTTCAACAATATTTCCTCACCTTGATCCATCGCCAGTGCAATTTCTACATCACCTTGTTCTTCCTCAATTTCATCATCACTAACATCTTCAAGATGTCTTCCTCTTCTCTGGGTTGTTTCAACTTCTTTTAATCTAGCCGCAAGTTGTCTCAACATGTCTGCCAATCCTAGATCTACATCTTGCCTCCCACGAACCATCTTGAAACCCTCTGTAATTGCTCGCCAGATCACAATCTACTACCCCACAACAAATCAACTAGGGTTTGATAAGAAGGAACTTTCAAACCTAAATTCACAAACCTAGATCCAGATCTCACCTCACAGAGATCACACGTAGAAGCAACAAATACACAAGTAAGAGAGAGAATGCAGATACATTTTATATATTAACTTCCAATTAATTCATACATGTCGAGTTGTAAGGCCTTGTTGGTTTAGGCTGGATATTACAATCAAGTATAGAAGTCCCCCAACATGTGAGGATCTGCAAATAATCTCCAATCTTCCAACTTCTATCTTCTAACTAAACTGCACTGCCTAAAACTATCAACAAAGATTACATTATATACAAGAGGCTACCGAACAAGTTAGCCTTCTGATCCACCATCAATGGAAGGAACGACCAGATCTAGGTCCACACACTTCCCAATGATAGATACCATCATTAAATCCATGACCAAAATTAATTGCAAGAGTCAACCTCAACAGGAAACTAAAATAAACAACTCGGTAAGCAAGGAAAATTGAGCACCAGACAAGCATCATCGAGTGCTAGGGAAATTCATGAAGCACCAAAGAGATAACCAACCAACACCAGTAAACAAAGGAAACTGAGCAACACCGAACCAACTCGGTCAAAGAGGAACCGAGCAACATAGGAAAACACAAACATGTTTTTGGTGACACAGGATTGCCAAGGACCCGAGATGCTCCCGCATCATGTATATACCATTTCTTGATTTGATTTGGTTACTAACACAACATTATAATGCTCATTGTTGTATTTTACTTGTTTGGATCTTTCAGGACCTGTGTTTAACACTAGGGCATTATTGTTGGATCCTTGCATTTTTATTATCTACTTGTTGTGACAACCTAGGGCATCAATGATTAACTATTACTTATTTTCAATTCAATGCATGATTGACTATCAGGCTAGGGAATCATTATTTGCTTCCATTGATGATTATTTACTGTACTTGATTGTTCAATGTCACAGGCCTGTGAATGTTTCTTCCTTCTGTATATACCATTGCTTGATTTGATTTAGTTATTGACACAACATTATAATGCTCATTGTTGTATTTTACTTGTTTGGATCTTTGAGGACCCATATTTAACATTAGGGCATTATTGTTGGATCCTTGCATTTTTATTTACTGCTTGTTGTAATGACCTAGGGCATCAATGATTAACTATTACTTATTTTTAATTCATCATGGTATTGACTCTGTATGGCTTGATTATGCACATGCATGACTATAGATGAGGATATGTAATAGGATATCATGCATTTCGTAGATCCCTTGGATCTAACCCCATTTCTTTCCTTCTTGCAGGTTCTGGATCAGGTAGGAGCACATTGGATTCACACCCTGGTCATCCTTCCATCATCTCTTCAAGCAATGTCTGCTACCCTATTGTTTATGCTCATTTACTCATTTATGTTTGTATTCAACCTTATCTTTCTAGGAGTTGGCTATGCTCATGGCCTGTGTGAGCCTAGATTTGTAGTTGTATCATTATCATAGTTGTTTCATTATGCCCATTTGAATGCACTCATGCTTATGATCTTCATATCTCATGAAGCTAGGTTATTATGGATTTACTAATTGCATGATCATAACCAATAGTGAGCATTATAATGTTGTGTCAATAACTAAATCAAATCAAGAAATGACATATATAGAAGGAAGAAATAGTCACAGGCCCATGGCCTTGAGAAATAAAGTACAGTAAATAATCATCAATGCAAGCAAATAATGACACCCTAGCTTGATAGTCAATCAAGCGATGAATTGAAAACAAGTAATAGTTATTCATTAATGCCCTAAGTGGAGGTAATGATAATGATGCTTCAAGATCACATGAAGAAAATAGAATGATCAAAGAGCCAAATAAACACCTACCTCTTCTTTTGTACACTTTCCATCATCAAATATCCATCCACAAATCTCAATGCTATCAAACTTCTTAACTCCTTTATATTTCCAATAATTTTACTCCTTTATTTCTCCAAATTCTCTGTATGGTCAAGTAGAGGAATGACTTGACCTTCTAAATAATATGTTGAAGCAACTAAAGGATCAAATGAGTGAGCAATTTTCTCTATCCTCTACACACAATCCTTAATCTTCTTCGCAATATCATCAGTAAATTTGGATACACTCAACACAAGGACTTATAATTGTTGCTACCTTCATTTAGAGAAGCTTGAATATTTTTGACATTTATTTCCAACAATACTCTATCATAAGCTAATATATTCTTTTTCTCATTGAATCTTCTATCACCAATTTCTCTTCTCAACTTAAGTTTAGTAGGTTTTTTAAATGATTTGAATTGTGATCTTACCATGCCATTTATGTTCTTGAAGGTGTTGGAGGGACTTGCTGCAACATCTCTTACAAATGTTGTTACTAACTTATCAAGAATTTTAGATGCCTCCTCCATCAAATTTCTCTCTTAGAGGTAGTTCCTCTCAATTTCTTCTCTTGCTTCTACTTCAACAACTTGAGAAAATTTTAGCTTTTGTAGGGGAAAAAGTATATAGATAAATTAGCTAGCCCTTTAGGAATATGTATATCATCATCCATTCTTTCAATATTTACATATCTCCTCACTAATTTTCTAGTGTCTCTTACTTCCATAACTCCTTTTCCCTTTCCAACAATGTCAACCTTTCTATCAATTTGGGTATTTGGATCTTCTATTATCACAGGTATCATTGTTTTTAGAGGTTGGATATCCTCTACCTATTCACTCCTTTCAGGTTATTTCTCATTCCTTTCCTCACCTTCTGCTTCCTTCTCCTTTTCTATATCTACTTCCTTTTCCTTCTCTATCTCCTTCTCTTTCTCCTCCTTGTTATCTACTTCCTATTCTTTTTCTTCCTTTTGATCATTTTCCTTCTCTAATTCTTTCCTTGTCTTGTCCTTTGGGTTCTCTATTGTACTATCAATTTGATTACTTATATCTTTTGGAGTATTTATTTCATCATCATCAATAATCTCTTCCATTAGAATCTTAGGTATATCCACATTATCTATTTCTATAAGTGTGACTTATGCAACTTGTGGAACACTTGTTGAGGCTTGTTATACCTACACACCACTATCCTTTGTTTTTGTAACCCTCATTCTACTTGTTCTTGTTTGTGTGACATGTGCATCACTAGTTTTACCTTGTGTCACTACTTGATATTGTTCCACCTACTTATCTTGGGGAATATCATTAGTTGGCATGCCAATTTTAGGTGTTTAAGTGCTTGCATCATCACCTTTTGGAATGACTTCATATTGGTTATTCTCAAGATATGCCTACAATATCTTTTCAGTTTCATCATATAAATCCTTCAACTTGGCCAACATGAATTTATTCAATCTATAATTATTGTAGAATTCCTTCTCTATATCCTTGAGAATTTTCTTCACTTCTTCATTTTCAATGACCAAACAAAGATCAATTAGCACTTTCTCCCTTATCTTCTTATCTTCTACAATTGTGTATGATTTCCTTGCATCCATAATATTATAGAGACTTTGTGTTATCTCTATCTATATGAAATATATCTTGGGAATATATAAGTATCTGATTACTACCTCCTCAACTAATCTCCTTTCATCATCACTAAATGTATCATAGAATTTCACTATAGGCTTCATATTTACATGAGAATGAATAGAGGGAAATATATAAAATATTATATTTTAAACTTGCAAGAAAGGCTCGTATAATAAGTTATACAAGATGTAAGCTTGAAGCTTCAACCTCAATTAGTTTTTGGAGATTTATAAATACCTTCAAAGGAATAAATGGATTCATTCTATTATTCATTTGATATTTTGTGACTTTGGAGATTGTGTTGTTAGAAACCAAGGGTTTCAGAAATTTTGATCTTGTAGGATTTTGAATCCTACCAAGACTCTGCACTTTGAATTGGTGAATAATTGCCAGTGAATTATGCTTGTGGGTGGCTTATCTTAGGGACATCGATTGTGCTAAAATTGGTGACCAATTTGTGTAGTGGACTTGTGTGGTAATCAACAATTAATCTCAGAGATAGTTTGCAAGGCCTGTTAATTATTTTTGATTGCATATCGCAGCTAATAAGGGTCATGTTAGGAAGTATTGATTGTTGTCTTTACAAAAAAGGATGACATTCCTTTTTACAATTAACATTATCAATTTGGGGATCGATGCTATAGTAGGAAAGGCATGTATTGTGTTGATGGTGATTGTCTTGACATAAGAAGTAGTGTGGACCTTCTTAGAAGTTGCCATATTTTGTATGTTGTGATTTCCTACAAAATACCTTCAACAAAAAATAGACAATTTCAATCAATCAAGAGACATCATCAAAATGATCATACAAAAGCATCATCACATATGTCCAAATTTAGAAATACCAACATTGATGCAAGCACGAGCCTTGGAAGATCTTCAAGATAGTGATCCAAGAAGGAATAGTCAAATAGTAAGCATGCCATCAATTCATCGCATGATTGAATATCGGGCTAGGGTATCATTATTTGCTCCATTGATGATTATTTACTGTACTTAATTGCTCAAGGCTGCAAGAATGTGACTATTTCTTCCTTCTATATATATCATTGCTTGATTTGATTTGGTTATTGACACAACATTATAACGGTCACTAATGTATTTTACTTGTTTGGATCTTTGAGGATCCATGTTTAACACTAGGGCATTATTGTTGGATCCTTGCATTTTTATTTATTTACTACTTGTTGTGATGACCTAGGGAATAAATGATTAACTATTACTTGTTTTAAATTCATCACATGATTGACTATTGGTGATGCAGAGCCCTCTACTATCCCCTAAAGGAACCTAACTCAACTTATGAATTCTACAAGTGTCTTGGAACTCACTCAAGGAGTTAGTCTCAACTCGAGGATCAAATAGAGTGCTCTGACTTTAGACAACCAACACCTCAGACATTTTGAACAAAGTCACTTCCTCTGATCTCTTATGCCAACTTCTCTTGACATCAAACATCCACTCAAGTATCCTAATCTAGACTTCTCCCAATGCACCTAGAATCTCCAATATGTCCAATCTTCCAAGAATTCTTCCACCCTATTTCCAACACCTTAGAACACCTAATCATGGCCAACATACCATGTTACACCAGCCCTCCAAGTCTAGTTAAGTTATCTTCCATACAAACCACTCCAATAACCCTTCTAGGTTTGAAACCCTCACCAATCACAAATCTGCCCTTTACTCCAAATCTTCCCAAATAACTAAAGAAAATATTCACTGATTTAGATACCCTTTTGGATTCTCTAAATCCTATCCAAATCCCAAGGTAGACTCCTTTGGACCATCTAGTAGATCCAACAACCTAGTAGTCACCAAATATGCCTAATTAAACCCCATTTACAAAGCATCTTATAAATGTACGCATCCCCTCGACTCCCGACCAAGAAAAAATATTGAGTAAGGTCTAAAACAAAATATTTTGAAAGTTTTAAGGTCTCACCACTTACCAAATTCACTAGCCACCAAACCCTTGCTTCTAGGGTCATTTACCTAGGGTCTGCACAAAAGAAATCTTGCAACCTCCTCCAAAGTAATCCAATTGATCCAGCACATAAATATGGATCCCCACAAAAATAATGTATCACCAAATACCTCCATTATTAAGGGCATTCTTCATCCATGTGACTGGTGCAAGATAGGGCACCCATCAATCAGCAATATACCACCATTATGTGGCTTCTCTAACACTTCATCTTCACATATCCATGCACAAAACACTATATTACAAGGATATTATACAACATTGACAACTCCCACCAATCACAGTAGCCATAGGGGTGGGAGAGTCACTTCATTATGAAGGTTTCAAACCCAAAACGCTAAATGTGACCTCAATACCCAGGAACAATCAAATGACAGTCAATTACTTGGATTCAGTAACAATCCAAACTACTGAAATGAAGATATGAATATGTAAATATAATATATAATAAAAGGGATGTATGATGAGAATGTGATGTGTATGTAATTTATAGGATTGGGAAAGGTAAGATCTTCTTCCTAACCCCAAATTCCCAAAGGAAAGATCCAAATTGATTAACCACAAGAAGATGGTCAATACATAAATGAATCAATCCATGGAGTATATGAAGAAAGGAGAAAACCTTATATTCCATTATGGAAAGGAAATATTGAAATCTTAATTGAATTTGAAGACAAATACTAACCTCAAAATATGACAGATCTGGAAAATGCTATTTTCTAGTGTCTGTACTCAGTTTCAGGAAATTCTACAACCGGATCTGGCCTAGAAACATAGAAACATAGAAATAGAGAAAACCTAGAAACCTTCTACTTTTCTAAGAAAGGTTGACCTTGACCCAAAATAGGGGTAAGATCTTACCCCAAGACACAATCTTACCCCTTTATGTCAACCTTGACCTGCATTGTTCCAACGAAAATTATGTTAGTGGATCCTGGAAGTTCGTCGAAAAGGGTACTTAGATTTGATCTGTGATTCATTATCCCACACCTGTACCTATAATAAAAATGGTTTTGTTTTTTGGATGAGGGGTTTTCCTTGGTCAAACCCCAGTTTTTGAATTTACCTTGAAATGTGATTGAAATTGCAGCAATAAACAAAGTAAATGAAACAATTCACCTTGCTTATGTTGAAACCCTTATGGAGGATTTGAATCCTTGAATCCACAAGTATGGATGCTCCAAATGAATGTATAATTGTATGTATAATTTCTCAAATCAATTGCATTAGATCTTCAACACCAATCTTGAATGGAAATGGATGGAGAAATCTTCAACAAAGGGGCTCCACAAAGATTGAATCCTTCAATGGCTACCAATGGATCTCCTTGATGAATTGGACCTTGAATGCTTGAATGCTTAAAGATGAATGAATACTTTCTTTCTCCTTCTTGCTTGCTTGATAATTTCTTGATCGCATGATTTCGATTTATGCTTGAAATCAATAGATGATGGATGTGAAAATGAGAGAGGAAGGCTTCCTTTTATACAAGTTATGGCACAAACTTCTAGAGAGGCCTACATAGGAGAATTAAATTCCAATTTAAGCCTTTACTCTTGGAAGTGGACCTAATTTAAATATCATTTAATATTTAACCATTCTGAAGCCCGAAACAACTAACCTGGAAGCAGGAAAATAAACTTTCCGAAGCTCGACATCCAAAATCTTTTGGAACTTGAAATTTGGACCCAAGGTCAGGGTCAAGGTTGACTTTGACCTAGGTCAGGGTTGAGGTCAACCTGGACCTAGGTCAGGGTCGAGGTTGAACTTGACCCAAAAGGTTGACCTTGACCCTGAGGTCAAGAATCTCAATTCTCAGGATCAGGGGCCAAAAATAGGTTGGAAAAAGGTGGAAAGAGAAGCAGAACAAGGGGAAAAAGCTAGATCCAAGTCAAAGACCCATTCAAGGTGTTTGACATGACCCCAGACCACTTACTCAGAAGGCTAAACTGGTCCTAAATGGAAGTGCTTCCATTTTATGATGATGCATTAGGCCCCCACTTTAACAAGAGTATGAACTCGATGAAAACTCTTGGTAAAGTAGATCACAATGAAAAAGATAATCTTATTGAAATCAAAGGGACAAAGGAATCCTCAAGTCTTCATCAACTCCAAGATTACAATAAGAGAGACATCTCTAAAAGAGAGAAGAGGGTGTGATTAACTCACCCAATGAGAAGTTATGTCCCATTGTGAACCACATAAGGAAACAACACAAGTGGAAAGATGGAATTGAACCACCTAGTGAATGTGGCTACTCACTAGTTAACCCATTAAGGATTCACCCTTAGGAATATTCTATTCCAAAAGGGAAAAGACAAAACAAAATAGATCTAGTCTTAAGGATACCTTTGACCTTAAGGGATCAAAAATTTGAAAATTTGAAACTGGAGGGATCAAGAGATCCTATAAGATAAAAATCCATGCTTTAGGGATTAGTCAATAATACATAAAGGGAGAAAAGTGCCTTGAAAAATATATGTATTGAAAGTGCGTGTGTGCAAAAAGTGAGTAGAGTGTACGCCACCATGTTAAAGTCATTGCTAACACTTTAACAGCAGCAATCACTTGAACAGAAACATTAACAACTCCACTGATTACGTTTCCACTACAATATACCCCCAAGTGAAGAAAAATCAAGGAAAATACCACATAAACATACAAAGAACACAAAAGGGATCTACCTATTGTGGGGTCAATATGATCATAAGATAATATATATATGATATTATTGAAAATGAATTGACATCATTCCCCCAAAAAAGTAGAGCTACAATCACAATGGAGGAAGGAACACATAAGAGTTACGAAGAAGAGTCTTTTCAAACCACAACATGGAGACCAAAAAGATTTAGTGCTACCAAGTCACAAATCCAAGCAGACTACATAAGGAAAACATTTACGAACAATAGCACAGGTACAACATTACATGAAAACAACATATAGAAGAATAGATATACATATAGAGGAATAGTACAACAGGTTTGATTCCTTTATCACCTTGAACCAACAAAGTAACAAGGATCGTATAAAAGAATCTAACAACATTTAGCAAATACATTACGGGAGAAGCACAATACAACAAGCAAACACACAAAAAGATACCATGAAGGATAACCCAATCAAGTGTGTCACCTACTCTCCCAATCTCATTCTATATCATTTTGGGATGGTGGTAAACTCGCAAGAGGGACTATATCCAATATAGTAGTAATAATAGCCAGTTCCAAACAAGGATCCTCTTGAGAATCATAATGTTTGATACTAGGTGTTATTATCAATTGTGATGAAAGCATATTTGGTAAATTAATATCAATGTTAATAGTTTCATATTTATCATTAGCATCATTAGTATCATCAAGAGTATCTTCTTCATCTGGATTAATTGAAAAAGGATCTAAGATATGAATAGAATCATCATAATCATGCATCTTAACATCATTATTAGTATTAACTTCTTCTAACACATCATGCATAGGCTGGTCAAAAGAAGGTAAAGAGCTTGGAAGAATAGAGGCATAGGCTTTAGCTTGAGCTCGATGCTTCTTACAACGTTCATTAGTAGATCAGTTATGTTTTGTCTTGTTTGAAATATGTTGAGAACTAGGAGGGACAACCACCGGTTCCTTCACAGGTTCTATAGGAGGATTAGAGGTTCTATAGGAGGATCAGTAGGATTCTCAGTAGGCTGAAAAGAAACACTAGGAGCTTGATTAATAGAACTAGAAGCCATGGATAAAGGAGGCATGGAAGGTTTAGGTAAAAGACCACGGTTAAGATCCATCTGAGGAAGGCTTAACATGAGAATCTTGTGATTTTTATAGGCTTGATATGAGTGAAAAAGATTATCAGGTCAAGAAGGACATGAATTAGGTATTGAAGGCCAAAAGAAGTCAAGCGTAGTACAATTCCTAGGCTTAAAAGGTTGATATAAACTATGATTAATCATCTTCACTTCTTCATCATGAATGAATTTAAGACATTTATGGATAGCAGACGCAACGACATGCATGGAATTCAACCAAGGCAAACCAAACTTAACTTGAAACTGGTTAGAAGTAGGAACAACAACAAAGGTAGTATCCACAACTTTACCATAAAGTTCAATAGGTAAGTTAATAGAACCAAATGATGGATAAAGAAAACCATTACAAGTTTGAATTCATGCATCTGATGTATCATAAGAATCACGTTGTAAGTTTTTAATAAAAAGATTTTCTTCAGTAATAACATTGACTAAGGATATAGGATCAACAAGACAACCATGTGTAGGTATCTTTGAAATCCTAGCATAAATGTAGAGGGGATCATTGGGAGCTTTAATAGTCTTAGAATTATCAAAGGTAATCAAGAGTTCCCTAGGTCTTTTATTCTTAGGTTTTTTCGAGGTTGAACTTTCGGCTTAGGTTTAGGTTGAGGTGGAACTTGAAGTTGATTTTGAGATTGATGTTGGGGTGGAGATACATATTGAGACAAAACAACATGCTCCACATTATTAACAATGTGATTAAGATCATCCATCTTTGAATCATAAACAATATCCATAGAAGATGGCTAAACAATAGTATTAGTATCATGTGTAGGCAAAGGATTCGTATAGATTTAGAGATTTTGATTAGGAGGAGAGACAGATTTGTTCCCACTACCATCAAAATTATTAACAGAAAGAGATTAGAATCAATTAATTCTTGAACCTTATATTTTAAAGAATAACACTTCTCAGTATCATGGCCATTCTGACAATGGTATTGACAAAATATTTGGAATCAAAGGATTTGGATGCCACCATAGTAGGTAGAAGAGGTCGAATAGGAGGTAAAGTAATCATATTAGCAGTCAACAATTTATTCATAATAGAATGCAAAGATTCAAAAAGAGGAATAAATGTACAATTCAGATGAAAAGAAGTGGATGCAGAAGTAGCATTATTGGATGTAACAACAACTTGATCAGCGACTACATTCGCTTGTTTATTTATCTTGACATAGTTGTTAGGTTTTTGAAACTTGTTTGGATTAGGAGCAGTATCACTTTTATCAATTGGGAGAAGAGCCATTGGAGTGTTGCTCTCAAATTGACTCACTTGTAATTGATAATGATGAAGCGATGCACAAAGTTGTTGAAAAGAGGAAATTCAGTAAGCATAATCTTATCTCTAATATCCTTTTGTAAATTTGAAATAAACATACATTGAATATCAATATCAGGAATAGGATAGGAAATCTAAGCATGCAAATGCTTAAATCTTCCAATAAATTCAGTCAGTTTTTCTTTAGTAATTGTTTACAATGCATCAAACCAGTTAAGGACACTTGTGGACCAATGTTATTTTAAAATTGTTGAATAAAGGCATTGGCAAGTTTTGGAAAATAATCAATAGAAAAAGGTGGCAAGGAACAATATCATTGCAAGGCCTTGTCATGAAAAGTTCTAGCAAACAACTTGGCTAAAATCCTATGGTCATGAGCATAGTCACTACAAAGGATCTGGAATGTTTTAACATGAGTAACAGGGTTTCCCTTACCATTATAATTCTCAAGACAAGGCATATAGGCTTAGTGAGGAACAGGAGCACGAATAATGTCTAGGGATAAAGGACTTCCCATGTCACATGTAGGAATGCTAAACTTAAATTGAGTTAAAGATGCAAGTTGTTGTTGTAAAGAGGATACAATTTGAGCCAAACTGATGATTGTTGAATCATTAGATGAAATAGGAGGCATAGACACACTAGAAACACTAGGTAAAGTGTATGAAGGGACAGGAATGGAAGACACGACTAGGGAATACTTGGAACCACAATTGGAAGAGGATTGGAATAAGTAAAAGGAACATTATGATAAGAAGGTTTTGAAGTAGGGAGGGACACATGAGGAACACTCATAGGAAGAGAGGTAACCGACATAGTCACTAAAGGAGGAGTATAAGTAGGAATGCTAGGTAAAGGGATAGAAGAAGGTTCCACACTAGTGACAGGAGGAGTGAATCCTAAATCTTGAGCTTCTTGAGCTAAAGGTTTAATATTTAAATCCACAAGATGAGTAATACCACACAAGAGATTAACACCTTGATCACTATCATGAATGACTTTCTTAAGAGAATCTATAGCTTGAATAAAATCTTGATTATGGTTCTCTTGAATAAGCCAATTTCCCATTTTATCAAGTTCAGTTGAAAGTTTTTGGACTTGTTTAGGAGGAACTCTTAAAGAATCATCCTCATCATGAGATGAGTGAGAAGAGTTATGCTCCATAGTAGGATTAGAATCATGAATAATCAAATTTTCATCTAGGATCCTAAGAAAAGGAGAGGAAGACTCAGGATCAAAGGCACCCATAAGTCTACAACTTTGTCTAACCAGAATATTATAAGTAGGACTAGAGGTAGTAAAGCTCATATACCAATGCAAATACAAAATGAACTAAACTAGGAAAACACAAAGCATAAATAAATGTTTTTGTATTTTTACTTTATATAAAATGTAAATGCAAGATCTAACATCATAAAAGAAAGAGTTATCTATCGTGGGTTCACCAAAATGTCATATATAATAAAAGGGGTGTATGATGAGAATGTGATGTGTATGTAATGTATAGGATTGGGAAAGGTAATATCTTCTTCCTAACCCCAAATTCCCAAAGGAAAGATCCAAATTGATTAACCATAAGAAGATGGTCAATACATAAATGAATCAATCGATGGAGTATATGAAGAACGGAGAAAACCTTATATTCCATTATGGAAATTAAATATTGAAATCTTAATTGAATTTGAAGAAAAATACTAACCTCAAAATATGACAGATCTCGAAAATGTTATTTTATGGTGTCTGTACTCAGTTTCAGGAAATTCTACAACCGAATCTGGCCTGGAAACACAAAAATAGAGAAAACTCAAAAACCTTCTATTTTTTTGAGAAAGGTCGACCTTGACCCAAAACAAGGGTAAGGTCTTACTGTTAGAGTAATCATACTTTATGCTTATTAATTAAATCACTTTGGTTTAATTAATTAAGTCATTTATTACTCTATTTACTTAAGCTATCTTTTAGGTGCATTATAATTAATATATTTATTAATTATAATGTGCAACCTAGCTTTATTTTTTGCTTTATAGCTTTACGGTTTTATTGTTCACCTATATGGTTGAACCCTTTGTACTTTCTTTTTAGATAATCTTGGATCATAATAGAGATTGCTCTTTGCATGTCCATAAGATGTCTCTGGTTTTTTGGCCTCCATGATTTTTCTTGCTTCTGTGCTTTGCTTCTTCCATGTGACAGGGTTATGCATGTAGGTGTTCTTGGGAGATTAGTATTTCACCTAATCTAACATAGTATCAGAGCCATCTTGCTGCTCGCTGTTCGTGTTTTTGTTGAAGTGATTCAGAAGTAGGACGTTATTTTTTGTTTCTTTTTTGCCACCATTGCGTCTGGAAGGTTTGAGATAGCCAGAATCCATATAAAATTTGTCCATTTTGGACACTTTTGCAATTTGAGGCAAAAATTTTTAGGTACCAGGCCGTATGACCTGGCACGCGGATCAAGACGGCGATTTTTTTAAAAAAAATAAATTTTTTTACTAAGGGGCGGCCTCCCGGGCGCCACCCAACGGCCACCCGGGCGCCACCCCGCGGCCTCCGCCGAGCCGCTAGTAGCTGCAAGCGCTGTCGCGGCGGCGGCCGCCGCCCCCATCATCGGCCACCGGGCTCCCTCCGCTCCGCCACCACCGGCTACTTCACCCCCGGGCTCCGCGTCCATTCACGGCTCCCGCTCCACTGCAGAGCCGCCACCGGCTCCTCCGCCGCCCCGCTGGCCTCCTCCGCCGGCCCCACTCCGCCCACCGCTCCGCCGGCCGCCCAGCGGGTTTTTAAGCCCTGCGGGCCCTAGCGGTGGTCACATGGGTGATCGGGAGCTCTGGCTCTAGCCCCCTGCGTGCGCCATGCGCCCAGGGGCTCAATTTTTTTAGCCCCAGGGGCTCTAAATTCTTCTTATGGAGCCTTTCTAACCCTCCTGCGCTGTTTTTGCTCTATCTGGAGCATACGGGGGTCTTTTTTGGACTTATTTATATCGTCGGAAAGCTCTTTTTGAGCTCTTTCTGATTATGGAGGTTAGGATTTTTGGATCTTCTGTTTTGACAATGTTTTTTTCTGTCAAAGGTGATGTTTATTTTTTGCCTTCCGGGAGCCATATCTCGCTCATCCGGACTCATTTTTGGGCTCACCATATATCGTTGGAAAGCTGGTTCTGTGAGTTATTCAGTTGCAGGGGTCTTTTATCCAGATTCTGCTCCAGGTTTTCTCTCCTCTGAGTTTTGCACTTTCGCCTTCTGGCGGATTACTTGGGTTCTACAGGTCCTGGGATCTCTTCTTCTGTTCTTCTGGCTCACTCTTCTTTCTGACTTCTGAGCATTGTATGCTTCTATTCTGTTGCATTCTTTTTTCTGTAAACACACTGAGATAAAGTGCCTACTTTTGCATATCTGGGATCTTGTACACCTTGTGTTTGTTTGTACTCGCACTTAGTTATAAAGTGCCATGGGGGGTTATGATGTTTTGCCTTTTGTGCTCATCCACCTTTGTCAAGTGAGTGTACCTTCCACGACATTAGCCCATGCTGTGTGTCCAGAAGATCAATTCTTCTTCTTCGACACCGCCCTTTATCCTGTGCTTGTACTTCTGTTGCACTATTGGTGTTCCTGATTCTTCTTCTTGCAGATGTTTATGGCATTGCATTTCAGTGTTCCTGTCACCCCGTTCAGCATTATGGGGGGGGTTCACCTGTTGGCTCTATTGCTTCCTTGGTTTGGTTGAGTGATCTACGTATTCAGTTTTTGTTCCTATGTACTAGGTGGATGTAGTGGCTAGGCACCTATGCATTTCGGTGAGATGGTTCATCTGCTATATAAACACTCGTTCATTCCTATTTTGGAGGTCACCTCTTTGATTGATCAGCTCTTCAGACTTTGTCTTCTCTACCTGGTCATGCACTTCAGTGGGGGTTCCAGCAGTTTCTTCTGACAGTGTTTGCAGCTTCATGCTTCGGAGATGCTTCATGCTCTTTCTTGTTCCTTTCTCTGGGACATTCCCTAGATTGGAGGCTTTGTTTCCTTCATCTAGTTTATTTCTTGTACTGGGTACCTGATCAGGCCTTGTTGCCGGGACCCATTTTCTGCTTTCATAGTTGTGCTAGGTTAGCTTCCCTCTTGAGCTACGCTTAAGGGGGGGTGTTAGAGTAATCATACTTTATGCTTATTAATTAAATCACTTTGGTTTAATTAATTAAGTCATTTATTACTCTATTTACTTAAGCTATCTTTTAGGTGCATTATAATTAATATATTTATTAATTATAATGTGCAACCTAGCTTTATTTTTTGCTTTATAGCTTTACGGTTTTATTGTTCACCTATATGGTTGAACCCTTTGTACTTTCTTTTTAGATAATCTTGGATCATAATAGAGATTGCTCTTTGCATGTCCATAAGATGTCTCTGGTTTTTTGGCCTCCATGATTTTTCTTGCTTCTGTGCTTTGCTTCTTCCATGTGACAGGGTTATGCATGCAGGTGTTCTTGGGAGATTAGTATTTCACCTAATCTAACACTTACCCCGGGGCACAATATTACCCCTTTATGTCAATCTTGACCTGCACTGTTCCGATGGAAATTCTATTTGCGGATCCTGAAAGTTTGCTGAAAAGGACCTACTTAGATATGATCTACAATTCATTGTTCCACACCTATACCTGTAAGAAAAATGGTTTTGTTTCTTGGATGAGGATTTTACCTTGGTCAAACCCTTGTTTTGGAATTAACCTTGAAATGTAATTGAAATTGCAGGAATAAACAAAGTAAATGAAACAATTCACCTTGCTTATGTTGAAACCTTTGAGGAGGATTCGAATCCTTGAATCCACAAGTATGGATGCTCCAAATGAATGTAGAATTGTATGTCGGATGTCTCAAATCAATTGCATTAGATCTTCAACACCAATCTTGAATGGATCTTGGAATAAGAAGAATCTTGAATGGAAATGGATGAAGAAATCTTCAACAAAGGGGCTCTATAGAGATTGAATCCTTCAATGGCTACTAATGGATCTCCTTGATGAATTAGACCTTGAATGCTTGAATACTTGAAGATGAATGAATACTTTCTTTCTCCTTCTTTATTGCTTGATCACTTGATTTTAATTTATGCTTGAATTCAATAGATGATGGATGTGAAAATGAGAGAGGAAGGCTTCCTTTTATACAAGTTAGGGAACAAACTTCTAGAGAGGCCTACATAGGAGAATTATATTCCAATTTAAGCCTTTACTCTTGGAAGTGGACCTAATTTAAATATCATTTAACATTTTACCGTTCTTAAGCTCGTAACAGTCGACCCAAAAGTGAGAAAATAAACTTTCTAAAGCCCGACATTCAAAAACTTTTGGAACTTGAAATCTAGACCCAGGGTCAAGGTCGAGGTCAAATCTGACCTAGGTTAGGGTTGAGGTCAACCTTGACCTAGATAAGGGTCAAGGTTGAACTTGACCTAGGTCAGGGTCAAGGTTGACTGTGATTAGGTGCCAGAAATAGGCTAGAAATAGGTGGAAAGAGAAGAAAAACATGGGGAAAAAGCTAGATCCAAGTCAAAGACCCATTCAAGGTGTTTGACATGACCCCATACCACTTACTCGGAGGGTTAAACTGGTCCTAAATGGAAGTGCTTCCATTTTCTGATGATACAGTAAACAAGATACCAAACAATGAATGAATATGTAAACAAGATACCAAGCCAAATCATGTTTTATTCAAACATTTGAATTTGTTGTTATTCTAACTGTACCCTACGGGTAGAGTCATTGTTGCAAGGAAAATGTTTTTTTCTTTTATTGATTGAAACTGTAGACACCTAAAAATCCATTAGAAAATAAAAGTATTTTATTTTTCTAAAAACCCCTAATGACATCATCATTTATTAATTTAATTATTTATTTAATTAATTAATATATTTTAATGCCATTAAATCCCTTTATTTTAATTAAGCATCTTTAATTAAAGAATCTCTCCCCAAAGTATTTAAATCAAATTTAAATGATTTTCTCTCTTTATTGAATCAATATTCAATAAATGATGTCACATTCCCTAAATAATTTTTATATTTATTTAAAGCCTCAAAAGCCTAGAATCTTCTAACCTTTCCTAAACCCTTCCAATCTTACCTAAACCTATTTAGGAGATGTTTCCTACATTTCTTAGCCTAATCCAATTCTCCTTGAGTTTTGGTCAAACCCTTCCCTCAATGAGCCTTACACACTCATTTAAGCCTCTTACACCCTCTTTAAGGCTTCTTACAGCCTCATAAAGAGACCCATGTCTCTTCTTCTACACATGCTCCCCTTGCACACTTCCTTAGTGTTTCTCACACATGTGTGAGCAACCCTAACCCAAGGTAAACCTTACCATACCCCTAACTCTACCCCAAACCCTGACCTAGACCCTAAGTCTTCTTCCTAACCCAAGCCCTTCCCAAATCCTATAAATACTCCTCCTTCTAAGAGAAAAGGATTAGCTTAGTTCATATCATTTATGCATTATTATCATGGCAGTTTGCATCTAGATCATCTTAAGCTTTTAGCATAATTGTTAGATTTTATTGTTTTCTTCAAGTTTTCTAGCACATCATAGCTTAGCAATAATGGATTAACCTAGTTTCTTTAATTGTTTTTTATAGCTTACTTCATCATATCACATCTCTATTTGGTCTAAAAATCAATCTTAGCATGAGCATCATGTAGCTTAATTCACATCTTAGCTTCATTTTGGTTCTTTGGGCTCTAGGGGCAAATCAGGTCTTCCATACCTAATTATGTGCCAATATAGAGTATCCATGGTCCTTGAATGATCCAAATCCCCCTAATCATCATTATGTACATGCTCCATGTGTTTTGAGAGCACACCCACATCCCTAAAGCGAGAGCAAATCAAACGGCCACATGGTGCTCCCATTTATGCTCTATCTGAGTGTCTTTGAAAATAGTTTTCTCTATAAATTAGGAATATTCTCATAAAATAATTTTTTAATGATATACACCTTTCAAGACAAATTAGGTTTGCACTGATCACATTTTGGCACGCCCGGTGGGACCCTACACGCCTTCAAAACTATATTTTTTTAGGGTTTTCCAAGCAAAAAACTCATGTTTTCAGTAAAATCATCATGTTATAGGTGAATACTCATATGAGTAAACCCCCTAGGATAATTTATCATATGAGAAAGGACCTTGACTCATACCAGGACCACCCACAACTCGTATGGGAGCTTTCCAGGCCTTTTTGGCTTGTTTTTGGCCCACTAGCCCTATTTGCTCGTACTGTAAAGCATACTTAATTGTACTAGGCCTACCCAATACTCATACAAGTAAATACCTCAATAGGCCCTACCCTATTTACTTATATGGGAAACAGGGGCTCTTGTAAGGCCTTAGGCCAAGAAAAAGTTGGTTTTTTGGGGTTCCTAGGCATTTTCAGGCCCTTTTAACTGCTTGTTTCAAGTTTTTAACACCATATTCTGTAGGTACCCTTGGAAGGAATCAAAATCACAAAAAAAACTAAGGCCTTAAGGCTCATCAACTTTTTTTATCAATTAGGAACTTCAAAAACTTCATTTGGTTGCTTAAAACAAACACTAAACACACTCTTGAGTGCTTAAAATCAAAGAATCTGTAAATCTTTTCTATTTTATTCTTAATCAGTCCTAATCAACTTAAAAATTTCCTAAATGATCCTAAAATCAATCAACATCATCCCTAAAGACTTTTAGCTTGCAAAAATGAACCTCAAAATCGTGCAAAATCAGGACTTTAGAAAGCATTCATGCAAAATAGGAACATTTCTTGTTTTGGGAAGCTTAAAAAGAACTTCAAAGTTGCATCTCAAATGTAATTGGCTTAAAATAAGTCCTAAATAAATTCAAATGTTCCCAAAATCAAACTCAAATGCATCAATCAGAGCTAAAAAGAACTTCATTTGCAATATCTAAAAGTTTTGTTAAAAGTCTCATGCAAACTAGGAAGAAAATCAACCAAATCTTTGCTAAATCTTTCCTAATTGGTTCCTAAAAAGTCCTAATCATTCCTAAATGTTTCTAAATCATCCTAAGTGCTTTATGATTGGTTAAAAAACCTTCATGTTTCAAAATCTTGAATGCTTTTCAAAGTTTCATGCATCAAACCAAATCTAGGAATCTCATTTTGGGTATAAAACATACAAACTAACACACAAAATCTTGAATGAAAAACCAAAGGTCCAAAGGAGTCATTTTTACATTGATTCCAAATCAAACACACTCTTGAGTGATTTAAATGTGAATCAAAATCATCTCTATTCACTCATCTTTCAAAATTTAGTTCATTTCAAAGTTCCTAAAACACGTCAACTCAATCTTGAATGTCCAAAGCAAAGAAACTGCAATCGCTCAAAGTTCTTGTTTTTGAAAGGGAAAGAACAAATCAAATCTCAAATCACATGTGTTTTCAACACACTTAAATCAATTTGGGAAAATAATCTTCATGATATGCATCTAGCAGTTTCCCATTTCTGCAAATCCTTGTTAATCTAAGTAACGTAAAATACTTGAACTTAGACAAGTTCACCTATTTTACTTTTAGAGAGGCATGTCTGGGGAGAAAAGTGCTTCCTCTATGGAGAACAACCTCAAACTGGTACCTTACCCAACTGGTATAGAAATAAAGTGCTAAGCAAACTCTCGCTTACATCCCCTCAAGCTCAGGTGATGTGTGTTGATGGTAGCCCGGGGTAGGTGAATAATCCCTACTATTTCGGCATGGTCAACTAGGCTCTTAAGTGAGTCACACACATATAAACTGATTGGGAGGACTCCATGGAACAATTACAAACTTGTTAAAATAGAGGCTACCCTATCTACATCTAAAGGTATCAGAATCCTTGTGCAAGGACCGATCCAAGGGGTTTACCAGATCACCTTAAGATACTCACCATATGTATCCCCTTTTAGGGGGTATCAAGTTGTGGGAAAGGATTATGATACTCACCTTCCCTTAGGTAGTTTTTCTTGCTATGTTTTCCAAAGTTTCAAACTCAATGCAAAACATCTGTTGAAACATACACAAATTAAGAGTTCTATACATCAAAATCCTTGTTGCCATGTTAGTCAAATCCTTCCAATCCAGAAGTCATCCAAGCTTGCAGAAACCAGTCATCCTAGTCTGATCTTGTTAGTCATCCCAATTTGAGTCTTATTCTTCCATCCATCCTCACCCTTCGCCCCTATCCAACTCATTCACAAATCAGCATGTCTCAAAACTATTATGATGAGTTTGGTTATTATGTCTCTCCTCTCAATCCATCCTATCCTGATGATGATGAGAGTCTTGTGGATCATGATGCGTACTTTGAAAATCTTAGCAAGATTTCTCCAAACATCCCCCAACATCCAATCATTCCTCCAAACTATCCTATCGTACCTTCACACATATCCACTAACACTTCTTATCCTACCTTTGACAAGGAAAATACACTATCTTATTCATCCACACCCTCTTCCTATCTTAAACCTACATATCCTCCATATGCATCCTTCATATCTCCATCCCCTTCTATGGTCATATCCCAATCACCATCTTTCCATAGCAACACTCCAAGTTACATCCCTTATCCAAATCCTTCATCTCCCTATCCTCCAAATCATTTTCAAATCCCAAATCCTAGTCTTCCATTCCATTACCCTAATCCACCATCCTTTCTAAATTCAACATCTTCTATTCTAAACCATATTTCTACAAATCCCCTCCCACAAAAAGAATGTATCCTTCAATCCACTTCATATCCTGTACCTCAATCCATCATTCCTACCTCACCAAATAGCCAATCCAGTTCTCAAGCTTCCTCTAAACCTACCTATGTGAACTATCTAGTCATGCCATCTTCCAATTCCTCATCTACACCATCATTTCCCCAAGCAAGTTCACAATCTTCTGCTCCACCTCCATGTGTGAACTATCCTAGCTCCCCATCTTCCACACATTCTAGTCCATCACCTCCTCCAATCTGGAAGTCTCCAAGGAGTTTTACAAGGAAGCCACCAAAAAATCCCACTCCTACAACTGATGAGACATGCCATTTCAATACTTCATGTGAAGCCATCATTGATAAGCTCCATCAACCTCCCCCATCCATTATCCTTCTTCCATATATCCCACTCATTGATCCTCTTCCATCTCCCAACATCATTGAGTCATTCCTATGCATTGACTTCACCAAATTTCCATCCACTTCTCCTCCTTCGAGCATCATCCAAATCATATCCAATGAGCCTCAGGAGTTCACCCTTCTTCTTGCCATCATAGTTGCAAAATCCCCCATCCTTTCATCCATACTATCTGAAGAGTTCTTCCTTCTTCTAGACATCACAGTTGCAGAATCTCCCATCCTTCCATCCACTCCATCTGAAGATTCCATCCATACATCCCCCAACACTCTATCCACACATATCCTATCATGTCAAGATCTTGTCCAAAATCATGCTGAAGCACCCATCGAATAAAATCAAGATCTAATCCCTTAACTTCCTCTATTGCATGTTCCATTTCTTCCATCACCTCCAATCCAAGATTCCAGCATCCCAATTCCTCCATCTGAATATCCATTTCCATCTCCCAATCCCAGTCAAAATCCCATCATCCTATCCTCTCCACTTGAGGATCCTCTAATCAAAACTATCTAGCTACCATACACTCTATCCTCTTGGTCAACTTACATTTATCAAAGGTAGCCCACTTGAAGCAGAAGCAATAAGTTCCATATCTTCCATCAGGGAACCAGAAACTGGATTTTTATCATATTCCCCAAGTCAGAAGTATGCTTGTTTGGATAAAATGCTCAAGAAATGGAATTATCGAGGAAAAGGCCTAGGCACTCATGAACAAGGAAATTCGGAGCCCATTCAAGACAAGAAACATCCAAAATCATGTGGAATTGGTCACACATCTGAAGAAGGCTCTTCCTCCAGAAATGTTGGTACAACTAAAGCTAAATTCAAGCATCCTTCCAAGACCACCACTGCATCTTCCCATCATCCCTTCAAAGCATACAATGTTATTCCTCCTCCTCCATCATTACGATCCAAGACAACCTATCATATTCCTCATTCATCCTCCAAATCCATTTTGGGTCCCTATGTTCCAAAATCCTCCAGCACATATCCTCTACATACCAAATCCATTTTGGGCCCTTACATCCAAAAATATCATTCCCCATATTATCCTACTCAATCCTTCATCCAAAATCCAAACATCCCTAGTCAGGATCAACAAAGTCACATTCCCACACCTCATATCTACCAATCTCCTTCCATCTATCCATCTATATTTCTTCCATCCCACACAACTCCTCATATTCCTTCCAATGCTTCTCACAATTTGGATGCCATATCAAATATGCATAAGGGGAAATATCCACAAAGATCTAAGGATTTTCATGTCCAATCTAAACGACATGCTCAAGAAAAGAAAAATCCAATCAAGAAATCCAATGCATCCCAATGGCCACAAAGGCCCATCAAAGAAAAAGCAACATCTGAAGCATCCCTATGGCCGCAAAGGCCCACCAAAGCTAAAGAAAAGATGATGTGGATCCCAAAGCAAAAAGATGTAATGCATTTAAAAGAAAGATCTACAATGGCATCCAAAGTTGCTAATCTCCCAGCTACTCATCCCTCTCCTCCATCTTCCAAATCTATTTTGGGTCCTTATGTCCCAAGATCTCCTAGCACAAATCCTCCATCATTTCCACATCTATCTTCCAAAACCTATCCACTTCATCCACCTTCCTCACAACATGTGCCAATGTTGGTCTTGACAACATCCCCCTATCATGATCACTTCCCATCTTTCCATCCAAACACTTTCTATCACCATATCTCCCATCTCCCCCATCCCATCCATGCCTTTTCATAATTACTCCATCCTAACAAAGTTGTACCAACATCCAAACAAATCAGAAGGTCAACAACAAATTAGAAGACTAGCAGAAGATCAATAGAACGACAACAACAAAATCAAAAGATCAACACAAAGTCAGTAGAAAATCAAAAAATCCATAAAAATTGGAAAAAATCAAGAGAAAAATATAAAAAAAGAAAAGAAAAAGAGAAAAACATTCATCTAATCATGAAAACTTGGTAATTCAAGTGCCTTGGACAAGTACCATGATGAAAACCTAGCAAATAGGTGTCATGCATAGGTCCCCCCAGTTCCTTTCTACAATTGGGGGCCACTCCCTTCTTCCATCTTATCCAACATCTCCTCCATCCATTTGTCTCTCACCTCCTTCATCCTCCTTTGGATCTTGATAACAAAATGAGGACCATCGGGTATACATACTTTTGGGCATCTTTCAGCAATCCATTCTTCCTAGCTTCCATCTACCATCCTCATCCTCTCGTCGACATATCTTCCATCCAATCGTACCCCATCCTAATGCCTCTGAAATACATGAACTATCTTAAGTAGGGGGCATCTTATTCCTTGGAGACTTTCTCACATGCATCTTCCAAAACCTTATCTTCCATCTCCTCATCCAAATCTTCCTCCATCCAAATCCGCTATCCACATCTCCCAAAATTTCTTCCATCTCCCCATCTGAATCTCCCAATAGTTCTCCTATCCAAATCCAAATTTGACATCCAATCTCACAAATCCATATTTTCCTCTATCCAGATCCCTCAGCGGTTCCTCCAACATCCATCTTTCAATCCTTAAGAAAATCCACCATCCAATCTCCCCAAGCATTCCTCTATCCAATCCTCAAGAAAATCCACCATCCAAATCTCCTAAGCAATTCTTCCATCCCCCCATCCAAAGCATTCCTCTATCCAATCCTCAAGCAAATCCGCCATCTAATCTCCCAGCAGTTCTTCCATCCAAATCCAAATCATCCTCCATCCAAATCATCCTCCATCCAAATCTCCTAGCAGTTCCTCCATCTTTCTTTCTCCTTCTTTCTTGCTTGAATGCTTGAATACTTTCTTTCTTGCAATACTTTCTTTCTTGCAATACTTTATTTATCCTTCTTTCTTGCTTGATAATTGCTTTATCACTTGATTACGATTTATGCTTGAATTCAGTAGATGATGGATGTGAAAATGAGAGAGGAAGGCTTCCTTTTATACAAGTTAGGGCACAAACTTCTAGAGAGGCCTACATAGGAGAATTAAATTTCAATTTAAGCCTTTACTCTTGGAAGTGGACCTAATTTAAATATCATTTAAGATTTTACCGTTCTGAAGCCCACAACAGCCGACCCGAAAGCGAGAAAATAAACTTTCTGAAGCCTAACATCCAAAAAGTTTCAGAACTTGAAATCTAGACCGAAGGTCAAGGTCAAGGTCGACTTTGACCTAGGTTAGGGTTGAGGTCAACCTTGACCTAGATCAGCATCGAGGTTGACCTTGAACTAGGTTAGGGTCGAGGTCGACCGTGACCTAGGTCAGGGTCGAGGTCGACCTTGACCCTGAGGTCAAGAATCTCAATTATCAGGATCAGGTGCCAGAAATAGGCTAGAAATAGGTGGAAAGAGAAGCAAAACATGGAGAAAAAGCCAGATCCAAGTCAAAGACCCATTCAAGGTGTGTGACATGACCCCATACCACTTACTCGGAGGGCTAAACCAGTCCTAAATGGAAGTGCTTCCATTTTTTGATGATACAGTAAACAAGATACCAAACAATGAATGAATATGTAAACAAGATACCAAGCCAAATCATGTTTTATTCAAACATTTGAATTTGTTGTTATTCTAACTGTACCCTACGGGTAGAGTCGTTGTTGCAAGGAAAATGTTTTTTTTCTTTTATTGATTGAAACTGTAGACACCTAAAAATCCATTAGAAAATAAAAGTATTTTTATTTTTCTAAAAACCCCTGATGACATCATCATTTATTAATTTAATTATTTATTTAATTAACTAATATATTTTAATGCCATTAAATCCATTTATTTTAATCAAGCATCTTTAATTAAATAATCTCTCCCCAAACCATTTAATCAAATTTAAATGATTTTCCTCTTTTTATTGAATCAATATTCAATAAATGATGTCACATTCCCTAAATAAATTTTATATTTATTTAAAGCCTCAAAGGCCTAGAATCTTCTAACCTTTCCTAAACCCTTCCAATCTTACCTAAACCTATTTAGGAGATGTTTCCTATATTTCTTAGCCTAATCCAAGTCTCCTTGACTTTTAGTCAAACCCTTCCCTCAATGAGCCTTACACACTCATTTAAACCTCTTACACCCTCTTTAAGTCTTCTTACAACCTCATAAATAGATCCATGTCTCTTATTCCACACATTTTCCGGTTGCACACTTCCCTAGTGTTGCTCACACACGTGTGAGCAACCCTAACCCAAGGTAAACCTTACCATACCCCTAACTCTACCCCAAACCCTAACTCTGACCCTGAGTCTTCTTCCTAACCCAAGCCCTTACCAAATGCTATAAGTACTCCTCCTTCCAAGAGCAAAGGATTAGCTTAGTTAATTTTTATCATGGTAGTTTGCATCTAGATCATCTTAAGCTTTTAGCATAATTATTAGATTTCATTGTTTTCTTCAAGCTTTCTAACACAACATACCTTAGCAATAATGGATTAACCTAGTTTCTTTCATTGTTTTGTATAGTTTCTTTCATCATATCACATCTCTATTTAGTCTAAAAATCAATCTTAGCATGAGCATCATGTAGCTTAATTTGCATCTTAGCTTCATTTTGGTTCTTTCGGCTCTATGGGCAAATCAGGTCTTCCATACCTGATTTTGTGCCAATATAGAGTATCCATGGTCCTTGAATGATCCAAATCCCCCCTAATCATCATTAGAGACATTCTCCATGTTTTTTGAGAGCACACCCACATCCCTAAAGTGAGAGAAAATCAAAAGGCCACAGGGTGCTCCCATTTAAGCTCTATCTAAGTGTCTTTGCAAATAGTTTTCTCTATAAGTTAGGAATATGCTCATAAACTAATGTTTGAATGATCTATGCCTTTCAAGACAAATTAGGTTTTCACTAATCACATAAAATTATTTCATTGAATCTTTACACACCAAAATTTCCATTCCCCCTCCACTCGCATGGATCAACCTTGAAATAAACTTCTAAAACTCCTAAAAACTGAGTGTACCCATAACCAACAATCTAAACTGTTCCATAACAGTCTATAACCGATTGTCATAACAAAATATGACTAAATAGTGTTGTCAAGTTGACAACTAATGTTGTCAACTCGACAACATGAGTATTATGCCCCATCTAATGAGTTTTAAAAGGTTTAAAGATAACCTTTTCAATCCACGCTAACCCCCCACATGAGCCTTATAGGCTATAATTGCATTAAAATGCAATTTTATGTCTTTTTGACATCTTTGCACTTTTGATTGCATTTATATGTTGTTAATGGCATTAATGGCCATATTATAAACCTAGATGACCATATAGGTCCTTACCCCTTATATTTATCCTTGGATCAACCAAGTGACCCCAAGGTTACATTACTATCCCCATGCCATTCAATGGATTACATAAAATCATTTGTTGATCATATTATTAAATGATCCAAAATCATTACAAACGTGTCTATTACAATTCCAAATGACCTTAAATGGTATTTTCTTATCACCCAAGGATCCACAATGACCCTGGTGTACTTCCCTTTCTCTGGAGTTGACCTTGGTGCTCATGCACCAATCAAGCTAGGGCATCATTATTTGCTTCCATTAATGATTATTTACTGTACTTGATTGCTCAAGGTCGTGATCCTGTGACTCTTTCTTCCTTCTGTATATATCATTGCTTGATTTGATTTGTTTATTGACACAACATTATAATGCTCACTATTTTATTTTACTTCTTTGGATATTTGAGGAGCTGTGTTTAACACTAGGGCATTATTTCTAGATCCTTGCATTTTTATTTACTCTTGGATCTCATGAAGCTAGGGCATTATGGATTTACTAATTGCATGATCATTTGATGGCATGCTTATTGTTTGACTATTCCTTCTTGGATCACTATCTTGAAGATCTTCCAAGGCTCGTGCTTGCATCACCGATGGTATTTCTTAAATTGGACATATTTGTTGATGTCTCTTGATGGTCAGTGATGAAAGGAGTCAACCAATTTTGAAATTGAAATTTTGAACATTTGGGAGTTAATTCCTTGGGAACAAGATTCATCTTGCCTCCATGGGATTAACCTAAGATAAAGGGAATGGTAAAATTAAGCTAGGGATTGATTGTTTGAACATGCGATGAATTGAAAATAAGTAATGGTTAATCATTGATGCCCTAGGTCAATCATGTGATGGATTGAAAACAAGTAATAGTTAATCATTGATGCCCTAGGTCATCACAACAAGCAGATAATAAAAATGCATGTTTGATTATGAAGTTACGTCACCTTGTATTGGAACACCATGACCTTATAACATGTTCTGAGATATTGATGTGGATGCCTCATTTGGAAATGATACCATAGCAACATCAAATGAAACATCAATATTTGATGTTATTTTTTCATTGTTTGTATGATGCATCCATAGTACTGACCATGCTCTTGCACCACTATGACTTATGTATGTCCACTTGATGTTTTCCATGATGGTATGTTCTTCCTCCTATAGCATCTTTTTGAGTGCACGTCTTGTAGCATGGTTTCCTTCTAGAAATGTATGGCTTGATTATGCACATGCATGACTATAGATGCAAAGAATATGTAATAGGATATCATGCATTTCTTAGATCCCTTGGATCTAACCCCATTTCTTTCATTCTTGCAGGTTCTGGATCAAGTAGGAGCACACTGGATTCACATCTTGGTCATCCTTCCATCATCTCTTCAGGCAATATCGGGTACCCTGTTGTTTATGCTCATTTACTCATGTATGTTGACTTGTGTTATATAGAAGTCACCACCATACCTATACAAATCTTCACCTACACACTAACAATCAAGCATAGATCTTATACATTCTGCAATGAATGGAATCACATGGTCATATAAGATATGCATATAAGGATTGCATAATACAACACAACAAGAAGTAGTTTGTGATAGGAGATTAATGGTATTATGAAGGAGAATTAGGAGCTATGACAAGGAGATCATGGTAATGTAGTGAAGAGTAAGAGATTGTGAAAGGAGGTTTACTATCTTGTAACAAAACTAGGTAATAGCAACAAACTAGGTGGAAAGTCAAAACCACCTTGAATCTTCTTCACAGGAACCTTTGAATTGGTAACTATCTTTCCCTCACCTTTATCACTTCCCTATGACTTCCCTTGCAACTGTGTTGTAAGTTGTGGATTCTCTTGTTAGTAGTATCTAGAAGAAGGTCATTAAAGGAAATAATATGTCCTTAGGAGGTGATCCATGAAGGATATCACTTTGTGGTTATACTTCTTCCACAATAGTACCAACATCTTGCACTGGTTCTTGACGATGAGAGATTTCCATTTTTTATTAAGTTCTTCCATTTTTTAAAGATGAGGAGGAGTAAAGGAGACATTTTCATTACTTCTTTTTCAGTATCTTCTTAAGGGTTTTCTGTATCTTCTACAACATGCTGTAAATTTCATTGCTTTTTTTTGTTTCTATTTTGGCTTCTGAGATCCCTATCCATCTTCTCTTTTTATTTATTACAAGAGATGTTAGCTAACACTTACACTTCCTCTTTTGTAGTAGCATGGACAAAATAAGCAAGGTTATCCAGATGACTAGATGACCATTTAGGGTTTCAACGAATAGATTATTTATTTAGTTTATTTTTCACACTGGGAGAAGTAATAGGACTCTTTTTTAGTGTCTTGGTGGTTTTACTAGCAAGGCTAGTTTTCAAGCTTCTCTTTTGAGTGGATTCCCCCTCAAGGGTCTCAATTTTAGCAGGTTGGAGTTCCTCAGTTTCTAAGCCATAATCCGCAAAAGTATCCCATCCAATTTGGGGTTTTATGGTAAGAAGGTTGCGTATAGTCCAAGAAGTTTGATCAAGTTAAATTAACAAAGTAACATATCATTTATAAAACCTACCGTAACATGTCATTTTTTGTTTGACATTTTTTGCCACAACTAAAGAGTTCTCACCACGAGCAAATAGAGTGACCATTTGCTATCAAAACCATATGTCAGATATAAACATTAAGTACAACATGTCCAATTTTTTTTGTAGATATACACATTAAGGATCATGTCATATAATACAAGGGAATTCGATCAAAATAGGGAGACAATCGCTATATTGTTGTCTAGATTTCAAAGAGAAGGTGATGACAAATGCTATTGTCCATGCAAGAGTTGTAACGACTTAAAGAAAAGAAGAATCAAAATCAAAACAACAAAGAGACATTGTAGGAAGAATGGTCACATTGAAGGGGGATTTGATTATCATCCATTGGTAAGTTGTTTGTTATATTGTTTTCACAATTAATATACATATGAACCATGGAAGGAGGTTTGATTATCACATTGAAGGGGGGTTTGATTATCATTATTTTTATATAGGTCAATCTCCCCAGTGTAGTATGTGATATGGACCACCACATCTCAGAGGAACATGTGGGTGTGAATATAGAGGAACATGGAGGTGTGAGTATTAAAGCTGAAGATCATGATCCCATGGAAGATGACAATCATGTGCTAGAAAACACATTTGAAGATGATGGTATGAATGCATTGATCCTTGACACATTTGGTATTGGTGCTGATGATGATGATGATGATGATGACGATGACGATGATGGTGATGACGACAATGATGATGATGATGATGATGAGGATGACATTGATGTCATCCTTTCATCCCTTTCTTCAAGTATATTAAAAGGTAGCTTCGCTTCATTTATGAATATAATAGTTTTTTTTTTCTTAAAAGTTGGCAATTACAAGATAAAGAGTTAAAGGATAAACTCATTGACTCTATGAAAAAACTTTTTGGACCCAACGTCTTTCAAAGACTTAGGCTCCTTGAGAAAGTGGGCCAAGCTTTGGAGTATATTAGGGACAAATACAGGTCCCAAATAGAAAGCAACCCTTATTATGAGTGCCCCCCTATGTTCCTATTAATGAGTGGGAGAAACTTAAAAGGGATGCACTTGAGAGAAGCACAAGACATGGTGGAGAAATACTACCACCTGAGGAAAGAAGGTACGTGATAATCTTAATAATGAAATTATGTACTATTTACTCTTTGTACTTATGTGATCTAACATATTTCAAACATCACATAGGTTGCCTGACACATCAAAGGCAACATAAGCAAGAAAACAAAAGCACAGGAAACACAAGCTCAACTCGGGTGGATATTCAAAACTTGTTGCACAAATTGTAAGTATTAGTAAATGAAAAACCGTATGCAAATATTTATAAATTGCAATCAATTTAGTTTTGATGAAATTCACTAAATTAAAAATTCATGATACCGAGCAAAAATGTAAGCCTTGGAGTTCAAAAAAAAGATTTCAAAAGAGGACAAGAAAATAGGCTACAAACAAGGCTATACAGTTGTGGCTGAATGAATTTGAGCAATGAGTGCGCAAGGTTATTCTGGTGGATCTGTTGATTAGGTAAATAAGCCAATTAATTTTTATTTTAGGTTGAATACTTTACCAATTACTATATTTGATGTTAAGTTCCAACATAAAGTGAATATATTTGTTTTAAGTAAGGAAACAATGATTATATCTTTGTTTAAAACTTTAAAGTGAGTATATTTATATGTATTAAACTGAATGATTAACATTTCTCAGTATTTGTCTTGTATTTATATGTATATATTGTCGATAAATGCACTAATTATTTACATTGGAATGTAGCCTGTCGATCCTGATACACCATCTGAGCACAACAGATGTGTCGATTTGAATGTACATTGTAGTACTCAAGGTATACATTTTCTATTCAAATTTTGATTATTGAATTATTAATACAAGTAAACATTTTAAATTGAATTTGGCATGGTAATAAAAATCTAATTATTATGTGTTGGGATTAATAAAACATTTTGTATTGCAGTTGTAGGGGATGTAGAGGTTGTTCCTGATGAGCGTGTTGAGGTTCAACCCGACAGGCAAGATTATGTGGTTGGACAAGGTAAAGAGTGTCACATTTATGTTCTTTAAAGTATTGAAATGCTTGTAATAATTATGATAATATGTTTTTAAATTAACCCCAATTATGATAATATATTTTTAAATTAACTCCAATTATGATAATATATTTTTAATTTAATCCTTTTATTTTTTATTGCAGAGGACCCGCCTTTGCAAAGGACAACGAGATCATGTGCATGAGCAAGAAGAAAGGACAATGACAAGATGGATATGCCTCTGCAACAATTTAGGGAAGCAAAAATAAAGAAAAAGTCAAAAAAGAAATAATTCTCGTTTATGCAACTTATTTGATAATGACTGATGTTTATGTCTCGATGTTTTAATATTATGTGTTAATGAATGTTATGATGTGTTAATGAATGCTAATGAATCTTATGAATGCATGTTAATGGATGTTAATTTATCTTATGCGTAAATGAATGTTGTGATAATTCATGAATGTTACATTTTATTAATAGATGAATGAATGAATGAATCTTAGATGTTAATGGGGAATTTAGAGTGATGTTGGGGGGGGGGGGGTGGGGCGAAATGAGCTTCCACCTTCATGTGGTTGGCCTTGATTAGTAGAGAATATTAAACTATTCTCGAAACCAAGTGAATAAGACATTAGGTGGAGCTGAAAAATGCAACAGGTTTGCATTTTTTATAGAGGTCTTTAATTAGGTATTTTAAGTTATAGACCATCGTGAACATTGTAATTTTGACTCTATAGGTGAGGGTAATGTCCTCAAAATGCAAGAAAATCAAGACTTTCTATTTGCTGGCTTGCTGAGGACATTCTCTCACCCATATCTGTTAGAGTTCTAATGTTCACAATGGTCTATAAATTAAAAAACTTATAGACCTATTAAAAAAATGTAAACGTGGTGCATTTTTTTAGTTCCACCTATTGTCCATGCATATTCTACGCAGTTGCACATGCATTCTTGATTCGGAGTGGTAGAATCTTATTTTGGATGCGAGGGAGAGAAGCCAAAGACATAAAGAACATGCACCAGAAGATGGGAAAATAATGTCACTTTGCAGGTCTGGAACCTTTTTTAACAAGAAGTGTTTTGCCTTTATCAATTTCATATGGCTTCATAAAACATGAACAACATCATAACAAAATAGAAATGGCTTTGAATGTGTGCAAGTATCTTAGTCGGTCAACCATATTTAGATGTATGCTTCATGAGGACAACAAGCTCCTAGTAGTATCATGCTTAATGGATCATATGTATGAGTATGACTGACCAAATAGGATGGTTGTATAATTGTTTTGTGGTGAAGTATTCTTTCCATATCTTTGCATTCCTAAACTTAATTTCATTTGAATTTGTGAATATCTAATTATTTTCCAATTAAATAGGTTGAAGATGTAAAACACTCTGCACCAACTAGACTGGTTCTTTACTTTACTAGAGCCACACATATTCTTTACACCGTTGGAGGTCGTGTGGTTATAGTGTAAGTTCTTCAACACTTATCAGCCTTCCGCTATTTTCATTTTGTGGCTTAATCATATTCATTGTAAGATTCTTGTTATAAATAAGGCTCATTGCCAATACAGTAAGGCTCACTGTCGATACAATAAGGCTCACTACCAGAAAATATGAAAAGAGATAGAATCCACCAATGAGATCAACACACTCCCACACATGACCACAGATCTCCTAAAAATAGATTTGCAATCACTTTGCATATCACCATGCATGAGTCTAATATATCACACTAAAGATAACATGAAAAACTCAAATCCTCACTCTACTTATACATCTTGATGAGATCCACCAGGTCAAACAACCTTTGTAATGCTCCTCCATCTCTCTTCATGTTATGACATATTTTAATCCCATTTTGGATGTGATGCAGATTTATATTTTTGTGTGTATGGTTGCTATGCCATGGTTTTGTTGACATACATATGTTTGTGTGTATATATGTTTATGTTTGGTTTCTTTGAGATTGTACTTGATCAGTCTTATGATGGAACATAATGGTAAGGGTCTCTGATTTGTTGATTAATTTTAAGTTGTACTCGTGATTGTTGGTGTAGTGGGTTACTAAATCAATGATGTCCTTGATTAAGTTAATGTAGTGTTTATGTATACATGTAATAATTTATTTACTTATTCATGTATTAATTAATTTGTCATGACATATCTTGGCCATTGGAGTATGTAGAATTCAGTGTATACAGAATTAGTTTTGCAAAATTGGCCATGTTGATGATGATTATGAAGAAGATTTTAAAATCTTGCACCAATCTGAATTGGATCAATCATCATTTTCAAATTTTCTTCATCAATCACCATCAACCATTTTCCAAGAGAAACACCTTTCTCTATATGAATCTTGGTTTACATTTCCCTTTAATCTAATTGGTAATTTGAAGCCATCAATGGAAACTTACAATCCTAAACAATTAGTATACCATTAATGACTTCATAATTATTAAGTGAAAGGGAGTTTTTTGATCTGGAACCCCCTTTGGTGATGATCCTGCGCAGTTCCACATAGACACGACATGTTCCTTAGAATAATTTTAATCTCACAATAGCTGAGAAACATAAATGTAGGCATCATGGTCATAATTCTTTGGAGATACAACATAATTGAGTGGTATACCCAGACGATGCAACACAAATAATACTACTCCTCTGGTTCTAAGTTGACACTATAGGATCCAAAAACCATAAATAACGATGGCTTTTGGACCCTATGTTGATTGGTTTTTGGACCCTACAATGTCAACTTCAAACCAGGAGATTAGTGGTTGTGTTGCATCATCTAGGTATACACTCAATTATGTTGTATCTCCAAAGAATTGTGCATGCGTGATGCCTACATTTATGTTTCTCAGCTGTTGTGTCCCAAGACCCCTTATGACCCTTTACAATCCCTAAGAATACATCTTAGAGGTCTTAAAGTGTCGTAAGGGGTCATAAGATGCTCCTAGGAGGAGCTAGATGAGCTTCCACCTTCACGTGGTTGGCCCTGTTAAGTAGAGAATGTTAAACTATTATCGAAACAAAGAGAAGCTCAATATTTTAAGGTCTCACTCCATGCATGATATATATATATATATATATATATATATATATATATATATATATATATATATATATATATATATATATATATATATATATATATATATATATATATATATATATATATATATATATAGCATACTGTCACAATTACGACGGTCATTAGAGAACGACTGACAACAAAGAACTAGACACGATGGCTATTTGTCAGAACTCTCCAACAAACAGTCGTCGCTTGTACAACATTTTCGTCACATGACCGTCATAATTGTGACACCAATAATAAGTCCCGAATGCATTTGACCACCTCTTTGGCCATGATTGTTGGCCCTTTTACCCTTCATATTGCGATGGTGCGTGCCATCATAATTATGTAGAAATCAAATTATGACCGATAGTAGAGCACTCGAGACGACGTTTATCTGTCAAAACTCTTCGATGGGTAGTCATCGCTTATACAACATTTCCTTCACATAGACGTTGTAATTGTGACAACAATAATAAGTCCCGACAACATTTTGACCATCTTTGACCATGTTGGCAAGCCCTTTTACCCTGCATATTATGACGGTGCATTTCATCGCAATTACGATGGTCATCCTAGCAGTTAGTGCTATCGACACCAAAACTACAATGGTGGTTAGTGTCGCTTGCTTGACGGTTTGGTGTCGGAATAGCGATGGATAGCCATAAAAAAAATTACTCAAATGTACTAGTGCTAAGATCCATGGTTTTCACATGTGGCCTATTATTTGAGTCCTTCCTCTATGTCTTATCATGAGTCTACCATCTTCCCAAAAAGTCAGAAAGTTAAAAAGAAAATAAATAAATAAATAAATAAAATTATTTCCTTGATGAAAACTTGGCAAACAGGCATCTTGGTAACAAAAAAAAGAGTAAAGAGAAATAATTTCATCCAATAGTGAAAAGTTTGAAAACAAACACTTTGGTCAAGTACCATGATGGAAACCTAACAAACATGTGCCATGTGTAATTCATTAACTTCTTACATTCCATACTTGGGGATATGTTTCATCCATATTTCCATATCATATCATATCAGTTTCATTTCCTCCATTATCCTATGTCCCTCATACTACTTATCTTATCAACATCCATATTTCCTTTTTCCCAACTTTGATCTTGACAAGGATAGGAATCTCCCTAAAAGAATCATATGGTCTATCTGTGTCATGTTATCCATATCCTTTTGGTCCATATCTCTTATCCTATCCACGTCACTTTGGTCCATATTGTCTATCTTATCACAACCTTCAATCTATATCCCTTCCCCTTGTCCATTCTTGATCTTGCTTATGCTATTCATGTCCTATCATTATCCTATCCAAATCCCTCTCTTGGTCTTGACATAAAATAAGGACGTAAAAAATGTAAAACATTTTTGTCAAAAAAACTCTTGACATGTCCATTCCTGTGCATCACAAGCCATCTAGTAAAAAGAATATCATTACCTATCTTGTCGTGTCCAATCCCTAAGATTAAAAAAATGTGTTATCTCATTGTATGGATAGTCCTTGGCATCCAAACAACTTCAAGACTTACTAAGTGACCTTTGGCCTTCATCCATCTACTAGTTCATCCATCAATCCATAATTTCCTTTCCTTGCTAGACACTAGGGGCAGTCAAAATATCCTGAAATATTTTAAAAACATCTAGATAAATGTCCTAAAAAAAATGGAAAACGTTCAAATAATGTCCTAAAAGAAAGTTCAAAAACATTTATAAATTGTCTTGAAAAAATTCATCAAAGGGCGACCATGTTTGGGGTGTCTGTGATAAGGGCATTCACCTATGTGATACATTACACATACCTTGACTCCAAATATATGAACCCTAAGATGAACCAAAAACATCATATAAGATCCTAAAATAATCCTAAAATTTGAAAAACATAAAAAATCATCTAAGGAAACCATGTTTGGGGTGTCTGTGATAAGGGCCTTTACCTATGTGATATGGTGTACATACCTCGACTCCAAACACACGAACCCTACAATGGACCAATCAAAAAAATTACAACATATCAAAATCAGACATGATTCTTATCAACCATCTCTATGTCCAAAATCAATCTAGTAATGATCTTCATCTGCTAACTTCTTTACTTCTTACTAACCATTCTTCATTGTCATCATATTTCATCCTGTCATCTAACATTCATCTTCTTCTTTTGAGAGATCATTTTTTATTTTGTTGCACAACCAATATTTCGAGGGAAATGCATAAAATCTTCAAATTTGAAAACTAATATTTTCTGAAAATCTAAAATCTTCTCAAAATGTAAAAATAATCTTTAAATAAAAAATCATTTCCTTTTCCAAAATTACATTTTGAAAACTGTTATCCTAAAAAATCAGAAATGTCTTCAAATCTTATCTCATCTTTTATTTCCTAAAAGAACTCTCTACTTTTGAGTTCGAATGGGACAAATCTTCATTTTTGGAAGATAACCTAGAATATTCTCTAGTCTTAAATCTTTTCTCATCCGTTGATCTTGATTTTCCCAGATTAATCTTGATCACCCATTCAACCCATAAATCCTATATAAAACCCCATCATTTGTCACATTTTAATCAATGATTCTTCAATTGACTTATGTCAATTTATTATCAGAGTGTTTAGCATTATCATTTCTTAGAGCTCTTGAGTCTGGATGCTACCAGATCACCCCTGAGTGCCACATCCAAACAATAAAAAAGAGAAGCAACAGAAGGATGGAGTTTTATTATTGGTTTTCATTCCTTTGTGTTTGTTTATTTATGGTATTATGATTCTTATTTTTTTGTTTGTAGGGCTAACTTGTTTAGTAGTTTAGTATTTTGATAGATTGGTGCTACTAATCGTGTTTGTTTGAACATGAAAAAATCATGGACAAGGCCTTGTATCCATCCATGAGTGCAAATCTAGAGGTGGAAAGAAATTTCTTTGAAATGTTGACAATCCATCACCAAGTCTCCCATGTGCTCATGAGTGCGATTTCCCAAGGGTTAAGGAATGTGTTGAAATGTTGAAAATTCATCACAAGGTCTTACTTGTTCTATAAGGGGCGATTTCATACTACTAAAGGGACTTGTTCAACATGGAAAATCATCCTACCCTTATCATTTGCACCCAAGGTTTATATTGCAAGAGGTGGATTAAAAATTGGTTAAGTGTTCAAAAATCTTCTTGCATACCTAATTCATACCCAAGGAAGGGATTGAATAAAGAAATGAAATTTGGTTAAGTATCATGAAATCCATTTCCATATCTAACATGTGCCCATGGAAGAGAAGTGTCTAGAGACATGAAATTGAAATTTCTAAGTAGACGTTTTCATAAAATATGGTACTCTTGACAAGTTAGAGGATGAAAGACACCAATGCAAGAAAGATCCACGTTGATCCAGTTCAAGGAATTCAAATTCTAGGGATTCAAGGTTCTAAAATTTCAGTTCCAAGGTAAGAGACATCTAAGTTTCCAGAAGTCCTTCAAGGCATCCAAGGTTCAAGACCTAAAAGATCAAAGTTTAAACTTACAAATGAAGAAGGAAGAATGCAACATCTTGAAGTTTCTCCAGAAATCCAAGATCAAAAGTCAAAAAGTTAAACTATGAAAGACTTCAAGAATGATAGAGCCATTAACAAATGAATTGTGCATAGGCTATTTTAGGCAAAAGAGCATTATTGACTTAGTGGGAATCTTTCCTCATTATGGGGTCAATTTTGACCACTCTCCCACTAAGTGAATGCCTCTCTTTTGATTGGTCCATATGGACCTACTCATTTGTGACACATATTCTCTTTTTTTGTAACCTTGATTAGGGTTGAGGTGGCAGAATCTGAGCCACCCATTGTACTTTCAAGCCTATAAAACGTCATGCCTTCTCATTTGTAATTTATAAGATAGGGAGATAGATAGATAGTTAGCTTATTAGAAGTAAAGAGCTCTTTCTCCTTAGAGTAGAAGTAGGATAGGAGAAGGAAGACATTTTTGTAAGACTTGGGGACTTACAAAATTGATTTCATTGAAGATATAGCAGATTCATGTTTATTTCAACTTGTTGCATGGTGTTCTTCCAATTTCTCAATTGTTAGATAAAGTGATTTGATTTCAATGGAAAAGGTAATGGTATTTGATGAATTTCCATGGCTCATACTTTTGGCACCTTGTTGACTCTAAGTTATAGTGTAAAGTTAGCCTAAGCCATTGTTACATGAATGCTTAACTTTGATCATTAAATGTGCATTGATCATTATGATGGTGTACATTATGATATGAAAAATCTTTGTATATCTCTTAGATTGTGCCAGTTCTTGCAGAGTTGTAGTTGATCTTGGCAAAGTAGAGCTTGGTTATTTGGAATTTATCCATCAGAACTGTATCCATTTCTATTATTGTCCTTAGAAGTAGATTTAGATCCTTCTAACCCTTTCCCATTTAAACTTAGTTCATTTTAGTTGCGTCATTCAAGAAGAAGCATCATAAGATTGCAATATCCGATGAAAGAGTTCTAGCCAACATCACAGAAGAGGTTGAGAAGGATTCAAGCATAAATCACTTTGTGTTACTAGCATATCACAACAACCATTGAGCTTACCCACACATCAAGACCCGACTAAAAAGAACCTTTGAGTCACTTGTATGATCTTTCACAGTCTTAGCATACACAAGATTTTTCTTAAGAGAGGATAAGATACCTTGGTATTTTATTCCATGTTGGTGTGGTCACAAAACACCAATCAACAAGAACCAACATATCACATATTTTATTTGTCATATATTTTAATTGTGTTTCTATACTAACTCTTTTTGTTAGCATGTCGTGCCCTTACACTCTATTCCTTGTTAGCAATATAATTATATATGTATATTTAAAAGTATTTTTATAATATCACTCATATAAATTGACAAAAACCTAAATTTACATACTCATTCACGACGTAAAACTTTCACAACATGAAACTCCATAATACTATTGAAGAATCTTCTCTCCACATGAAGTAGAAGAAGAAAACAAATTTTTTTAATGTGTACACAACTAAGAATAGTTTATGGGATATGCAATCTTGTCATTTTTTACATGCTCAGTACAATCCTTTTCTTACCAAGGTGATGATGAGCTCCCCCAACTTATTTCCCTTTGATGAATAGACTATACCAAGAACCAATTGTCAAGATCTTTACATATTTGTCCCTCATGTCCTTGAAGGCATCACACTCTATAATGAAGTATTTTACTATTTAAAAAGTGCAAAAATACACATTCTTTCTTTCCATGTTTGATATCGAAGTTGATGAGAGTTAGATCTTAATTGAGAAACATGAATTTGGCTCTTCACAAAATACTAACCCCCATATATATAAATAGAGATAGAGATATAGATATATATAGATGCCATTGTTGTTTTGCTTCATCCAAGTCTTCTTTCTTTTACTTAAGATGCCATTGTTTCATCCAAGCCTTCTTTCTTTTACTTAAGATGCCATTGAAAACAATCGTAGACCATTTACTTACTTTCATTTGTTTAATCCATTTTAAATATCTTTTGAGACACACCATAGCAACTGCTTTAATAAGAGTTATCCTTGTTTCACTACCATAATAGCATAAGGAACCAAACTTTTTATTTTAAACATGATTGCTATCAAACACTTTTGAATTTTCTTAATTTATTTCCATTTTAAATACGAAGTGTTGTTAACCCACAATTCACACCTATAAAATACTACCAATACACTATAACCTCAAGACAATTTCTTTGATTTTCTAATCCCATTTCCTACCTCTCTTTTAAGAAAAAGAAAGGAAATGAGCTTTTATAGTCTAAGATACCACCATTTGTAACCTAACTCTACTACAAATGACCTACGTAACTTACCTTATAAAATTTAAACTTGTAACCCCTTTTAAACATTTTTAATTTTTGGCAATTAATTCCCACTTTGAATATAAGATATTGCTAAGTACGGATTGACTAAGTTCATCAATTTTCCAATCCCATGATCCTATGTGCAAAGAAAAAAGGATTGCATGCTTGCCATGAACAATTTTTCCATGGTAATAGCAGGTCTTCGAAGAAAAAACTGAGGCGTGTCCAAAAAGGAAGATTCCTGCTAACAGTGAATTCAAAAGCAGATTGCAATTTGATGGATGCAAACATCACTGAAAAGTTGTGTAGAACGAGAAAGAGAAAGTGTAAGGAGTTTACTTCCTTACGGATTCCATCGAACCGCAAATAAATAATAGCTTTTCAATACAGCTGTTGCATCTGTTACTAAGTGGCTACAAATTTCTTAAAAAGACATTGCTGATTTCCTCAAATTCACAAATCAGGACAAACCCAGCGATTCGAGTTATTTAATCTTCACCACCAAAAAGAATGAAATTATATTATTTAAATGACAGTGTATGAAGCTCAATGCGCTCAAAGCAACAAAGTTAAAAATAATGTTCAAGGTGTGAAGTGGGTTTTAAGGGTGATGTGATTCTGATAAAGAATTACCCAACACAAGCAAACAAATATGATGGGAGGAGGCCTCATAGAATTGGGGTGCATAGCATGCGAAGAACTGGGAGAATTGGGAGCAGGCAAAGAAGGGTGGCTTCACACTAACCCTAACTTGAACCTTGCACTCACCTCTCATTACCTGGCCCTGGCAAATCAATCTCTGGTTATTGTGCTAAATTATGACGGCGAGGGTTCCCGGATTGTCATCCGCCCATCTATGGCTGCAGCAGTGGAAGGACATATTACTGCAATGGAATGGCTGTCATTTGACCAAGACCAAACTCTTGCTCTCGGCACTTCTCTGGGATTTCTGCTTATCTACTCCTCAGCCGGAGATTTGTTACACAAACAGGTAAATATTATTAAAATTTATGTAACTGTTGGATTTATAGGAATATTTGTTTGTTGCACATGGTGATTCGAGTTGGTCATGGAATTTAGTTGAGTTCAGCTATGTAACTTCACCAATCTCAAATTCACTAATCAACCTAACTAAAAATGCCAGTTGAAACTCTTATAGGTGCTCCTAGTAAGACAATTTAGCAGAGAATAAGAGTTTGCAGAAAATACAGAGGCATGCCACAGATGCAGAGTGGTTTTTGGACCAAAGAGGATTTGTAGAAGTAGATTGCCTGAGAGTTTCATCTACAGCTGAAACCGGTAGGCAGTTTTTTCATTGGCTGAAACCGTCCTGTACAGAAACTTAAACTTATGAGGGAGTTTCTACCATCCCAAAAACTGTCTCGCAATTAACAGAACGGATTGGCCCGTCAGCCAATTTGTGTCATTCAAAACCATCCTGAACTTTGTGAAGGGCTCATACAGGGTCAAAATTATATAGATGAGGACAAAATAGTAGACTATTGGATTCATCGAAGCTGAAGCATTTGGAAGTACATCTCTTTAAAGGTTAATGCTTTTAGACTGCAGAGTTGGTGTTTATGTACGTCTCTCGGGGATCATGCAATGCTACCTTGGTTGAGTGTTTATATTATCGCAAAAAGTTCTCTCAATTTCTTTGCAGCTTCTTTATATGTATATATGGTAGTATTTTAGTAGTTTAAGAATCACAATTGTTTTATGAAGAGGTTATTTGTAACCTAGAAGATGCGTTGGAAGAAGAAGAAAGAAGACAAAAAAGAAAGAAGGAGCACATCTGGAACATGAGAGAGGAATTCAAGAAGAAAACCCTACAGCATCAATCCAGGGAATGGTAGGAATCTTAATTGCTCAAAATATTGAAGGATAAGGGGTGACAGAAGAGTGGCAACAGTTTATGTAGAAGCCAAGAACATTAATAAATTAGCAATTACCAATATTAAACCAGCAGAGTAACATTACCATTTCTATTATTGAAATCTCCTACACAGAAGTTGCCATAGTTGAAGTTCATTATGTGATAATATAACCTTAACACTTCAATGTATAGCATTCCATTAGAACACTTGAATTTGTTAATATTATGGCCTTTTCGGCTAAGATCAATTAGGACAAGTAAGTTGATAATAATAAATTATGGATATATATTTTTTATTATCACACCTTTGGTTAATTAATATATATGTGGAAGTGCGATTTCATAATATAAATAATAAGGCATTTATTATTTTTATTATAAATAAAATAAATTACTTGGGAGGGCCCAAGTCGGCCACCTTGAGGTGGAAGAGTTTATTTAATGATGCTCATATATATTGGAGTTTTTGATGAAGGACAAACATATCAAAAACATAACATGTGAATGTCCTCTTCATCAATGCTTGGAGCGAATTAATATGCAGATTCAGTTAGCATATTATGGAGCGAAATAGTTCAGCATTATGGAGTGAATCAAACCAGCATTTATGGACCGATCTACACCAGCATTGGTGATGATAGTCATCCGCACTAATAGCGAATTAGTTGTGCCCTTATAGTGCGATCTATACATACAAATAAGGCTTGAAATCTGGGCGGATTTGTCTATTGATGAGGTGCAGATCTAGGGCAGAGCTAGTGCGATCTAGGGCAGATATAGTATGATCTACACATTCAACAAACTAGGGCTGATCTGAAGCAATCCTAAGATCAGATCGGTGGCAAATTTGGAGCAGACCTTGATAGTGAATTAAAGAGCAAATTGGAGGCTCCTAAGAGCAGAATTCAAGTACAAATTAAGCAGCTCTAAAAGGGTGAATTAGGGCAGAATTGGCGCAGCCCTAGAAGAGCGAATTGAAGACTTTCAAGAGCTGGTTCATAACAGTCATTGAGGGCAACATTGGAGGACTAATTTGAAGAATACAAAGTACAGATTTGAAGCCAACAAAAGGATAAATTCAGACCTTCAAATCCGGGTATTATCTTTCTTTACTTGAGAATATTTATTATATACTGTGTCGTAGTATTTGAAAGACCTCTATAGATTGTATATTCCTTGCTATAATCTGAAAATACTAACAGAATTTGGGATGACAATGATTGCAAGAATAAGGCTGTTGTCATGAATTTTGAAGAATTCTTCATTAGGTTCAATTCAGATTGTGAACAATACCAGCTTTTGTCATGGATTGTGCCACATCTAATACTTTCATGGCAGAAAATAAAGATACTTGCAAAGCATTACATTAATTTCAAGAAAGAATTCAGATAGATCTAATGAGGAGAATGAACATCACTGAACCATGCCTGTAGGTGGTAGTCCCTTTATATTCTTCATTGTTAAAGCTTGCTTATTCAGGAATCCAAATATTTTGGCTCATTGACTATCCTCAATTCAACAAACAGAGAATAATCAAAGGTTCTATTCATGATGGAAGGGTATAGTTGCCTTATAATATCATGGGTATTTGGGCTCGCCCTTTGATGCAAGACAAGGGTATCACACAAAATCCTTTCCCTTAATAAAAATCAAATTGCAAAAAAGATGCTATGGACAGGGTTAAAAATCTGCAAAACGAACTCTTAATTATTCAATCAAATTCCTGAGAAAACATTGGATAAACTTCTCAAGACTGAGATTACATCAATTGCAGCCTCCAGGGGTGATAAATATGAAGTCAAAACTGAAATGGATCTGATCTGCAAAATCAAGAACAATTAAAAACGTGCGACAGATTTCATCTCCTTTATAACATCTTCCTTCACTGTGATTCTAGCTCTTCAAACCTGCAATCCATTTGCTGCTGCCAATACTTCTTCAACCTACAAAACCATGTCTTTTCCATCTCCCACCCCAAAACTATGCCCAAGAACCTGTCCTTCAAATTCTGGAAAATGACAAGCTAAAATTGTCCCCTCCCACTCTATAAACTTCTAGAAAATGCTACGAAAGCCTTAAAGAACTATTCCTTAAAAAAAATTAAATGCCCACCACTTCTCTTCTGTGTTATTTTCAGACACATTCTTATTTTTGCTAATTTTGGAGTCAAACTAAAGGAGGAATGCAACAGAAAAATTAAAAGGGTCAAAAGATTCTGATGGGCTCCTTCCACGTGGATGCCCCTGCATCAGACACCTATGGTGGAAATAAATGTTTCTAGAGTGAAACTCAAAAACATTTATAAGTTTTGTGCTTATTCTAAATCCACTTCTCTGCCTTATCCATCTGAATATCCTTTATCAGTTTTCTCTGCAATTTGACGTCTATTCCATCTTCCATTTTTCCTCTCTTTCTCCCTTATTTTCACATAATCCAGCTCCCACCAAGATGTACTAGGAAACTTTGGGAAATCATAAGCTTCAATGTCATCGTCTTTAGCAAAATAATCAAGTTTGTAAATGACCTCTTTCCTTGAAACTACTGCAACAATTTGTCCATCATCTTTCTCTTTTGCAACACTGTGTTCGTCCTTCTCTCTGTCTTTTAAAAGACACTTTTCATGTGCAAATTCTTTCTCCTTTGCATTCACATCAACTTTAGTAAAATAATCAAGGGATTCATCTTTCCCATCCTCCAACAAACTATTAGTTACAAGATCTTCATCTTCAACAATCTCCTTATCACTCAAAAGATATTATCAAATGACTCAACCTTCAATTGTTCATCTTCTTCCTCACTCGTACCTTCATTTTTATGTGTTAATTGCTGCAATATCCTTCCTTATGCCAATCTTAACATCCTTAAACAAATTAGATTCGTCAATGTTCTCACAAAATCAGATTTTACCTCTTTTTCCTTCTCCACTAAAACTAGTGTTCTTACATACCTTTTCATCATTCTTAAGCATAGGTTTCAATTTGTGTCAAACCCCATCCTTCATCAATGTGTATGTGTTTGCATAACCGTCATGCACTGCCTTCCTATCGAACTGCCATGGTCTTCCCAATAACATATGACAAACATTCATTGACATGGTATCACATAAGACCTCATTGTTAAGAGATAGCTTCATTCGTATTGCTATTATTATTATTATATATATATATATATACATATATATATATATATATATATATATATATATATATTATACAATGTTAATAATGAAGAGTTGTGATATTTATATTATACTATTATCATTATCATATTATTAATATAGTAATGATAATATTATAATGCAATGATATATATTATATTATTGTCATTATCATAGTTAATTATATATTTATTATGGTTATAGTAGACAATTATGGTTACCACCATAATTGTCATATTATATTATTATATGGTCATGACTCTTCAAGACGTGACTATTCAAAAGATATAAATATATATCAATGGCTGGTGAAAAGATCAATCACAATGGTAATCTATTTCACTACAGCAGTCACATATATTCTCTATAGGACGATCTTAATTTCACAACATGGTATCAGAGCCTAACCTATAAGAGAATAAAATACAGTTCTAGGAACAGTAAGAGCATGGAATAAGAGTGGGAGAAATTTTGTGGAAGGGTAACCAATATCAAGTAGTAGCAGTGCACAGGAGCTTCATAGAGGTTTATGATTTTTCAAAGCAATCGTGGGTTATTGTACAACGGCTTCCCTCACGAACTACTACGAGTATCGTTTTCTACAAAGGTTTATTTTTCTGTACCGTGTGTGAGTACAATGTTCACGCTCAGTATGGTGTTATGGTTTTCAGCATTACAGAAGAGTGCACATGCCACATGGTGAGTATATTTTGGCCCATACCCAAAACAAATCCGCTATGGTTAGAACCTCACCTGGTTGTACGTGGGTCGGAACTTATTATAGTAAGGCAGGATTCATTTCAATTATATTTGTGGGAGTTAGAGTATGACAATAATCTAAACACAACATTAAACCTATCGTGGAAGGAGATTGCAGTGATGCCTCAAGAGGTGTTGCAGTTTGCCAATTTAGGCTTCGATGTCACAAAACATGCAAATTGTTTTCTTTACCAGGCCGATTCAAATGCTTCGCAGCAGGCAATTATATCTGTTTCAAATGCAAATTGTTTTCTTTACCAGGCCAATTCAAATGCTTCGCAGCAGGCAATTATATCTGTTTCGTAAGAGAAGGCAGTGGAAATTTAGTATTCTTCAATACAGAAAATAGATCATGGAGTTGCTTTTCAGTAGTCGATAATGTAAAGCAGTGTGCCACTACTGATAATGCATATGGTTTTGTACCGACGACTGATCTATCAATTCCATGATTTTCAATTTTGTATAAACTACTACTATTAGTCCTTTTTTACTTTGTAATAATTTCCACTCCCTAAGAGATGGTACTAGAAATCTAGTCTTTTTCAAGAAGCATAATAGGTCATGCAGTTGCAATAGAAAAGGATGTATCCGCCCCACAACAAATGCAGGCAAAGGCATTCATGTCAACGGCATCGGGCAGACATTGACTACCAATAAACTTCAGACATTGACATGTACAGTAAAAGACTTTAACAGAGTATATCAAAGAGCAGGTTCATTCAGGCCTGCACGAAGACTCTCAAAAGATACGAAGACCGAATTCATCATTCTATCTAACACAATCGTTGAAATAGATATCAAACACATTCACGACATCTCGAAAATAATCGGAGGATGAACACGACAGAGTCAGAGATGTCGAGTTTGTTAACATTGGAATATACTTAGTCAAATTAGCAGTATATTGTTCTTTTGGAGGTTGAGTTTTTTTGACAGTCCCCACAAACGACACACTAAATGATGAAAGTGGATACTGTTTGCGATATTTAGGAGTCTTTCATAGATTGATTGTTAATTTTATGGATCCCTTGAAAATACTATTGCACGAGTATTTGAAGACGAAGGTGAATTGTGCCAATCTATAAAGTTCAACGCAATCATTGATTGCCGACTGTCGGTTGGGACAGGTACTCGGTATGATCTCTCCAATAGTTGACATTCATATTTGGTATTCTATTTGGTTAGAACTACTGATTTGTTGTTTTTAGAAAATACCTTCAAAGTATTTGTGAGAGAGTATTTTGGAAGGGTAATTTAGAGGATATTACTAATGCTGATTGAACATTGTATTGGAGCTTCTCATCGGGCTTGATAATTTACAATTCTCATATAGCAACTGAAAACTATATTTGGTTGCAATAATAGTAATTGTGATACATAGCAGACCAAAATCATCATTGAGGGATCATAAAGTATCCTGAAACTCATTTTTGGAGTCTCATAGATTAACAATTTGATGCTATATAAACATCATCATTGAACTCTAAGAGATGATTCCTTTACTTGAAGTCGTGAGTAGTTTCAGAAACAACCATTGCTTAATAGACATCAACCTAAGCATACAACTAATTGAGCAAGGACAATCATGATTATTACACAGCAAGCCATAATAGAAGACTTGTCAGATAATTATGAAGAAGGCTGCAATTGCTAATGAAGACAACATCAATGTCAAGTATTCATTAATGTATGAAGTCAACATCTATTTGATTAGTAAAGAAGAAAATTAGCATACGGATCAGAATGAAACCGATATGTTATGGGTACAAGTATCATATTAATGGGCTCACCTTACAAAAGGAAACACTTGAAATTTTATAAAAGATAAGTAATTCATGTTTTATTCGAATTTGCAGTTTGTAATTCATTAAATAATAAATGTTGTATGCTTCTATCATTTTTAAGCTTGAGATAGTTTAGCCTTATGAACTATTCGTAGTCTATCTCTGACATATTTTTTCAAGATGAAAACATGTGAATTCCAGATTCAGAGGGAGACTGACATCTTCAGGAAGGTCAAGAATTTGATGAGCTTGATCATATTAATCGATATGATCATATATTAAACATATGATTCAGTCAACTTACTCGATCATATTGATTGAGAGGGAGATCACTGCTGAAGGTGAAACAATATGGAGGTTATAGAAGTGGAAACACGTGGATAGAATCACAGATGAGATGCACATGGATAGAATCTTTGATTGAAGTAATTCATACATCTCGAGACTACAGTTCATTAAGATTAACATCATACTAGAGGTCTTTATTATCTTCCCTCAAGTCCAAGAGGGAGTGTTAATGTTGTGGCCTTGGAAAAGATCAAAATGTTAACCTTATGACTATTCGGATTATTCGTATTGGTTCTCTCAGGAAGGTATGAAGTGACATCTTGTAGTAACACTGAGTTTAGTATATAAATAGGCTATGCCTTCGTAACAGAGGGAGAAGCTATAAGATTTGGATTAGTGGACATTCGAGGATCTTGATTTAGAGGGAGTAGACCATTGTTTGTTGGTTTGCTAGTAATCAAGAAATTATAGCAGACAATTATGGTTATTACCATGTGAGAAGGTTATATGTCAGAAGAGAAGCTAGAAGATCAAATTAAGTTGGCACCCCAGGATCTTGGTCATACAAATTCAGAGGGAGTATAACTTGTCAAAATGGTGTATACTTTGTAATCTCAGAATTCACCAAGACTATGAGATCGTGCAAACAAATGTAATTTAGTGGAGGTACATCCTCACTAAAGAACAAACAACTGATACTCTTACCAAGCGTCTTGCTAGAAAGAAGATTGTGTACCTTCAGATAACCTTGGTATGTTGAGGAATAAAAGCCTTATTAGGTGAAAAGAAGGTATCCTGAACGCTATGATTACTTGTTGTGCAATATTAAGTTGTTGGTTTCAAACTGTCATGATGTGTTTCGGACTGTATTATGTTCATGGCTAGACAACATTGAGTTGTTGGTTTTAAATTGTCATGACTGAGAGTTTGACTTGAATTTTTTTAAATAATTATTGTCTTTGATAGACAATTCTAAGGTGGAAGTCTTGATTTCCACTCTCTGGATGAGCCAGAGTAGATCCACCCTTTGAGAAGAGTCAAGGTGACTTTATGGGTTTTTTATTCATGAATAAATGTAAAAATGTATATTGCAATATTGTGTAAAAATGATCATTTGTGTGTGGGTTAACATTTCAAGGTGACGATCTTGTAAATAGTTAACCAAAGTGTCAAGATAGACTACTTAAGTGTGTGTCCCGACTGTGCGGAGATCTTGACTCTTGTTATTACTGGTTGTGTAATAACGAAACCATATCATGATAGACTACTTAATTGTGTGTCCCGACTATGCGGAGATCATGATATTCAAGTCTATTTTCATGACGAGACTACATTAACTTGTGTGTCCTGATGTGCGGATGTCATGATAGACTTTTGATATTTAATACTCACTCGCTAAGAGGGAGTGTTAAGAGATAGCTTCATTCGTATTGCTATTATTATATATATATATATATATATATATATATTATACAATGTTAATAATGAAGAGTTGTGATATTTATATTATACTATTATCATTATCATATTATTAATATAGTAATGATAATATTATAATGCAATGATATATATTATATTATTGTCATTATCATAGTTAATTATATATTTATTATGGTTATAGTAGACAATTATGGTTACCACCATAATTGTCATATTATATTATTATATGGTCATGACTCTTCAAGACGTGACTATTCAAAAGATATAAATATATATCAATGGCTGGTGAAAAGATCAATCACAATGGTAATCTATTTCACTACAGCAGTCACATATATTCTCTATAGGACGATCTTAATTTCACAACACTCATCACGATTATCTCCTATCTTAAATTTAGGTTTAACCAAATGTTGTTCACTCACCAAAACTTTTCAATTATCCTGCAACCAAACAATCTGATATGGTTGAGGGTGCCTTCTTCTTTCTAACTGCAGCTTGCTTACCATTTCTTTAGAAACAAGATTGTCTGTACTTCCACCATCAATAATGACATTGCATACATCCTGTCTAAAATAAACTTTTCCTTTGAACCAATTCCTGTCTTGCATTCATCAAGACTCTTCTTGCAACAAGTGTTTCTCCATTTTCTGCATCTTCAGATTGTGATGACTTAGCATCTTCCTCGTTCACATTTGCAACTCCCACTATGCCTTCATTTCTGTTTCTTTTGCTTCCATTTTCTGGACATTCATACGTTTTGTGTCCTCCTCCACATTGAAAACAAGTTATCTTGTAATTCCTCTTCCAAAATCTCTATTTGATCTTCCACTACCTCTTGAATTTTGATCGCTAAGACCATGTGAATCCTCATATGTCTGATTATTGCTGTTGGCTTGGTCTTCATTTTCTGATTTTTCTAATTTGAATCCTCATCCCAATCTCTTTCTTTTCATCTTCGCCTCTTCCTCTTTGCTTGTTCTCAAAATTCTCATTCAATCTTTCTTCAATCTTCAAGGCAAATCGGTATGCATCTTCCATTGTGTAAACTCTCACCAAAGTCATTTCTTCTTGTATTCTTGGCTTCAACCCATTAATGTAACTGCTACCTTCTTTTCTCTAGCCTTTGAATGACCAGTCTGGATCAAAATCCTATCGAACTCTTCTGTATACTTTTTCACCGTTCTTCCTCCTTGTCTCAGACTTGGCATCTTCATAATCAACTGGAATAAACTGCCTTTTCATTTTCTCCACCATCCTATCACATTTGGTAATTCTGTCTTTACATTTTCTTCCTCTTTCAAGATGCACTTCTTTCCACCAAATAGAGGCATATCCCTTCAACTTGGTCTTTGCAAATCTCAGTCTGTCATGGTCCTCAACTTCCTAAAAGTAAAAATATTCTTCCATGTTGTTTATACAATCAATTAATTCTTCAGGATTCAGATTTCCATTGAATGTAGGGACATCAAGCTTTGGTCTCTTTCCTATTCTTGACAATACTTTGACCAAAGGATCATTCACAACTATTGATACTGCTGCATCTTCTTTACCACTTGTATCATTGTCATTTTCTATGGCTTCATCTTCTTCACTCTCTGGTTCTCTCTTTTGTAATGTCCCTTTTCTATCTTGCCCTACAATTTTTCCCAAAATCACAATTGCACAAGATTGGGGTTAGGGTTTACCATATATAAGATTTCTTTAGATTTGTAATCCCAAATGTGAAATCTTGCAACATAGTCAGAGTTCATATATAATCATAATGTCACATTTAGATTTCTTAAAATTATAAATAAATTGTAAATCAATTAGATAGATTTTTGAAGATGACCCAACCATAGAAGTGATAAGGTAGGGTGACTTGATGAGGTGCCCTAGAAACCTCCTACCCTAGGCCCAAGAGAAGATACATTGTTCCCCCTTGGCCTCATGTGGCCCTTTCCATACATATGAGGTGGGTTACCTAGTGCGGGGTCCTATTGCTGTTCTCCTTCATCTTGCCATTCCTAACTTGCTTCTAATGATTGAACACCCATTCACCATAGCAGGGAATGTGAGGAGTATTCACCATAAGGTACCCCGAAAGCCTATCCTCCATAAGCCCAAAGGCAGTCCACTTTGTCCCCCTTTGGCCCCATGGGGATTCCCCGATCACAACCATGAGATGGTGTGCTTAGAAGGTGGCCTCATTGCTGTTCTCCCAATCATGACTACTATACTTTCCTTACCATGATTAATTACAAAAGTTAAGTAATATACATAGTGTCTTATACATATTTTCTTTATTAAGTTGTTACACTAGCAATATAACTATCATTAAATAAAGTTGTCATAAAATTCATGTTAAATTATTAATATATAAATGCATATAAAAATGCCTATATTGTTAGTATATTTCAGATTCCAGCAAGGAATATATCAATCTATAGAGATCTAACAAAACTAAGCACAAGATGTAATAAAATAAACTCAAAGCAAGGAGAGATAATACCCGGATTGTATCTCTGAAATCTGTCCTTGGAGACTTCAAATCTGAACCTTGAGATCTTCAATCTTGCCCTGATTTAGCCTTCTATTAAATCTGCCATAATTCTCCTTCTATTAGATCTGCCATAATTCTCAGATCTAGGGCTGCAAGATCGGCCCTTATATTGTTGTTCTAGGGCTGCACAATACTGCCCTAATTTGCTCCTCTAGGGCTGCAAGATCTCTGCCCTAATTCACTCCTTTAGGGCTGCAAGAACTCTGCCTAATTCGCTCCTTTAGGGCTGTTATATCTCTGCCCTAATTCACTCCTTTAGGGCTGCAAGAACTCTGCTTAATTCGCTTCTTTAGGGCTGTTATATCTCTGCCCTAATTTGCTCCTTTAGGGCTGTTATATCTCTGCCCTAATTCGCTCCTTTAGGGCTGCATGAATTCGCTCCTCAATGTTGAATGGATGAACTTGTAAATCTGCTCAAGTACTTATCACATTATGTTTTCGGTGTGTTCCTTGAGTAGATTTACAATCTCTATTTATACACATAATGGTGACTCTTCAAGAGTCAGAACCCTTCCTCAAGGCTGGCCGACTTGTACCTAATAATTATTCCAAGTCGTCCCTCTTGAAATTAATCCAAGTTGGCCCTCATTTTCATTTACTTTATTATTATAATTATTTCAAGATCAAAATATTAACATTCCCTCTTGATCTTGAGAATAATAAAGCCCATGAAAATAAAACTCCCTCTTGGACTTGAGAGAAGGATCAACCTATAGATCTCCCATCTATAGGACTCGAAAACATAACTTCAATGGATGCCTTATCCAATAGCGCCATAGATCTCACATCTATGAAGGTAGATCTCTATCTACTAGATATAATGGGAACACAAATGTTCTTCATTATTCCTCAACCACACATCTCATATTTATATGAGAAACATCATCTCATATGATGCTTACCATCCAAATGTGGATTTCCTAGATCCACAGGTCTCCATGACCCAAGAATATCAAGTCCATGATATTCATGATAACATCAAGTCCATGATGTTTATCAACCATAAGTGATATCAAGTCCATGATATCAAATATCCAATCAATTTGTGAATTTCCTAAATCCACTAGTCACCTTGACTCTTTTGAATATCAAGTCCATGATATTCAAGGTAGTATCAAGTCCATGATACTTTCCAAACACAAGTTATCATCAAATTCATGATGTTTTCTATCCAATTTGTGGATAACTAAATCCACGAGTCCTCTTGACTCAGCCAATAAAATATCAAGTCCATGATATTCATGGTATCATCAAATCCATGATGTATACCAACCAATTTGTGGATAACTGAATCCACGAGTCACCAAGACTCAAAAAATGTCAAGTCCGTGACATCAAACCAACATCAAGTCCATGATGTATAGAACATTGGTCTAACGAATATCAAGTCCATGATATTCACCAAGTGTTCGGAGTAATGGCCTATCGACATCAAGTCCATGATGTCCACAAATTACTCAGATGTGGATCCCTGATCCACGAGATATCAAATCCATGATATCCTCGAGCATTGGTGTAATGAATATCAAGTCCATGATATTCACCAAGTGCTCGGAGCAATGGCCTCTAGACATGAAGTCCATGATGTCCACCATATACTGAAGTGTGGATCCCTGATCCAAGAGATATCAAATCCATGATATCCTCGAGCATTGGCCTAACGGATATCAAGTCCATGATATTCACCAAATGCTTTGAATAATGGTCTCCCGACATCAAGTCCATGATGTCACCATATGCTCAACAATGGATCCCTAATCCATGAGAAGAAATCAAGTCCATGATATTCTCTAAGTATCCAATTTATAAGAAACAACTTAGCCATATGCATAGATGTAACCAGATGAATTAGACACAATCAAATGTATCTCATAATCAAAATCAAAATCTCATCTCATGAATCCACATAAGTGTAAGAGTAACCAATATGATCATAATATTCAAGTTGAATGTAAAGAAAATGTGTTCACACATAGAACCATATGTAATATAGTCTTAGCTATAATCAGTAAATATAGACTCAACTATGAAAGAAAGTATGATCCATTCATACACAATAATCCACTAAAGTATGCTTCACAACCTAAAGTATACAAATGACGTATGCTCCATACAATCATATTAAGTAATTAATATCCAAATGCAGTTCTCTCATCGAACCAGCATAATTCATCTAGCATCTATAGACAAGTCTTAGCCACAAGCATAAAAGTAATCACATAAGTCTTCACCACCTAAAGGTCACCAACATATAACCAAGTGCAATGTGATCACAGCAAGATGCAATATAGTTCTCTCTAAAAAGAAGTGTATCCATACATATATATGATCAATAGCAAGACATATATAAAGGATAACACATGTCCACAAAATATGTTCCCACAACAACATTATCTCTAAGTTTCATAATGTATGTTCCCAAGAAATATGCCAATTGTAAAATGTAACATATACAACATATGCCAATTCTTTAACCAATAATGTATGCACCCATGCATCAATAAAGAAAACAGTTAATTAGTTTTACTAACAATCAGCTGTGTATTTTCCCATAACAGTGTAAGGTATAACATGTATCATAGTGTAACTGTTCATAATGTAATGTATGCTCCTCATGCATAGCAGAAAATATGCTGTTAATCAGCTGTATATGACCCCATACATAAGTAAAACATATACTAAGGTAAAGTATGCATCCATGCATACAAGAACAGAAATATGTAAATGCAAGGTATGCTTCCATAGCAAGTAATCAACATGACATAAGGAAGGGGTTCATAACACTAAATTAAGTGAGCCCATAAATGAACTCCCTCTTAAGCCACATACCCATAATCAAGTCATACCAAGGTATATGTTACTCAAGGTGACCTACTCCTTCTGGATAATCCTATCTTTTCCCTCTAACAAGATCAAAACTCCCTCTCAAGGTATGTTTCTTGAATCTAACCAATAACTGAAGGGCAATTTGAAAATATGCCTTAAAGGAAGATAATATGCACTAAGAGGTCAACCAATGAATAGAAGACAACCAATGTAAAACATATGCCAATATGCAGCCAAAGTTATATAAAGCCAATGTATGTACCTATACATCAAAAGGCTAATAATCTACAGTGAATGTCCCTTTATGACAACATAAAAGATAACATATGCCAGGGCAAGATATGTTGTCAATTAGCATTCCAAATAGTTGATCCAATCAGCTATCAATGAAGAATCATATTCTCTACAGATAATTCCACACATCCATGCCAAGGTATATTATAACCATTATCAATGCTGTAAGATTGATATGCCAAGTGTACTTCCTACACATTAATAATGCTAATGCAGATGCATAAAACCAGTATGTGTATACCAATGTGACATAGTTAATGTTCCCATACATCATATGCTAGACAATATGCATCCCATCTAGTTGTACTAATAGCATATGATCAATTGGATATGCAAGGTATTAGCTATGATACTAACCAGCTATGATCTACTCCCTCTAGATCAATAAGGAAAGACAATTTAAAATTTAAAATTTAAAATATGCAAGAACCTTGAGTTCTAACCATGTCTTCCTTGCCAATGAGAACTAATAAGTTTTCCATAGAAGGCAACCAATTATAAATCAAAACCCTTATTACAATTTTCAGACCAAATCCCGGTTGCCATGAAGTTCCTTAGTTTTGAAAGAGTTAGACTGAGATTCCTAAATCTGAAATTAGATCTTTTACTCTACCAACGCTTTGATACCATGTTGTTTACCCTCGTGGGGTAACAGACAGATACACAACTAGATACTCAAATACGTAGCATAGACGACAATAAGTTGTTTCATTCATAAACATAAGAGCTTGTACATTTCATTCGTGCCCACAACACAGGAACAAGTGTATACATATAATCCCCGAAGGGTCACGACCAATCGTCGCGTCGTAACGGTCTCGGTTACTAACTGCCGAGATTAACATAACATAACATAACTTTATTACACCCATACATTCATTTATGCCGACAACATCATCCCCCCCAAAACACAAGTCGTCTCCGGTGACTTACAACAAAACGGAGATAATGTCCAGTACAGAAAAGAAACAAAAAGCAGCTAAGTAGAAGTAGAAGGGGGCATCCCTGGAACCGACGGTTGGGACGCTGACGATGTAGCCCGCTGCCTCAACTGGTAGACCTGTTGCGTACGGATAGATAGGTCCGCCTGGAGCTGTGAGTTCACTTCCACTACCTCCTTCAACATCGAAACAGCCTTTTGACATTCTGCCTTAGCCTCCTGACACTCTGCCTCTGTCACAGCCTTGGCAGAGTATATAAAGTACCCGAAGGGTCACGACCGAAACGTCGTGACGTAACTGTCTACCCTCTCAGTCACTAACGACCGAGAGTAACATAATACTTTACTAATATAATAACCTGTACATACAATTATCCCGACAACATCATCCCCCCCAAAAAAATAAGTCGTCTCCGACGACTTACAACAACAGGCAGATGAAATACACCACATAGAAGAAGAAAATCACTGAGAAGGGGCAGAGGGGTGTCCCTGAAAAGATGAAGTGCCGCCCTCCCCATCAATGCTGCGTCCAGTAGGTCTTTTCCGTCACATCCCATTCCTCCCGTGCCTGCACCAAACTTGTCTCCAAAACATACTATTCAGCTATAGCCTCCGCTAACACCATACTGTCTCCCTAGCCAATCTGACCTTGATAGCCACCCGTGCCAACTTCTCTGCTTCCAACTCCTGGGTACGCTGAGCCAAGTGTTGCTCTACTGCCTCCAACTGGGTGGTTAGCTCCTCCCGAGCTCTTTATGCATCCACCAAGACAGTCTCACGTCCAGCCAACACCTACTCCAAGTGCCTCAAAGCGTAGTACCCCTCTTGAAAGACTTGCTCCAGTGCTCTCTTCACTTCCGGCATGCAGACACTCCATGCCTGTAGCAGCTCCGATCTCATCAACAGGTCACACTCTCCAAGGGCTGATAACTGAACCGATTGGGGGTCTAGGGGGCAACGCCCCTAGCGGGGTTGAGGGGCAGCGCCCCCGCGGGGTCCTGGGGCTGTCGCGGTACAGGGCGGGGTCGAGGGGCAGCGCCCCCGCCGCCAAGACCAATTTAGCACTCTCAAACTCACATAGAAGTCTATGGAACACACCATTTTGTGATTTTCTTCTGATCCCATACTCTTTTCTGTAAAGCGCTTATGTTTTCCTTACTACCTCATTATGCCCTTCCCTTCGGTACCATAAGTTACTCATTTTGAACTGTTTTGATTTGTTGTCTTTTTTTTTTTTTTTAATCTTCTCCTCCTTGCTGCTAGTCCTTGCCGTCAAGAACTAAATTCTTCTGTACTCTTTTTGATTTCCAGACTTATTTCTTGCCGTACGAAATGCTACATTCCTTGGACGGTATTCCTGTTACACCTTTTAGTGCCGTATGCTTGCTCTTGTTTCGCCTTCCAACTTTTAATTTGCCAAAGAAGGCCGTACGGTTCAGCTTATTACTTGCGAGCTTCTCTTAAAATTGCCGTACGTTGTTTTCTATATATTCTTCCTTCGACCGTACGGTTGTAACTTTGCAATTCATATAGCCTCTGCACGGTCTTCACCTAAATATGAAACTTGCCGTACCGTATCTTTATTAATGAAATGGCCATACAGACATCTCCCTCCTTTTCCTTTCCTCTGTTTGGCCGTACGGTGCCTTTTTTTGCTTTGCCTGTGATGTCCGTACGGTTAAATACTCATTCCCTTCGAACTTTGAAAGTTGCCACTTAATACTCATTAAAACTATTACCGTACGGTCATTTTTGCTTGACCTATGCCTTCGTCAAATCGCCTTCGAACTTATAAACTTGTCGTACGGTTATCATTTTGGACTTATACTAACCGTACGGTACCTTTTCTAAGCTACCTTCGTTTCTCCAAGTTGTCGTACGGCCGTACGGTTTCATAAATATGTCTTCGGCTATAATTTACATCTTCGTTTAATACTTTTATGTCTTCGCACCTTATGTCTTCGTTCAGCATGTTATGTCTTCGTTCACCATGTCTTCACTCAATATGTCTTCGTTCATTATGTCTTCGCTCAATATGTCTTCGTTCATTATGTCTTCGCTCAATATGTTATGTCTTCGTCTTCAGACTTTATGTCTTCGTCTTCGGACTTTATGTCTTTGTCTGTTGTTTTTTATGTGCTTGCTTGCCTTCGCTCCCAAGTTGCCGTACTGCCATACAGCCTTTATTGCTTCGTTTCAATTTTTTTTTATTTTTTTATTTTTTTCATTTTTCAAATTTTTTTTTCAATTTTTTTTTTCCCTCCACCGTACGGTCATGCATAGCCGTACGGGTGTTTTTCAATTTCCTGTCTGGAGGCTTCTCTAGTCGCCCGTACGGATGGCTCTCGGGTCCCCTGCATGACCACTTGAGTCATTTTCCATCCTCTCGGTTGCTCTGTCCCTCCTCTCTGGTCCATCCTCTCCAGGGAAGGTTTCAATTTGGTCCCGTTGATGGCATCATGTATCCGTTCGTCAAAAGTCCACAGAGTGTGCAGCCATTCCCTCTCCCTGTCGCCGAGTCTGTTTCCAATGGCAATCCAAAGGCTTGGAACCATAAATTCTACCAGGACCATGGTCTCTTGCCCATACATCAGAAGAAGGAGAATCAAGATTTTGAAGGCTATAATCTTCCACACAGGATTCCAGTCGTCTCTCATGACGATGGTTTTCGAATTTCTCTCATCCCCGAGGTTTATTTCTTTCAACTTTGCTTCTTTGTACAAAATGGGTTCCTCCTTGTTTTTAGACTGGTGTGCGGGTATGGTGTCCATTGTAGCTTCTCCTTCCTTATACTCCCCATACTTTGGAGGATATTTATCTAGCTCCTCTTCGTCGACGCTTAATGCATTACAGGAGGGTGAGAACATCTCATAGTCCTCCTGCTGCCAATGGAACAATCCATTTAGTGAATCCGTCTCATCCTCCGAATAGCATCCTCCGAGTTTTAGTATCCCTTCGGCATCTGGATCCATCCCCTCTTTGCCTTCGTCTCGTGGGTCATTCTCCCCTTCGGATTCGGATCCCGAGGAAGAGGCAAGTTCCTCGCTCACCAACTGGGTCTGGAGATCAATAGTAAACTTCTTGCCTCCGCTCTCCATCGAGAGTGTATTCCATTTCCAGTTGTGGTTTGCCTTTGCTGCCACCAGCCATCCTCTTCCGAGTATGGCATCATACCCTTTTTGTTTCAACGGAATGACCACAAAGTCGAGCACAAATGGTTGTGCACCCACGGTGACTTGTTGTGCCATCAACGTGCCGAGGGGTTTAATCCCGTGCTGGTCGGCACTTAGCAGATTAAACGTAGGTGGCCACAGAGTGGGCTTTCCTAGCTTTTTCCATGTGTCCTCCGGGAGGACGTTTACCCCGGATCCGCCGTCTACTATAGTATCCGTTAGGATGGTGCCTAGGATGCCCATCTCCACCACGGCTGGATGTCTTCCATTGTTGACGGCGAGCAACATTGGATTTGTCACCGAGTTTCCCGGTACGGAAGCATCCGTGTGTCTCGGTTTGGGTTTATCAACCTTTGTACCCAACAGCATTGTTCCCAATTGAGGCACGGTGTATAGGAGGTCCTCCAGCTTGACAGGCACCTCTAGTTGAAGCATCTGTCATACAATGTTCCTCTCCGCGTCTGTGCAGTAGGGTCCGGATGATTCGTGTGTCTCTCCCCGTTGGGCTTTCATCGCCCTTTCTATTTCCTCCCTTGCCTTCGCCATTCTTTGCTTCTCCGTTCGGAGATGGGGGTAGCGGGCTTCCTTCACTTGCCCTCGGGTAAGAGCAAGTATAGCTTCTTTAATCTGTGTGTTGCCATCGATATCAATCAGATTGGCCCTTACGCCAGACTTCGGACAATCGGCATCTTCATAGTCCCCAGGGCCGCACCACCGACACAGCTGCTGAGGGGCGTCACTATTGTTACACTCACTTGCGTAATGACCCCATTGGTTGCATGCCCTACATTGGATCGTTGGGCGTCCCTTCGCGTCATACTGGACCCTGTTACGGGTGGAAGTATTATTGTTCCCTCTTCCACCTCGCCGGTTGCCACGGTAACCTCCTGAAGATGCATTATTGTTTGGTTCCGTCCCCCTTGATGTGGATGGTTGTTCTTGTGTATAGAGCACTTGCTGGTTACGTGCCTTCAGATTGTATGGGCATTCCTTCGTAGAATGTCCCATAATCTGGCAGATGTCATAGAATGCCTTCTTGGGACAGGCACCCTTCGTGTGGCCGCTCTCCTTACAGTCCATGCACCACAGTTCATCATCCTTGCTTGTTGTCCCCTTCATTGTCTTAAACTCTTTTAACATCCGTTCTATATCCTTCTGAAGGGCCGTGACTTTTTTCTTCGGCTTTTCGTCGCTGCCACTCTCCTCTTCGGACGTATCGTCTTCAAATGACGAAAATCTATTCTTCTTCTTTTTGGCCGTCTTATCTTCGCCTTCCAGGTCCATGGCCCGGTTGTATGCATCATTGTAGGATGTCGGAGGCACAATTTTCATCTTCCGTCGTAGCTTAGGATTCAAGCCCTCAACAAACCACCTCTTCTTTAGGCCGTCAGCCGGTTGGCTTTCCATCTTTCCGACTAATTCCTTTAGCCGGTGGCCATACGCTCGTACGGTCTCCCTCTTCCCTTGCTTCATTCCATAAATCTCTGAGACTATCTCATTATCATCTCGTAGTAGCCGGAATTCCTTCTCGAATCCCCCCTTCAGGTCATCCCATGTGGTTATGTTCGTTCTATCCAGATCCGCGTACCAGTCAATGGCCACACCTCTCAGTGTGGTGGGGAACTGCCTCATCCATTCGTTCTGGTCAGTCACCCCATTGGCTGCCCAGATGGTTTCACACGTACGACAATGCCGTACTGGATCGTCCTTTCCATCATCGTGGAATTTTGACAACTTTTCCTTATGTGTCGCCATGGTTGGTCGGGCTGATTTTGGTTGTTGCGTGCGCGGTGGATTTTGTGCTCCTGCACCGCTTGTGCTAGAACTGGCGCCCACGTTCCCTTGGCTGATTACTAATGGTACTTGTATTTGTGTAGCAGGTGGAACCGTATTGTGTGGAGTCGTTGGCTCCAATGGCGGGTTCGCCTGCGTGTCTCGTGTGTCTTCGGTCGTACCTTCCCGTGTGTCTTTAGTCGTACCTTCCCGTGTGTCTTCGGTTGTGCTTCCCCGTGTGCCTTCGGTAATGCGCTCACCTTCGTAGTTCCCTTCCTCCGCACACCACGTGCGGTTCAAGTCTTCAAACTGGTCTCGCTCTTCCTGAAGCAAGACTTGTCTAAGTCGTGTTTCTTCGAGTAGTTCTTCTCTACTCCGCACTCTCCGATGTTCCGGCGAGATGAACGATTCCCAGTCGGCCCCTACACCTTCCGTACCACTTCCGGGGTTCCCTTCGGGCAACCCTCCGGCAAGCTGGTCTTTGGCAAGTTGCCTCAGCCTACACCGACGTTCACGTTATTGCGCGGAGATCAAAGCCTTCTGTACAGCTTCCACTTTGTCATCTCGTGCCTTTTTATTTCTATCTTTATTAAAGACATTGAGCATAAATCCTTCCCTCAACTCTCTTCCCGAGTACGTCTAGGCAACGGCGCCAGATGTTTACCCTCGTGGGGTAACAGACAGATACACAACTAGATACTCAAATACGTAGCATAGACGACAATAAGTTGTTTCATTCATAAACATAAGAGCTTGTACATTTTATTCGTGCCCACAACACAGGAACAAGTGTATACATATAATCCCCGAAGGGTCACGACCAATCGTCGCGTCGTAACGGTCTCGGTTACTAACTGCCGAGATTAACATAACATAACATAACTTTATTACACCTATACATTCATTTATGCCGACAACACATGTTAGTATATTTCAAATTCCAGCAAGGAATATATCAATCTATAGAGATCTAACAAAACTAAGCACAAGATGTAATAAAATAAACTCAAAGCAAGGAGAGATAGTACCCGGGTTGTATCTCTGAAATCCGTTCTTGTAGACTTCAAATCTGAACCTTGAGATCTTCAATCTTGCCCTGATTTAGCCTTCTATTAAATCTGCCATAATTCTCCTTCTATTAGATCTGCCATAATTCTCAGATCTAGGGCTGCAAGATCGGCCCTTATATTGTTGTTCTAGGGCTGCACAATACTGCCCTAATTCGCTCCTCTAGGGCTGCAAGATCTCTGCCCTAATTCACTCCTTTAGGGCTGAGAGAAATCTGCCTAATTCGCTCCTTTAGGGCTGCATGAATTCGCTCCTCAATGTTGAATGGATGAACTTGTAAATCTGCTCAAGTACTTATCACATTATGTTTTCGGTGTGTTCCTTGAGCAGATTTACAATCTCTATTTATACGCATAATGGTGACTCTTCAAGAGTCACAACCCTTCCTCAAGGCTGGCCGACTTGTACCTAATAATTATTCCAAGTCGTCCCTCTTGGAATTAATCCAAGTCAGCCCTCATTTTCATTTACTTTATTATTATAATTATTTCAAGATCAAAATATTAGCATATATATATAATCACTCACTATAATTTCAATCTTTATAATATACAAAGTTCAAACAATAATAATCACCCCCAAATACTTGTTATCTAATATTTATATCGAGTGATACTCATACCAAAATATTAATATTCTGAAGTTATACGGTCTTTCCCTTTCTATATTTGTTTTTCCTTCTCTCGATGATGCCCTTGGATATGTTTCCCTTTCCAATTATATAGTTGCTTGATTGGGAGGGGGTGTTAATTCTCTAGTTATCTATTGTAGATAAATCGAACTCAAATGTCAAAGGCCGATAGGCCAATTTGACATTTGAATTATACTGTTACTTACATAAATAAACAATTAATAAATACTATTATTATTCTGTTTTATATTTTTCTCTCAAATTATATTTCATATGCTTAATCCTTCTCTTAATCGCAATAAATGTAAAATTGTCTCTAACTAATGAATCAGTTAGCTTTGCAAAAGGTAGGCAGTGGCTCAAGTAAAAGGTTGCCAACAGTTTAACCAAGAAGTTGCGTCCTCTCAGCCACCGATCATAATTGTTAACATTAGACGTCTTATCAATGGTTAGAAATGTTGGCTTCTAATTGCTATTACCTTGATCAGTTGTTCTTAATATTCAAATTGGCTTCCTTGATTCACTTGCTGGGCAGAATTAATCAATGGGCCTTTCTAAACTGTAATCTATTATAACAGTATGCTCAGACAATGATTATTCATCTCCTCATGCTCCTCAGCCACACAAGGTTGTTGGTTCTATTGATATGATATTTGTCTATACCTACAAGAAGCAGCTGCCACAAAGAGCCATATCATTTTGATTAATAGAATGTTTGTTTTGTATTACCTACTCACTAATGATTGTTGATACGCTGTAAACAGATTATACATGAATCATGTTACCTTTAACGATATGAAGATTGCCAGTTATCTGACATATCCGATTTCTTAATGTTCTTTGGGTTCATTATTGCAATTATGTCTTGCTAGAAACTTCATAGAATTTGCGCAGAAGAGGGGGACATCGCATCTTTCGAACAATACCTCTTCTAATTTCTTCTTATAATGCTTCAACTTGCCTTCTCAAGGCTCTGAAATTGTCACCACAGACAACATCTGGAGGATTTCTTCCTCCACTTCTAACTCCACCTCTAGCCCATCCATGCGGGGCTCCTCTTGCATACATTTTTTGCAACAACCACAAGCTCAATCCTTGTGCAAACTGCCCACCTTCAGCGAATCTGCCTGCATGCTCAGAATCCCCTTCAGTGAATCTGTCTGCACGCTCAGAATCAACTCACTCCGATACCACTGATGCAAGACAAGGGTATCAGACGAAACCCTTTATCTTAATACAAATTAAAAGCAAAAAGGATGTTATGAACAGACTTAAAAATCTGCAAAAATGAATTCTTGATTATTCATTCAAATTCTCGTGAAAACATTACATAAACTTCTCAAGACTGAGATTACATCAATTGTAGCCTCCAGGGCTGATAAATATGAAGTCATAACTGAAATGGATTTGATCTACAACATCAACAATAAAAGATGTGCTACAGATTTCATCTCCTTCATAATGCTTTCCTTCACTGTGATTCTAGCTCTTCAAACCTACAACCTTTAAAAGAAAACTCTACGGAAACTCAACCATGGATTTTAAAATTCATTTGCTTCTGCCAATACTTCTTCAACCTACAAAAACATGTCTTTTTCTATCTCCCACCCCAAAACTATGCCCAAGAACCTGTCCTACAAATTCTGGAAAATGACAAGCTAAAATTGTCCCCCACACTCTCAAAACTTCTAGAAAATGCTACAAAAGCCTTAAAGAGGTATTGCTAAAAAAATTTAAATGCTCACTTCTCTGTTGTGTTATTTTCAGACACATTCTGATTTTTGCTAATTTTAGAGTCAAACTAAAGGAGGAATGTAATGGAGAAATTAGAAGGGTCAGAAGATTCTTATGGGCATCCCTCCATGTGGATGCCCCTGCATCACCCTTGATGTGCTTCATCTCAAAAGAAAACATTATTGTTGTTTCTTGACCTTGCACAATCCCAGAAGTGATGACAGAACTAAAGCTCGAGTCTAAACAATAGTAAGTTTTATTTTCTGTGCTGTTGTACAGCTCAACCTTACCTGATAACAGGACTTTTCATCTGAGATATTGTACAACTCGATCTTGTCTAATAACAAGGTTTTTTCCATAAGAAAGCACAGCTTTGTTCCTTTCCTGGGTCTGATAATAGGCATTGTCTCAATTCTTGAAGTCGAAGTGGATATTGTCTCAGTTCCTGAAGTCAAAGGGAATATCCTGCTCTGTTTGTTTCAACAGATGAGATAACCCTAAGTTGTACTGGTGGGGCCCCAACATGACTAATGAGCCTTTTAATGCGATGATCGGGCTTGGTGGCTTTGACTGTTTGTTTGTTGATTCCAAAAGTGGGCCCAATTCTTGATCCATAAGAGGCCAATTATCATCAATTCATCTAAGCAGAATGCATTTGACCCGTCGATCTTATTTACTTGGGTGTCTAGGCTTAGTGAAGTGTACAATGCTGATCAAATGTCTGATGGGGCAATCCAAAATAATGAGACTCCTTTGATTGGATATTCACTAATGTCTGAAAGGAACCCATTTCTCAATATTTGAAAAGTTGACCATCATTAATCTCTTGACAAATGGCATATGAACCATTGATTCAGCCATTTGGTCTTTGACAAACCATTACTAGAACCCACAAGGCAAGCAGTGAATTTGCAAACAAAAGAAATTTAAATTCCAATAGGTGAGAGACACATAGGCTCAGGCTGAAATGAGTTCACCCACAATGAATGCTCCTTTTCTGTAAGGCTTGATAAAAAAGTAAGGAATTATTTGCAATCTTCACCAAAGCCATTTGCAATTTGAGCTGAGTGAACCAGAAACTAGAGAGCTTGTTTCAACAAATAGAAGCACAAAAGCAAGCCGTTAGAGAATTAAAGTGAATTGAGAGGTGCATGAATTGTTCTTAGCTGGATTTGAATTCTTGTCTGTTGAAAGAGGATTGGGATTTGAATTTGTTGCCGCAATTTTGAATTATAGGTTTAGAAAAACTTTTGAAATTCCTAAATTCAATAAAATGGCTTGTATACCTCTTTGCTTACTGTTGGTAAGCATATGAAATATGGTTTTTGTACCCCTTATTGTCAGGTTTTTGTCAAATAATCTTCGAATTTGTATCAATGCCAAGTTATTTATGGTTTTCTAGATTAGTTGGTAATGTCATTCTATCGGCATTTATGAATTTCAACTAATGATTTTGATAGGATGTTTGAGTTATTACTATTAGGAGAAAATTGATGAGGATCCTAATTGACAGTGGCTGCGATGAAAGAAGTATGAAATGACTAAGGCATGAAAGCTTGAGAGAAATTGAAGTAGTCTTGGCACACTTTTCCCTTGGCAAAACCACAGCTGGCATGCGCTTTTATTGGTAAAGCTAATGACATCCTTTGCTCAATTATCCAATTTGGTATAATGCATGAAGCTCTCGTCTTTGGCACACTTTTTGTGTGGCCAAATCGTTTGTTTTCTCTGCCAAGTGGGAAAAAGATTTAGTAAGTGTGTCTAGGTAATAAGTGGTAAAATCTGTGCCAAAAGTCAATAAACAAACAAGGTCTACTTTTGGGTTGGCATTGCCATGACGACGTTTTGCTTAAGGTAGGTGAAAATTGATGAACTTATTAGTTATCAATGCCCAAGGATGAGAGAGAAAGTTACCATGAAAAATTCTGCTCAAATAAGTGGCAAACAGCTTGACAACATGCACCTAGGACATGAAACATGATAGGGAACCAAGTGAAGCATGCCAAAGGTGAAATTGGACAAGCACTGAAAACTACTCGCACATTTAAAGTGGCATGACCAACACTAAAGTATGCCTACAAAATGCTAGCAAGTTAAATGATATATGCCAAGGGTTTAGAGGACAAATATGAACTTCACTTCTTAATGGAAAAAACCACTTAATGTTCTTCCCATATTTCGCATACTTGAACTCAATTTGGTCTTAGTAGACCAATTTTTTTTGACCTAGCCAAACACAACAAATTAAAAAATACTTAAATTTTTATTTACTTTTAGGGCAAAATGCAGCTACAAAATGTATTATACGAGTCTATTAAAAATTGGGGAAGTGTTTTCAATTAGATTTGTATACAAATAGAGTACAATTTGCAGCATCACTCGAATACAACAATTAGCTGATACTATTATGAATTATTTATGATTGTCTTTGAAAATTGTCATTATAAATTAGTAAATTACATATCATGCAAGTTACAAATGACAAGATTTTACTATTTCCTTTTCCCTAGTCTAGTGAAAATTTGGGGTGAGGATCTAGTCCTCACACTTGGTTGTGGCTCTTCACTTTGTTGGAAATATTGTCATTGATGTCAAAGGTTGTTTTAGTTTAAGTAAGAATGAGATTGTTGAAATTATGGTTATAGATGTCAAACTGAAAGAGTGAACATCAACATTTAATCTGCATGTTTAACACTTGTGTGCTTCTTTTTTGGTAAGTGATAGGGAGTATCCCTGACCCTTGATTTGGTCTTTGACCATTGTTGTTCAAACACGTGCTTTAACTTGTTTGAAATTTGATGGTATGATGTTTGAATAACCTTTGACCCTTGACGAAGTATGATCACTTTGCAAATTTTGGCTAAGGCAATCGGGCATAGGCAATCAGTAATTTTTCTTAAATATGTTTGAGTTCATTTGGGATGGATGAATCCCAATCCTCGACAAGACAACATACCAAATTATGCTCAGTGAACTTCAGCAGTTGGTGTTTTGCTCTAAGATGCGTCCAATGATTTTGGCAGGAGGTATGTACTATGAACAACCCCTGACTCCCCGACTTGTGAAAGATCCCCTCCAAGGTCTGATTTGATTATATTTTTTCCTTTTTGAGTTTATTTGCAAGGGTTTTGTTTGAGTTTTCAATGCCAAGTGATTGTTTGGGTTTTTAACCATGAAACATATGCAAAACACAATGTGTTTGACTCCAAAATGGAAATACATAAATGACTGATATAAAAATTCTGACTTCTGATATATTTATAGCAGCAATTTAAACCCTACATTTGCAATTCCAAATAGAAAGGGATGCATACCAGGAAATCAGTGCTCAACCACTTAATGAATTTTATTAATGAAATTGAGGAGTCACAAGAATAGGGGCGTGCAGCTTGCTAAGGTGGCACCAAATGCTTTATTTCTAATCAACACTAATTATTGAAAACAAATAATGGAAGAGACAATGGAAATGCTAAACCCTATGCATGGCCTGCAGGCAAGGTTGTCAATCTTAGACTGGCAATCCTCAATGGGCATAAGAAAACTAATCCATAAATTATTCTTGATTTCTAATGAATTTGAATTTGCTACTAATGAATACTGATAATGAATTTTGCACAAATTCCCAATGCCAGATCTAGATGGTATGACCTATAGGAAGAGTGATATGGCTGCAAGGTGAATGGTTCGACTGGCTTAGGAAGCTGCAACTCTTCATAATCTGCTCATAATTGTTCTGTATTTGCTGCAACCAACTCATAGAGGAAATCCTGCAGAAATTACATCAAATAATGTCCAATCAATCTCCAAGTGACATCCTTATTTATTAAATAATTCTGATCTGAACTCACCAAACCCTAGAAACCTTATTGCTGTAAGAAAACCTGTGAAATCTGCCTGTAAATCATCCATTGTAGCACAAATGGAAACCTTGTATAGATTCCCCTCAATGGTGAACTGGGTTTTTGTCCAATTCACAATCCTTCAAAGGTTTTCGTCCTCAAAAAATACCTAGCAAGAGCTACTCTGTGAAAGAATTCTGAAAATAATCTCATAAAAATGAAATGATGCCTCCTCACGTTACTTTATTGACTTCAAACCCTAATTGGCCCTTTTAGGGTTTCCACTTTATTTAATTAAATATATTTTTAATTCATGTGTTAATACCCCTCAATGGCCCCTTTTTAAAACAACATTATCTCCCTAGGACATGGAGTACTTTTATTACTTTAATTATTTATTATAAAGCGACATTATTAATCACTTTATTTTATTTTATTAAATATTAAAGTCAATACTTTAATACTTAATTTTTATTCAAACCCCATCTTCTGACCATCTCAAACTAAAAACTGATGATGCACATGTCATCTCGGTGATGTCTAAATACAGCAGGTGAATTGATAGTCCCCTCCTAAAAATTAGGGTTCCTCCCTTAAAAATAGGAACGACAACCAAAGCCTCCATAATGATCCTTGAGGTTTTGTGATGCTTTCCAATCACTCCCAGTCAATCCTTAAAAAATAGGAACCCCTCCTAAAAAATAGGAGATTGTCTCAAACTGTCCAAAACGGCTTATAAAACTCCCTGCTAAGCTCCACAACCCCTGGTTGGGTCCTGTAACCACTCCATTGACCTATGGGAACTCTTGATTATAGGCCAACCTCTGTTGTAGTTTGAACTGCCTAAGGAAGGGACATTACAACTTGGCTAACTTAAGTTCACATTGCTTATAAGGAAAAAGAGGATAACATGTTTGGACAACTTGGTAACAATCCATATTTTTGTAAAGGGTTGTCGACCTATGAATTTGTTGCATTGATTTTTGGCACTCGACATGGGTATTTAAAGGAGAAACATTTTTTGAGAAAGTTTGTGTGTGCAAGCATAATGCTTTATCATTCAAACACAAAGCATAGTGGATGTATTGCAAAGAAGATTGAATGTATTGCAGAGCAGCAGTAAATAAAAGAATGTATGTGTAGTGAAGTGCGAAATAATCCATCTTTTGAGAGCAGAGCAGAATTAAATGTTGAGCAGATCTATTTTAGATGCAAGCAGATGTTTGTGAAGATTGAAGCGTAGAATATGAAGTAAAATTTTATATCATTCCAATGAGAAGATTGTTGGAGTAGAGCTAAATGCTCATCATCCTTTGAAAGAACTAATCGAGGTTGGTGCTTGCTAAATGAAGAGATTGGTGTCTCTTGTTGGATTGGTGCTTAGTTGGGGGATTGGTGTCTCTAGTAGATTAGTGCTTGCAAATTTTGTAAGATCTTTTTGTCATTTTGTGGGGTTGGATTTGGATAGTAGATCTCGACAATCCTTTCCGTGCTTTTCTCCTAAAAGGGTTTCCATGTAAATCTATGTTCTCTCTTGTGTGGATGTTGTTATTGCTATTGCTGTTATGGTTGTTAAGTTTTAAATAAGTAAAAGTTATCTTTATTGATTCACCCCCTTCTTTATATAAGCATGTGCTCTTCAATTAGTATCATGTGATGTCCCTGATTAGTTTTGTGTCAGCCCTTATATTTGCTAATGTTCTTTAAATAAATAAATAAATTTTAAATAATCCTTAAATCAAAATTATAATAAATGCAATTATTACACTGAGAGGCATAACTATAGTGGCAACATGGGGTGGAGTGTAACGGTGTAAGCGTGTTGATGAAAAAATGTTAAATAAAATAATCATATAATTGACAAAGTAAAAACTATAAATAATTAAGAGACATATAACATGGTTAAAAGAAAAGTAAAATCTAACTTATGAATAGTATTTAATACCTGCAAGATAATATCTTTAAACTATTTGTTAAAAGGGTAAAATCTAAAATATAGCTCTTAAATAAAATTTTGCATTTTTATTTTACTAATTATATATTATCTTTTAAAGAATGGTTTGCATATATATTTAAAATAAGACTTATTTTTTCTTAGTAATAAGATTAAATAATTCATTTGTGTGATATAGAAATTTTGTAAAATTAGTACGAGTAAACTATAAAATTAGTTTTCATTATTTGATTATTAAACTAAATAATATTATAATAAAAATGATCATATTTAATATAATCTATTTAATTTATGACACTAGCATAGATATCTTCAATATATTTATGTAAAAGACATGGAGCTATCAAAATTGCCATTGAGAATAAATAAGCTCCTTGAGACTGATATCTCTCAACATATTTTAGATGGATGTATTTAAGATATCTATACTAAATAATTTTGCCAAGGCCTATTTATTTTGTTTCCTCTCAACCGACCTTGTTGCAATTTCCTCGTGGCCAACCTTGGATAGGTCGTGTGTATATAGGGGTGCTCTTGAAGGTGCAGGGATGGAAGAGTTTGTATGCTAGATGCATTAAACGAATGTAGTTTCTTTCCAAACGCCAACCTAGGAGCTATTGGTAGGACGCAAACCCTCTCGATTGTTTGGTTTAGAATATTGACACCTTTGCATATGCTGACCTAAGGTGCATCTAGGCACACTGCATTCATAGCCTTGCTGCGCCTCCTTGATGGTAGCAAGCCTACAAAAGTCATCGCTGCATATTGTAGGAGAGGTTGGGACCTTGTTTGAGTAAGGGATTGGAGATAGAAAATCTGCTACTGCTTGCGCTTTGAAATGCAGGCTCAATAGGTTTTCTTCACAATGATCAACATTGCACAATAGGGAGGGCATATTTTATGTCTCTGGTGGCCCATTTTATATTTAAATTTTAGAGTCCCAGTTATATTTGTATTTTGTTATTAGTGGTTAGATTTATACATTGTACGAATGGTTCATGAATGAAGATATTTGATTATTGTTTTGAGAGCAAATAATCTGGAAGTATTGGTTACTGATTTTATAATTTGAGAATTATTTTATTGTTGAGATGTGCAAATATTTCTGCCTGGTGTATCTCAGTCTGTAAATCAGTTTATGGTTGAGATTTGCAAGTATTTCAGTTTGGTGTATTTCATATCAAAGCAGGTTCCTTCAGGAAAAGTGTTAATTGTTGGAAAAGTCTAAAGTTGTATGCTTGTCAAGAAGGATTATCCTCTAATAGAGCTCCATTGTTTGTTGGATCAAATTATGTTTTTCAGAGTACAAGGATGAAAACTTACCTATTGACATTAGGGTTTAATAATTGACAATTTATTTTGACTGTTTCATGCTTTGGCAACCCTATCGACAAATCTGGTTGGAAAGAAGGCTAGTGCAAATAATGCAAAAGCCATGAATGTTGTGTGGTTTGGCTAAATTTGAGCTTGTTAAGGTAATGCATTGTAACTTAGCAAAAGAGATATGGGCTAAACTTCAGAACATCTATGAAGGTGATGACAAAGTTAAGAAGGCTAAATCCTAGATTCATTGAAGACAATTTGAAAGCTTGAAGATGAAAGATGAAGAAAATGTTGCAGTTTAGCTCCTTTGTGTGGATGAAGTTGTTTATATACCATTGAAGGACTTGGTGAAAAGCTGCTACGAAGCTGGATTCGCACCCTGGCCTCCCGAACCGGGTTTGGGTCCGGTCCAGGTTCGGATTTACAGACCGGTCCTTGTCGGATCCGGGCAGGGTCCGTGTGTGGACCTGTGGGTCCGTCCGGATCCGCGGGCTCATGGATCTAGACGGACCCATAGGTCCACACATGGACCCTGCCCAAATCGGGCACGGACTCGGGGGGATCCAACGCGAATCCTCAAGGATCCCACGCGGATCTACACGAATCCCCAGGGACCCGCGGCCTATGAAGTCATAAAGTACTTAATATGCCATTTTTGAATTTTCTTTTTTTTTCATCTAACCCTAAGTTGACCCAATTTTCCAGTTGAGGGGCAGGAGGATTTACACAAATATAACATTTAATTTCTTATACTTTAAGTTATATTTCTATAAATACTTTCAAGATGTTTGAGATAGGTTCCAGCTTCATAAGAGTTAAGATGCAAATTCTAGATTTTGGGATTTTCAAAAAATTCCAGACTTAGCCAAATTTCAAGATTCAACAAGCCTTCAACAAGGTTACCTCCCATGAATTGAAGTTGGCCAAAGGATTCTCAAAGGGTTTTAACTCGTTTTATCACAAATCACTTGGTTTCGACCCCATCTCAATGACAAACTTAGCTTAGCTCTCGCCCAAATCCTAGACAGACATGACTTCCCAACAGGTCAAACTCACTCAAACCTCATTTGCCGGACCTAGGGACTTGAAAACAGCCACCAACAAAGACTACCTAAGACCTAGTTATGAAGACTTTGACATTTGGCATTGATCAATGGTCAAGCATCATAGATTCATACTATGAAATGATTTAGTTTTACAATTATGTATATTTCTCTTATTTTTTTGTATATACACACACACACACACACACACATGAATCCATACGAATCATAATGGGAAACAAAAAATTTCATGAATCCACGAACCTGATTCTCGAACCCGAATCTGTCCCCGAACCCGAACCCGAACCGACAACTTAGTGAAAAGGTTGATGATCCAATAATTGTGCAAAAAGTGCCAAGATCTCTTCTCTTGTTATTTGATGCCAAAAATTTTATCATCGAAGAGATGAAGGATCTGAATACATTAACCATGGATGCACTACATGGGGCGGGGAAAAAAGGAGCTTCAATTTGGGGGTGGAGGGGGGATGATGAACGAGGGTGGGGGGGGGGTGCTGTAATATACTATACATATAATACTTGAAATGCTAGTTATGAAATGATGTATAATAGTATAAGAACTAATAAATTATAATACCAAGTACTTGAACATAGCAAAATTGCAACAAGAATATAAAAAATATTATAAAGATGATTACAATGAGTAGCATGATATTAAACCAAGTACAAAATCATGTGCATAAATTCATAAATATGCATATATAGTGTGTGTGTGTGTGTGTAACAATGACCTTTACGGTAGCCAGTAAACCTCCTTTCTATCACAAGTGTTGTAGCTACAACTTTTTCTTGAAGAAATCCCCGACGACGAGATGGTGGCGTGAAGGCGGTGGTAGGGGGACTTGGGAATGCCAAGTCCTTGTCCTGGGGACGTCCTCGACCTGGGTGTGTGGGGGTTTTGGGGGGGGGGGGGGACACGTCCCTGTGTTACACTAACTGAAAATGAGAAGCTATCAAAGCGAGAAGTAGCTTTCTAAGCTTCTAAGAAAGTAAAGAATGAATAGTCCGAAACAAGAAATGAATCAAATGTAGGGGAAGTTAACTTTGTGAGAAAGCTGAAGAAAGGATTAGGCAAGTACAAAGGTAAGTTATCATTTAAATGTTTTAATTGTGGTAAGATAGGGAAGTTTGCTATGAAGTGTCCATTTGCAGAAAAGGAGAACAATGATGATGAAGATTATGATAACAAAAAGAAAGGGAGCAGACCTCATGAATACAAAAAGAAAAAGAACTTTCATAAACACAAGAAAAGCTTTTATTCAAAGAGGGACAACAACTCATTAGAGGAAAGTAATGAAAGTGTTTCAGATAGTGATGGTGAGGGAATTCTGTTTATGGCAACAAAACAAGTGTTGATGGCATGGAAGATGAAGGCTGTTGTGTGAAAGACCCAAAAGAAGAAGAAGAAATCGTTGAATCAGAGGAGAAGTGGAACTTGAAGAACTCATTTGTGCCCCAAACGAAATCAAGAAGCTTAAGAATGTTACGGTAAATTGATGTTGTATTAAACAGAGGAGATGAAAACTCCTTATATAGATTTACAAAGACGACGTTTCTAAAAGAAACAATCATGAACTAAAGATGAAAATAGAAACTACCTAATAAACTTAAGACTAACTAAGATGACCATTAAAGAAACATTACAATATTCTAATCCCTCCCTTAGTGGTCATCATCTAACTACCCTACATAAGACTATACATGTCTTGTGGTCATAAATTCTTCAGAACATTTTGCTACTGTTGAGACTTAACCTGGATCTGTAGAATGTCAATGACCAAGAGTAGCCAAAATCCGTCCAGAAAAAATAGAGAAGGCTGCCCCCTTCTTTAGAATGCTTTGCAACAAGAGACAAGAGCCTGCCACTGAGATGAGTCCGCCACTAACCCTCCTAGAATCTGCAAAACTTCTAACCAAAAATCATCACAAAACGTCCAACCTGATGTTGGATAACAAAGTTGCCCCTCCCTATAGCCAGAGACATACTGAGCATGAAATGGCTTCTTGAATCTTCGAAAATTAATGTCCAACACATTGAAAAAAGCATTAAATCCCTAACAAACTTGAATAACATTCTCAAGAAGGATTAACACACCAAAGCAAGAGAACACACATCTAAAGACCTTATTCATCAATTACAACCCAAAATCTTTGAAGCCTCGAACTGTAGAAAGCAACCAGCTAGGGTGGATCTTTCACCATGAAATGAAGGCACTCTGATGAGGGATTTTGTCCTCGACAATCTTCAGAAGAACTAAATTCATTCCAGCAACATTTCTGTATCTTCACAACATTCAGCATAAGGAAATGAGAGCTAAAACTCGCTTTTATAAAATCTCAATGAGAAATTAGGGCAACTCAAGTTAGGGCAAAGTAGAGATAATAAAATAACATTATTTTCCCTTTAAAATATTTTATTTTTCTCATCTTAAGTTGATGTCTATCTTTTGCTCCTAACATTTTGCTTTTTAAATCTTTTATTTTCTTCCTCGATTCCCTCGTCCACTGCGCTTTTCAAATCTCACTCTAATTTTTAAATTTTCCCAGCTTAAGTCCCCATGTCCCCTCTCAGGCCCAACTGGTCACTTAAAAACAACTTTAAGTTGTCAGGTTTCCAAGTGTGGCCCAAGGGATTATTTTGAACACATTATTTCACTTAAATGATAAAGTCACTTTATAAAATATTTAAGTGAAAAAATTAGAATAATGTTTCCCAATCTTAGGAAATTCACCAAGTCCTCAAATTGAAGACGTTGCATTCTGAAGCTGAGACTGAGACCAGTTACCAGAAATAACACTTTCTATAAATAGTAATTTGCTAAAAATGGAAAAACTTACCCAAACCCTGAAACTGAAGTTGTCGCACATTGAAGCTGAGAAGAGACTGAAGCTATAGTCAATTGCCCAAAATGCAACTTATTAGAAATAGCAATAATATAAAAATAAAAAGCTATCCAAAACTTACTGAATTCATATGCTCTTACTCTATGAGAATTGAGTCCCCTAACCATCTCCGCTTAGCCTACGGAAATCTGAGAATACGCTTAAGGCAAGTCAAACTGACTAGGGGCAAAAAAGGGACATTGCATATCTATGATGATTCCATGGATGTGTCAATGTAAATTATAATCCTATTGAACCATGTAGTGCTGCTCATTGAATGACAATTTATGGATTTGGATTTTGGAATTGATCCTTGGAATGTTTGTAATTCCTGTTAACTTCCATCATGAGGATATATGGATTTGGATTTGCAATTGAACCTCAGAACATCTGTATTTCTTGTATCTTTTAACTTTCCATCATGAGGATTTATTTGAGTTCAGGAATGTAGAACCCGCACTTCATTTCTTGGGATGCATTAGCATTTATGTACTGAGACAATCTCTCACTTAACCTAACTAAAAACATAACATGCTTTTGGTTGTGCAAGGTTGGAACTTGAAACGACAGAATTTGAACATAACTTGTAGTTTGATTGATAAGAGAAAGCTACGTATAAGTTTTTAGACTTCAGCTAAGTTAGGGATGTTGCTCTCCAAATACATCTTTTTAATTTTGATATGTCACTCTGGGTTTGAATAACAGAGGATGAGTACTAGTATTAACAATTATAGTTAGTTAAACAGTTATAACTTAGGATAGTTAGACCTCTGGTATAAATGTGTATGATGAAGATATAGACAAGATGATGACTATTACAAATAAAATATTTTTTTTCTTGGCTTTGATGGTGCTCGAGTGTTGGAGACATAGTTTGAATCTTTAGGGGAGTAGTATATATGCATGCACTATAGTCTAAGTATAGCGTGTGTAGGGAGTCATTTTCTGCGAGCTACTCTGCAGTCCAAACTTAGGTGCGCAGGGCATCAAACATTGTGGACTTTAAAAGGACCTTTCCTTCACTTTTGAAGAGTACACAATTATACTGAGGGGGGGATCAACACATCAACAAACTTTTACTTTTTAAAACTTGATTAGATGCAATAGCAATACTTCAAAAAGGTTAATCAGCCATACATGCAAGATGAAGCATTTAAGATCACAAATGAACACACAATTTACATGGAAACCCTTGCAGGAGAAAACCATGTCAAAATATAGTTTTTGTATTGAAAACTTCTTACAAATTTTGTAGGCACCAATTGACAGGAGACCCCAATCCTCTCTCAAAGATTTGTAGGCACCATTCCACAGGAGACACCAATTGTCTATAGAATATTTGTAGGCACCAACCAATTGGAGACACCAATCCCCACAACTGAGCACCAACTCAGCAAGAGAGACCAATCTCTTTGAGGCACCAACCTACAAAAGAATGAAGTAAAAGGTGATGGATCCTCTTCTTGAATCTGATCTGATCCACCTTCACAAATCTGCTCAGCAAGTTCCTTAAATCTGCTAATGATCTCCAACAATTTCTGCTCATAGTTCTGCAGATATCTGCCCTTAAAGTCTGCAATAAGTCATCTCAAGTCTGCTTATACTATTCAAAAATTTCTCCTCAATAGGTCTGAAATCATCTGCTCTTAATGTCTGACATAATCTTCAGAATTCCGCTCCCATAAACTCCTCAAATCTGCTCTTAAAGCTGGATATATTTTGCCTTAAATGAAAATGGTATTAAATGGATTGCTTGATGAAAATATCCTCCAAATCACTTCTATTAATACCCTCTAATATACATCCCCTCACCAAATAATACTCCTCTTCAAGGAGGTCAGCCAAGAAGAAATTGTTTTATATTTAAAATGGAACTTGCTTCCCAAAATGGGCGCCAAACACTATGAAGTTGGCCCAACAGATTTAATTTAATTGCATACCCAAAGTGGGCGCTCTTATCAATGGGGTTGGCCTTCCTGAGATAAGATTTAAATGCATTATTTTCAATTCCATAATTAGGTTGGCCCTAGCATTTTCTTAATTCCATAAAACCTTCAATCCATTAACAGTAAATTGATTTCTTTGACATCAATGAGAAAATTTTAATAACATTCCTATCCATTAATGTTCACATGAACCTGGTAGAGCGTCACCAGAAAAACATGTCTCAAATCAGTAAATATGAGCAATTTTGTCATTAGACTCTTCCATGTGTTGATGTTCATGTCTTCTAATTCGTTTGATGTCCTGGCACTTAAAAATCAACACCATCATTCACACAAATCCATCTAAGAATCTTTTTTCAAAAAACGGTTCTCGCTGTAAGGAATAAAAATGACTCAACACATTTTCTAAAGTTTATGTGCTGTTTTTTCAATGGGATTAGGAATATTCAGTAGAGACTAAAGGGTGCAAAGATAGTTCAGCGTTACATACATGTGGTTTTTCATAATTTGGTTAATAAAACTTTTAAATACTAAAGTTGTGTTCTATAGAACTTTACAGAAAAAGTGGGTACAAGGAAAATAAAATTAATCTTTGATAAGCTTGTTGAATGGTTAATTAGTTTGGTTATGTTGAATATTGAATTATAGTGCATACACATATCAAAGAATTGTAAACAATTTTGGAATTCTTCAATGAACTATGTTACCAGGTGTGTCTGGATCCTTGGATGTACCTCAATTGAACTGGTCTGGATTTTGTGGGTACTCTTTGGGCATGAGGCACAAGAAAAATAAAAAATGTATTAAAAAAGAGAAAGAATTCGAGACTGAAAATATCATCCCTTTCTATCACAGTTACGCTTTGTAATTTTTCTTTTTATATTTGTAAGTTATAAAACATCATTACCATTTCTTGTGAAATATGCAAAGTGAAAAAAAAAGAACAAAATAAATAAAAAGAATGATAATATTCCACTTCAACTTTGCAACCGTCACTTTTGGTTCCTATGCCGTGTATTACACAACTACTCGTCACTCGTCCATAACATTTACACTATCCTCTTCATTCAGGCCTAATTTAGGAATTTTTTTATTTACTAGAATTCATATAGATAGATAGTTAAATAGATCGATAGAGATAAAGTATATTAATCAATTTAATAAACAAACATATTTATATAATATATTAATAATATTAAAATACATATAATTGAGAGGATGAATGAGGATTCTATAGCAGGCCTTCCCTAGAAAAGAACATCTACATATATTATTGTCCAGATAATCTGGTAAAAATCAAAATAATCAAACGAGACACCTGATTTTTTGCTAGATAGAGAATACAGGCCAACATAGCTAGAACTAGAGTACCATCACTTTGGAGACCACCAGAACACATGGCTCCATGGATGACCTGCAAACAGCTCAAGAATTCCCACTCTTTGCTATGGTAGCAAGGTGGTAGGGACTAGGAATTTACAAACAACCAAAGATTATTCTAACAGAAATCCAAGTCTTGTCTGTGCAAGGGCAAATTGACACTCTTTTTCAATATGGACTGTGCTACATCTTGCAACTGTTTACCATCTTGCTGGAGGCAGACTGCTAAGGAGTAACCAACAGGGATTAAGTCATCATGTTGTCCCCCATTATAATGAAATTATCACACGGCAGGATTCTACTGAGGAAATCCATTCACTTACCACCAAATCCGACAACTGGCTTCCAGTTTATGGATGAAATCCTCCGTAGAAGATGCCTTTGTCAGGGCAACATCCAAATGGCAAGCCCCTCTTCACCTGACACCTCTATCATAAAATGCAGAGTCAAAATGTTTGTAATGCTAAATGTTTTTCTTAAGCAGCGTAAGATAACACAGTACTATAAGGAAAGTCTCTAGCTGAAAAATCCCTTTTCATTGTACCTGAAGCAATGTTGACAAGCCAAAATCTAGAGACTTTGCACAGGTAAAAGCCCGCAATACAAGGAAACAACTCAAATGCTGCATTTGAAGGGAGCAATGCAAGATACATAAACTTGGAGACGCACAAGTGAAGGGTGCAACATGTATTCTGGTGTAGAAAACTACATTAGGACCATTATTTCCACTCAAAGGCCTTTCAAACAGAGACAAATCCCATTTAAAGCTACGGTTACTTATGCTAAGTTATGGGAGGAGATCAAAAGTTTTGAACAATGATATCTTGTCCATGAATGCATTCCTTCGTCAACAGTTGTGCCAAACTCCACTCAGCTGCATCATTGCTGAGCTTGGCAGAGAAGGGAAATTGGTCTATCCCTGTTTTAGCAAAAGTTTTGGCAACAATAGTACATTCCTGAAAGCAATGACTAAACACAACCTTATCAAAATGACTGCACAAAAGGCAACTTCATCTTAGATTAATATTAAATTTATACTAACCATATATTTATAAATTTATTAATTCATATATATTGTTTATAAATTATTCATTTGTTGTTAGTTTATATGGTAAATTTATTGTTGTTTATATTTATTAATTAATTGGTAATGATAAATTTCAATTTTTTTACAACGTTTGTCATTAGTTTTTAAATATTTGCATTATCTGCACTACTGTCCCTGCAATCCCCTAATCCAAAATTCAGTGGAATGCTGGATTTTTAAAAAAGAGCATTTTTTAAAGAACAGCAAAATAGTGCATAAAATATTAAAAACTTAATTATGGCCAAAATCAGCCATACTGAAACCCTGGGAAAAAAGTCAGCAAACTCTGAACCCCAAACCAAGTCCATACCAGCAATGTAGCAATAAACTCAATGAGCTATTCGGATCAAAAACACAAAATTCATAAGCTAGTTTGAAACAACAGCTCTTTAGGTTTGAGATAATCATTACTGTAATGTCCTCGACTTATGAGAACCCAAATTTTGCCCTAGATTACAATTATTTAAAGCAAGTAGGGTTTTGGAGATACCTTTTTGCTTTGATTGAGAATCCTGCAAGCAAGTTAGGAATCATTAATAAACTTAACTCATAATTAAACATTCTTGAGTTAGGAATAAACATATATTAGAAATGCAAATTAAATCAGTAGATTATTTGAATCAGATTTACGGTATCTCAACCATAGGAGTAATAAGACAGGGTGATATGATGAGGCGCTCGAGAGACCCCCTACCTGTTGTGAGGTTTTCACACCATCTCCCCATTGCAAATGGGGACCCCCCTCCTTTTTCTTTTGCAGTAGGAGTAGTGGTCTTAGTTGGTAGCATTTTCAAGTCTCCAAGTCCGAGAGTGAGTTTTGAGCAATTTTGGTCTGCTGGGAAGTCAAGTCTGTTTGGGATGGAACGAGAACTAGGCTAAGTCTGTCGAGGATATGGAGTTGAAACCAAGTGATTTGTGATGAAATGAGTTAAAACCTTTTGAAAATCCTTGTTCCAGTTTCAATTCTATCTTAGAAAGTCAGGAAGGGTTGTGGGAGGTAACAATGTTGAAGGTGCTGAATCTTGAAATTTGGCTGTTTGAATTTTTTTGAAAACTCCCAAAATTTAGAATCTTTATTATAACTCCTATGACGCTGAAACCTATCTCAAACATCCTGACAGTATTTATATAAAATATAACTTAAGTATAAGAAAGGATATTTAAATGTTATATTTTATATAAATCCTCTCGCCCATTGAGTTGAAGAAATTGAGTTGAAGAATTGGGGAGTTAACTTGCAAATGAAAAATCCCAACACTAGGTTGGAATCTGACCATGTCTTAGGATTCACAATCCCAACGGCCCCCAAAATTCCGCCTTAATTTAAAGTGGGTTTCAAGTCTGAATTGATGAGAAAAGTGAGGGAAAAATGCAAAATGATGATTTTTGGATGAAAATTTGTCAAGTTAAAATAATCTCAAGGGAAGGTCAAAATCCGCTCCCTCCTTGGGATTCTTAGTCCCAACAACGATGAAATTTTCGCCTCTCAAGCATGATCAATTCAAGGCTGAATTTAAGAATATGATTCAAAGCAAGTGCAATAAGATTAGCAAATTATCAAGGCATAAAAAGATAAGTTTGAAGCCAAATAAACAAGAGTAAAAGGTAATGAAGAAACATAGCGAAGGAGTGGAATCCGCTACCTTCTTGGATTCCTAATCCCATGAGACGTGAGATTTCCACCTTGCATTGATAAGAAAAACATGAAGGCATAGGGGGAAGGGGGCGGGGTCGAGTTCAAATCCATGATTGGCAAAATGATTAAAGTGAACATAAGTTGCAAATGCATGATCAACCAAAGCCAAATGTAGGGAGAGAGGGTGTTTTCAAGCCTAAGTTTGATAACATTAAGTGAAAAGGGATGAAAAGGGCAGTCCCAAGGAGTGGGCGGATTCTACCCTCTACTTGGGATTCACAATCCTAAGAGAGGCCAGAATTCCGACTCTAGCAAATAAGAAACTCTCTTAACCTCAATCAAGTCCAAGACCAAAAGAAAGACAAGGATAAGACACTTGATCAAAAGCACAAGATTGACAAAAATATAAAGGTGAAGTGGTAATCCTAAGAGGGAGGTGGAATCCACCTACCTCTTGGGATTCTTAATCCTAAGAAAGGTGAAAATCCCACCCACAATCAAAGGTAAAATCCCAACACCACCCTGATTTCCGCCATGAATTGGAGGTATATAAGGCATGTTCTAGGCATTCAATTTATCCAATGAAGGAAGAAAATGAAAGATAAGAACATAGACAAGGATATTTTGGGGAAAAAGAGTTAAAAATCAGATTGACAAAGCACTCAAACCACCCCAAATTCATTTGATTTCGACCAATAAACCAAGAGGGGATATGGGGAAACAAAGTGGAGAGGAAGGGCGATTTGGATGCATTAGTAAAACATCAATCTAATCCCAACTAAGGAGCGGAATCCACCCCCTAGCTGGGATCAATCCCAACAACACCCTGAATTCCGTCTAGACTTAAACCCCCCTCAAAATCAGAAGTAAGGCTGTGATTGCATGATAATTGGATGAGCAAAAACTTGCCTTCACCCCCTTCATTCAAGTCGGCCTTCATAAGGGGCATACCTTTTCAATACCCCCATCGCCTATATAAGGGAGGCAAAGTTAATTCATTCTAGCATCAAATAAAAGCAATTCAGTCTCTGCTATAAGGCAGCGAAATTCTTCCTTCATTGACAGTGATCTCAAAGGGCACAAATCTCATCCTTGTTAGCAAGTTGGTGATTCAAAGGAGGCAGCGATGTGAGGGTTTTAAGGTAGAATTTTACTCAAAGTCAGAAGTGAGGAGTGGTAACGAGAAGAAATCTGGGCATGAATAGGCCTCAAACTCCTTTAAATTCCAAGATTTAGAAGAAATTTCATTTCTAGTGAAGCCATTTTGTCAAAATCAGAACTTAGGATTTGCAATAAGAAAGGGAAATTTGGTTTTGAACCAAAGAAAATCTATGATCAAATGCCTTTTTGCCTCTTTGTTTTGATGCAGAAGAAAGGGTTGATGTAGTTTCATTTCATGAAAACTTTTAGGTTTCCTTCATTTATACACATTATTTTGTGAGCTTAATGAAATCTTTCCTGTGTTTTGCAAGGTAAATCATTCAAGGAGAAGCTAGGAGAGCAAGGAGATCAGAACAAGATAACACTCGAAGACTTCAAATGAGAAGAAGATTTCAAAATCAGATCAAAAATACAACTTCAAGGCAAGATCAAGATGGAGTTCAAGAAAACAAAGCACAAGAAGAAAGAAAATTAGAGAAAATTTTCATCAACTTGAATTTCCTCCGGAAATCTAAGTTCATTTTGAAGGATTCAAGTGCATGAAGACTTCATCACTTAAAGAAGTTCAAGATTCAAGTTTGCAAGAACAATTAAGTTCAAATCATGGCAATGAGAAAACCAAAAACAAGGAAGAAGAAAATTGGAGAAGATGAAGCAATTTGGGAATATGCCATCACAATCGAAAGCTTGATAATGTTGAGTATCAAGAGATATTTTCTCATCACCAAAAGATTGATCAAGTCTATGAGATAAGGACGTTGAGGTGGCGCCCACTTGTCTTTTACCAATCAGAAAATTTCAGTTACAAGCACATACAATCATATTATGCCAAATGTACAATTTTCTCATTGGCTCTCAAAAGCATTGTAATTTTCTTATTGGCCCGCAGGGTGGTGCCTTCATGTAATTGGTTGATAGGGTGGCAACCCTAATTAGGGTTTGTAGGGATAAATCTTGGCCCTTGATCTAAATCAATTTTGGACCTTCATTGTAATTGAACACCTATAAAAGGCCAAGGACTTCTCATTGTAACAGTTAGACATTAAGATTAGGGAGGAGTTAGTCAAATAGAGTATAGGTAGAGTAGGAGGAGACTTGTTGAAATTGTTCACATAATGCTATTAAAGTAATTGATGATTTATTGTTGGTCTTCATGGTGGATTACATAATGTTGCTTTGAAGTATTGCATTGTTTCTTCAATTCCTCACTTAGAGTAGATTAGAAATACTGTTTAGTTGGATGGAAGTGATTAGTTGGATGGAAGTGAAATAGTGTTTTCAGATGTACATAAGCCTGTGATATTTGTGAGAGCAGAATCAGAGTTCCATGAATTTAAAGAGAAGATTCAGAGGGAACGAAGAAGAAGATATGAAGGAAATGCTTGGCACCGTTGTTGGTGTAGTGTGCATGACCTATTGTATTCAGAATCTACTTGTCTGTCATGTCAAGATACCATCAACCTAGTCAAGTTTCAAATGGGGTGGTATGATGAATTCTCAAAGGAAAAAAAAAGGATTTCATTCAGCACTCAAGTTGGACATCGAATGAGGAGCATGTTACATTGCCATCCAAGGAAAATAAGTTACAACAAGGTAGCGTGTTTGAGCACAATGACCAAAGAAATCAAGAGGAAGATGAACTTTCATTCTTTACTTCACAAGAGGAAGATGTTGAAAAGAAAATCAAGAAAGCAATAAAACACATTCGAGAAAGAAAAATGGTAGCAAAGATCAACATTTGGAAACTCTTAAGGGGGAAGAATTACATGACCATCCCAAATTTGAAGACGAAGAAATCTTTGGTAAACTTTCGTTCATGCTACAAAATGAGATCCTTGAGGATGAATTGCTAGAAATTTCAAGTGTCCTTGGAGATGAAGGTAGTCAGTTGGACAGGTTGAATGAAGAACTTCAAGTTATCACAGATGAATCCTTCCTAAGCCCAAAGGTAGTCCCCTTTGGCCTCATGGGACTCCCCGATCATATACCATGAGGTGGCGTGCTTAGGAGGTGATCCCAGCACCATTCCCCTACTTGTAATTCCCTCCATTTCTTTATCATGGCCGAACAGAAGTCAGACAGTATAAATATGCATAATATCATATATATATATGTTTCTAACCCTAACCCATTTCTGCATCAGTAATGTATGTATATCTATTAGCCTATGTCTTGTTATGTAAGAAAATCATAAACCAGTAAACAGTCAGATGATTATGTAGAGTAAATCAGGAGGTATGCAGATGTATGCAGATCAAATTATCTCTTGATATAAACAGTCAGTAGTTCAGAAGATAAGCAGATGTATGTGGACCAGATTGTATCCTGATATAAATAAATTGTCAACAAGCCAGGCATTATACAGATGTACAAAGAGTTATTTTATTACATATGGAAAACCCTACCACAGTATATAATATGTGATTGTAAGTTATATCAATGTTTTTTTGATGATCCAATTTCCTTTTTTCTCTGCCGATGATATGTATTTCCCAATCACTAATATCAAACATGTGCTTTCACTGGTTCTTGACCATAAGAGATAAGCAGTGATGTTGCAATAAACAATGGAATGAAAGTGTAAAGTCTTACCACAGTAAGACAATTTCTTACTCTGTTTTGTCTGTTCTTCCGATATTGGGCCGGGTCATGACAATTACTAAGCATGTCTAGTCACAAAATCATTTTTATCAAAACTATTCATGTTAGAATGAAGATTCAAAATGAATGTTATTTTTTTTATAGAGAAAAGCGTAAAAATTTATTAAATCAGCAAGAGCAAATCAAATACAAGAAGCACCAGCCAACAGGTGACCCATAAGGCCACAGCCTACCCTAACATATCATCCTTAATAAATTGATCAAGAGTTTGAGCATAATCCGGAGGCAAATCACCTCTTCCCCCAACATTCCAGCAAATCTTCTCAGAAGGCCACTTTGCCAAACAATCAGCTGCCTTAGTCCACTCCCTGGGCATATAGCAAAAAGAAATTGAGTCCAAAGATTCTATCCAACTCAAAATTTGTCTACCAACCACTGCTAGATGTCAGTCAACATCCTCAAAATGAATGTTATCAAACAAATTAGTACTGAGTAATAGTTATAGTTATGTAGCTTTAACACTTAGGCTAATTATTTATACAATCTTAGGAAACATTGAAATCTTTTATCAGCTTTTCAGTTGAGAAGGCTGGGCATTGAACTACAATAACAGAATATGTAACATATGTGACATACCTCATGGTGCTTAGCATGTGAACAAATAAGGCAAGACAGAAGAAGGCAAGCACCAGTGTTAGCAGTTAAGAGTTTGAAATTGTTATCTATAACTGGCCACAGCCACTATCAAGCTATATAATATGAAGACATTCAAGGCAACTGTTCAATTATTTTCTTTAGTTTTTCTCCAATATCCATAAGTGGTTATAATTGGTAATGTCTCTCTGGATATAGAACTCTAGTTCAAGTCACATGATCTTAGTAAAGAAAAACATTAATCTTCTTTTGGTTGTGTTGTTGTGCTTAAGGTATGTTGAGACTAATTTGAAGTAGCCACCTGGTATACACACAATGTTTAGTGTAGATGTTTTCTGCTTTTAAACTACTGACAAGATTTATTTATTACAATATCTTGATTGCTTGTTCTAGATGCTACATCCAGGTCCTATTGTAAGACTGCGAGTTCAAGGAAATGGTTATAGACCAGTAGAACATGCAAATTCAAATGAGCTCTGTATTGTTTTTCCTGCTGCAATCCTGTGGGTTGATGCTTCAGATTTACAGGTTTGTTTTGACTTGTGAGAAAAATGACCATTTAATTATTTTTTTCTTTAATTGTATGATTATGACTCTTTTTGTGTTATGTGTTCCTTTTGAGATATTTAAGGGATTGCAAATTTAAAATTTATTTAAGTGACGATTTCTTTGAAGTTTCAATGTATAAACATGTTAAATTAGACTTATCCCATATACATGGCTGTGCAGTCCTTGTTACAGAAGCGGCTTCAGGAAATAGGATATCGTGGACACACTAGTAGATTGAAAAAAAATGAGACTGAGGTATTGGGTGGCCTTCTTGGAAAGATAAAGTATCAGATGTGGAGTGTGACCAAGTCCGGAACTTGCACAGATGGAGCAATCACTGGTATTATGTCTGCACCATTAATGGAGGATCAGGTAAACGCTCTGAGAAAAGTAGAGGAAGATATATCATAATCGGAATCTCTGCTTGGGTCACATTTAACATAGGAGAAGCAATGCATGACAAGTGTTTATGGTCAGAAATAAAATATGAACATTTTCTGCTTAATTTTTGCATGCTTCATTCTAGGCAGTGGTTAAAATACATGTATAAGTTACTGATTGCCCTTGTGACAGATATGTTTTCTTGTTCCCATGTTTTAGAGTGTCACCAAAATCTGAGTGTTTTAATATTCTGAGTAGTTAGTTTGTCTTCTGTGTTGATTTGGCAGTCAAGGCAGCGGTATTATTGTGCAATTACTGTTGGGCCTGATGCAACATTTGCAGCTTTTAGGTGAGCCTTAGCATATTGTTTTATTTTCTCTGTTAAGATGAATATATTCTGGTGTCTGTACACTGTCCATGAATTTATTGGTTGTATTGTCAAGACTATCAAGTCAAGTTCATTCTTAAGCGATCTTAGGTTTTCTTGATTCTGAAGTTAAAGCCCGACAGTCTTGATAACTTTTTTATTGGTGCATAGACTATCAGAGGACAAGAATAATTCTTTAGTGGGGGCAATTTTGTCAAAGGTCATGCCAGCCGCTGTATCAACAGTAACATCATTTGCTAAAAGGTTTTGGGGGAGTGCACAATCACAAGCAAGACCTGTTGAAGTTGAGCCGCAAAAATTTGCAAGAGGTAAGAAGTGGAATGCTCCGTTTTTTAATAGAGATGGAATTGTCTCTGATGTATAGTATCTCAGACATAGGGAGATATATTTATTGGACGGGCTTTTTATGTATTACTAAATTTAAACCAATTATCTTGTAGCTGTGACTTTCATGGCAGTTGAGTACAGATAGTGATCCCCTTCTCCATATTTACACATTGAAATTTTATACCTAAATTGAATTTGTAATTGTATTGTAGTAGAAGTTGCATTGCGATGCTATTTTTGAGATCACTTATGTTTGTATAGTTTGTTTCTATAGAGATTATAGTAGTGAATTTCTTGACCATGCATATCTATAACTAATTGGGGACATCTAATAAGGTACTTACAAATATAGAGCTATAATATCAATCACAATCCATGATTTTAAATTCCACTTTGTTTTTAATTAAATAATCATTACTGTAATATGATCAGGACATTCAGTGGAGCTTTGTTGGCATCTTTCCTTGTTCGTGGTGGAATTTATCATACTATCCTTGCAGTATAGAAATAGTCAGAAAACTTCTATTTCTTGGCATGGAATGTATTTTGCCCCTTGTTGGTCTACTATTATTCTTGATCCCTTGTGTTGTTAATCTTTTCTTTTCTTGGTCCAAGACTTTGGACGATGCCAAATATCATTACAAGTGCTTTATGTTGTAAAGAAGGGTTTCTATCTTGCCCGTCATACTATAAGTTGAAAGTACTGCTTAAAAATCTGAATCTAGTTTTCGTTGACCTCTTTCTAAGCCATTTCCTGTGGTAAGGTATTGAGGGATCCATCTTCATCTTTGATTAGGCAATCTATCAACCTTTAAATTCACAATTTTTACTATGGGTATCAAAATAAAATTCATTTAACTTTAGGATGACCATGGTTAGCATATTTTTTACTATGCGCTTTTGAATTTTCAGCAACTGATAGTGATATACCATTTCATTCTAATTTGATGACTCTCGTTTGGTGCACAAATAGACCAAATATTAGTTTGGTTGTACCCTAAGCTCCCCCAAGTTTTAGGGACAGGGATGACAGGGGACGTGTTTCTGAAACGAGGGTGCTTTTGGGCCATGTTTTGCTAGACGGATGTTAAAAAATAGGGAATTTTTTAAAGGTATAGAGAAATTTCAAATATTCATGGTTTGCTAACTCTGCGAGTACTCTCCGAGCTGCCGAATATTCTCAATTTTTCTTTTTTGCTGGCTGAGTTTTCACAAGTTCAACTCTTGTGTTTTTATAGGCACAAAAAAACATGGGTAAAAATGTTGATGCAGGTAAAACACTAGTTAAAATGCATTTTTCACTTGTTTTTGCTATAAAACCTTGCATTTTGTCTTTCAAGTTGCCAATTTTCAATCTAACACATTTTGTAATTGAATTTTACAAAAAAGTATGTTTCTTTAAGAGATTTGAATTTTTAGTACTTTCTAAGTTGTCTAGTTTTTGCTAAGTTGAAAAATCTGGCCTTGTTGAGTATTCTCTGAGTCTGAGTTTGCAAATTATGACTGATAAAGCATTGAGCATAAACCTTGTAGAAGCTTCATGCATAGCATTAGACTTGATTTTAGATTTCACATGAGAATCAACAAACAAACAAACAAAATTCAAATGCTTTAATTGTCAATGTGCATGCATATTATATAAGCATTATAACAAAAATGCCCAAAGTCCCTAAGTTTCAACAATGAAATGACATAAACATAGAACTAAGAAAATATATGGCTGTCCCTAATCAGCAGATGCAACTGGTAGGTCTAAATCGAAATTGGAGCTTGAGTCTAAATCACTGCCTATATAAGGGGCTGCCTTAGGCAATGGAACCCCGACCAATCCCTCATGCCTCCTCATTGATTTGTATAGCATCTTTAGGATTAACATTCCACATAAGGTTAGAGTCTAACGATACTCAGTAGTCTAGCAATCCTATAGTTGCAAAGCACTGTGTACTGACACCAACTTCTTCGATTGTATAGAGGTAAGATTGTTCCTCTTGACTGACTGGATGAAGCTATATGTGGACCGATTCCTCTCTACAAAAGAGGAACTACAACTTGTGAAAGAAGACGAATTGCAAGTACTCTCAATCTTGGTGCATCCTTGCCATGCCAGTCCATCATCCAATAGGGTTGTTTGAGGTAATGTAGCTCTATCCAATCTCATCTCTACTCTGCAAAGGGTTGGACCACAAAGATTGGCAAATGCAATGTGCAAAGTAAAGCATGTTCCTCTTCAGCCTTATTAAAGCCTTCTTTCACCTCTTCATCATGAGATGGAGGCACTCTCCTAGGTCTTGCTACATACCATTTGGGATTGAGAGCATAGGTTGCCTTATGAAGCGGCATGTTCATAATGTTCCACTTTCACATCACAATGGGCTTAAGATGCTCTCCATAATATCCCAAAGTAGGGTCCTTGCTATGAATTGCTTGCTTGATTTGTCTAGACATGGTATTAAAGGTCTCATAAATCTCTCCAAGGCTAGGAGAGTTGGCATCAACATATCTAATCACTTAAACAATAGACTCAATGAAGGAGCAACCATATCTACAAGTGCAAACAAGTTACAAAATTTAAAATCATCAAAAAGAATGGACATGTTTCACAAGCTAGAAACATATATTAAATTATTAAATTAACATTTTGAAAATTAAATAATTAAATCAACAATTTTCTTACCTCGTCGGACCACCGGTCATCATCAAGGATTTTTTTTGTTTCACACTTCTTCCCTTTGGTATGTTTCTTTCATGCCATCTACCCCACTTTGCATTGACCACCATTGATTCGGTTATACATTGCATTAATTTAACAAGTTAAGAAATAATTCTAAACATCTTATGTATCACACTTCTTCCCTTTGGTATGCTTGTTTCATGCCATCTACCCCACTTTGCATTGACCACCATTGACTCAGTTATAAATAATTTCACACTTCTTCCCTTTGGTATGCTTGTTTCATGCCATCTACCCCACTTTGCATTGACCACCATTGACTCGGTTATACATTGCATTAATTTAACAAGTTAAGAAATATTTCTAAACATCTTATATCCAAAACTGCAATTATAATTAAACAGACGGGCATGAGTCTAAAAGACACGATGAATGGACGCGATCCATTCCATCATGCAAATATAAAATGGCGATGACATTGTCTCCAAAACAGGAAGATATTAATAAACATTGCAGAGTATATTGTAGACGGTTCTTACTCATATCGCAGGGAATATGAAGGTTGTCGCTGAAGAAAAACATAGAACATTCCAATCGCAATCTAAAGGCAAATATCAAAGAGGATATACAAACAGTAAAGTTGCAGATATATATATATAATTGCAGATCACATAAGGTCAGTATATAATTCATAGCATATATATTGTCACAAACTTACGTTGAAGAAGGATCACATTATATAGCTACAAGATCGCATCAAAATAAAGTACAACGGAAGACGTCAGGTCTTATTTGCATATTGGTTGATCACTGCTGGATAAAGGTCGCAGAGAACCTCTGTTCACTACGGTGAGTAACCCACACCTCTGCATTGCGTTGAACAATAGGTGCCACCAGTATTGTTATGTATCTTTAAGCCCAATAATGTTAATCTCTGATGAATCAGTATAAGTCGATAACAGTATGAGTCTCTGCTTAATACTAAATACAGGAATCAATTGTCTATCTTGTCTCAATAATAAGAAAGCCAACAGTGGTCTTATATATATATATATATATATATATATATATATATATATATATATATATATATATATATATATATATATCCCTACTTTGATTTATTTTCACTGGTCGGATTCGGAGGAAAGGATATACGGGTGGCTTCAAGAAGAGCTGGTGTAAATCTCGCCAATAGCTTCTGTCCCAAAATAGGGTGGGGGTCAGTGTCCCAATAGTTTGGGCTTGGACTTGTAAACCTTGATGGAGCCTATTGGGAATGGTCTCTAAGCGTCTCGATCACATCCTAAAGTTTTCCTATCCAATTCGACAGGGTAATAACTTGGACATGGGACCATCAATATAGTCATAGGAGGAAGTATAAATTCTATTTAAATTTAAATACTGAATAGATCTATATGAATTACAAGCATGATAAGTAGACTAGCGAGATCCAAGGTTACAAACTAACAGGGGACATTACATTGAACAACAGTTATATCTTTATTAAATACTATGGTATGAAGAGTAATATGAATTGGCATATAAAAGGTGTATATAGTATATACAATCCCAGCCGAAGGGGCATACGTTCATCAATCATTGAAGAGGAGCATAAACAAACATTGAATCACAACAAGAACTTAAATCCTTCAGCAGATCGAATCTTCATTACCAGGAACAGATTACAGAAATCAGATATGAATATAGGGTGTTAATATTATTCTACTTTCAATGATTTAGAAACGAAGATCCACTTAATTATATGATTTTATAATGCATCTATGTTTGATGTTAATAAACATGAAAACATGAATTTAATCTTGCAATAGTCTGTCACAGTCTCACAAGAGAATGGGAAAGTGTCTACAATTAAAGAAGAATTGCTAAGGGCACCCTGTTGTAGTGACAGTTAAGGGTTAATAGTTGTGAGGGCACCGTATTGCAAGTACCTTTCCAACTCCTATGTGGGGTGATTGTTGATGAATCGTAGTTGACTCCAACCATAGAAGAATGGAGGAAGACCGTATGGAGGGAGAATTGTTGTCTTAGGGCACCCTACTATGCCTCCTTACTCCACATCTTCTATAATTGGAATTCACATACAATTTAAGTACTGCATAATAATGAAGATATATTCTCTTTATTCTAACCCTTGATTTATTTATGAATAATGTTCACATTTTGATTTAATCTTAACACACGCACACATTGAATTATATACGTATGTTGGTATTGTGTTCATGTGGTGAATGCAAGATTGTTGGCTAAAAATTTTGTAAGTTACTAAGACTACACCTTACAAAATTGTGACTTTAGACAATGGTGTAATGAGATAAATCTCTCCTCTCAGCAATCGGGGAGGCTCCCTTCTTACCATAGGTGGCTTTAGCAGGATTTCAAATGGAATGAAATAAGGATGATACTTCTAATCCTTTCCTCTTTTTTCAGGAAAGGATCTGCAGATAAACACAACTTATAAATTCTACAAAGATTACCTACTGCTACGATAATATCGGTGACTTAGCAAGTGACGTAAGAACAACTCCTAAGGCAGCAATTACTAATATATTTGGTGAATCAAGAACAAGGGCCCAAAGTCTCTTGCAATTAATCCTATTTTGAAACAGCGAAAATCAATAGTGAGGCTCAAAGTCTCTCACTAATGATTCTGAAAATAAAAGGAAAATACTGAAATTTGAAACTCAAAGTCTTCAACTCCCAGTATTTGCAGCCACTACTATTATAGCAATTCCCCTCCTGTAGCTCAAAGTCTCACAAAAGATGAATTGAAACCTCCAATGATGTATACAAGTTTAGCTTTAGAAATGAATTCAAGAAAGATTGAACAATGCAACGTAAGAAAACACTATTCAATCTCAAGATCTACAACACAAAGTCTGAAAAATCTTGTTTCTTTTATTCACTTTTGATAACTCATACAATGAAACACAAAGTTTTCATCACCTAAGCTCTCAAATATAGCCTTGCTTGCTTCAACAAAAGATAAAAATATTTACAAAGAACTCTCTTCCTTATATAGGAAAATAGAAGAGAGAAAAGTGGAGAGAAAAGGGGAAACCCTTAACCACTTTGACTTATTCAACAAACTAACTGCTTTGACTTATTCAATGTTACAAGGCCTAAAGCACTTGCAACATGATTACATAATTCTTGTATACAGGAATATGTTTTCCTGTATTTACAACCATTACATGAACTGCATGTAATCTGTCAAACATACTATAAAACAAGGAAAAAAAATGTCCCGGACACTTAGGAAAATACATCAAGGGGTATTTACATAAGCCTCAAACTTGCATAGAGACTCATGTATCATGGCTGGATCCGGTGCACCCGTGTGACGAGCAACTGCAATAGCCTTGCGCAAAATATGAGATTTGGTGTGCCCAGTTACTTGTCTCTGAAGCTGATTTAAGGATATTTTACATTCCATAAACCAATCAAAAGCAGCAGGACTGAAGTCATCTGCATCCAGGTGAAAGTGAACCATTTCCAAGAACCTTGCCATCACAATCCCTTCTTCGATCAGCTCACCATCCTTTGAAGAAAGCTCACAGGACAATTTCTCGAACTCCTTTATCATGTGACATTTTTGTTCATCCCGTGAGTTCAAAATTGCTTGCAAATCTGTGATCAACTTACCCAAGACTCTCTTCTTATTAACCATCAAATCAAGAGACTCGAAGTATGAATCAGCAGAAGAGATAACTTCAAGCTGGCACAACTATTTGAGGTCAAATCCTTGTAAAGTTTTCCACACATTTAGATCATCACTCAGAACTCCCAGCTGCTGATGGAAAGATGAAATAAGTTCCCTTATTTCATTAGCAGTGATGCGTATATGCCTCAAGACTTCCAATCTTTAATCACTTGTGTACCCTGTGTCTCAATCTGTGCACACCATTCATCAACTGCCTTTGCCTTCTTATGACGTCTATCATAATCTTCAGGATGTGAAATTGAAATAGGAGTAGCATTCTGGGAATTGTTCATCATACTAATGACTTCGAGCAAGCGTGCATTCTCCTCCTTCAATTTATTCTTTTTCTCCCAAAGCTGGTCATTTCTTTGTGAGAGTTGCGTGACAGCGTCTTGAGCATCCTGTTGGCAACTCAAACGTGTCTGCTTTCCTAGTTCCACCCTTGTGATTCTGAAATTAGAGGGCTGCCCATCTTCTGTAATTTCATCAACCAAAGATTCAGCAATCTCAGCATATTTGGAATTGTCCTCCACCACAATCCTTGAGACTGTCTTTGCCTTTTTGTTCTTGGGAGCTCTTGGCTTAGAAGCATGCTTGAAATCAAAGCCCTCCAAAAGAATCTCTTCCTTCTTTCTTTTCTGTGTTATGGCAGTTAGCCAAGGAGGTAAAGAGAAAGAAGAGGAAGTTGCTTCTGTAGATGTAACGGCCAGAGTGGTAACTGGATTTGTTTGTGCAACTGTGGCAACAAGAGGGGAAGCCTCTTTCAGGATTGCCATAGGAGTAGGACTACCATGTGTAACTTCAGATATGAAGTGCTCAACCTGCACTAAAGTGGTGTCCAACACTGTCACAGAGGAGGTAACTATGGAAGAAATGGTCATAGAGTATGCGTCAAACACACTCTCAAAGCTGTGATAAGATTCCTCCTGTATGACAATAGGAGCAGCTGATGAGATTGGTAATGCAAGTGTCACCAAGACTGAATCTATAGGAGGTGCCAGCCCTGTAGTAAATTCATCCGCAGCTGTACCCGAAGGTGAGTCGGGAGACTCATCTGATGCTAGTGCTGAATCAGGAACCATGGTAGTGGCTGAATTATCCACAGGAGGAGGTACGTCTGGTGAAGATACCTTAGGTGAATCGGGCATCTCATCATCACTGGATACTACTTGAATCCTTTCAGATTCTATGCACTTGATCTCAAGAACTCTTCCAGTATCCTTGCCTCCCTTAATGGTAAGCTTAGGAAGAGAGGATATGACAGGTATGACAGGATCAACTGCTGAAGAAGATGCGCCATCTTTAGTTCTTCCTTTGATTTCCGATCTCCTACCAACTGGACCACCATGATCAAAATCCTTACCTGCTTTTACCTTAATACTTTTCAGCCCTCTTCTCTTTAACCAAATATTAGTATTTGCAAGGATGGACTGGAAACGATCCCAAATAGAGACACTCTCCTTTCCTGACCAGGAAGGAGACAAAATAGGCAAGTCCTCAACATGATTACGGGTATAATCACGATCAAGGATATTATCATCATCTTCAACCCCTGGAGGAATATCTGCAAGATTGAAGTCAATGATCTGTTTGATGGACAGGCGTTGGTAATCCATTCTCCGTATGTCTGTCCCAGTGCGGAGGTCAATCCATATGTCCTCCAACCTGTACACATGTACGAATTGCCTCCTCATCTTGTCGTTGAGCCCTCGCCAGTCGAAGTGACTCCTAGCCATGAACTTCTTCAAGGTGATCCTTTGAAGCTCATACTCCATGTTTTTGGCTTTAGGGACTGTGTCTATGGAGTATCCCCCAATCTTCAATGGATTTCGTGAAGAAATCCCCACACCCGGTCTATGTAGTGCATTCTGGTGCATTTGGACAGACATGAGTTGCCTGGCCAACTCCATGAGTATGATTTTGTCTGTAGGATACCTTGGAAGTGTATGTGGCTCTCCTTTGAAGTAGCCTACCCGCATGTAAGTGAAGCTAGGAAACTGAAGAAAAAGACAGCCATATTCATTAACCTTAACCCATGCCTCATCTGACACACGCCTGTTCGGGAGACTCTTATCAAACAAGCACATGAAATGCCCATAAAAAACATCATGTACCCTGCGGTAGTGAGAATGGCTAGCCTTCAACACGAGTTGAGGAAAATACTCCCACACAGGAACCAATGACCTATCCCCCTTAGTAGATAGTCCAGAGAAAGAACCAAGAGAGGCAGCGATATATACAAGATATGAATTCATATAGAAAGTGCACGTGTCAACAACTTGGGAAAGCTGTTCACACAACATATCACTGATCATCTCTCCCCAGAAAATCTTTTTCTTCGACCGAACAACGAGAGAAATGTACTTGTACATCTAGGGCTCAAAGGTGTTTGATGTCTTTAACCCTGCTAAATAGTTGAATAAGGTAATGAGGTCGCTGATTTCTTCCTTGAATTCAGTGCGTCGAATTCTCTTTGGCCATCTTGCAATGTTTGGCCTCTTATTGAGCAGCCAGTTTTCATTAATGAACTTCGTGCATGAAGAAGTGTCCTCATTCCATCTATCAAGAGCCTTCTGTTTGGTGATATTGATAGTAACAGGACTTAATGGCACTTTGAAGATTCTATCCACTGTCTCCGGATCAAGACTAATGATAGTTTTACCATCTTGATCCTTGATGGTTCTAGAAGCGGAATCGAAGTTCCTTGCACATGCAAATACAAACTCTGGCTCCAGGGCAGCCAATGGAAATGTAGAGACAAGATGAACGCTGCTCTGCTTGATTGATAACATGTCCTCTGTAACCGCAACATCTACTCTTTGAAGAAAGTCTTCAAAGTTCATATGAGAAACATCTGTATCCTTAACCTCATCACAATATGAAATCATCTGTGAAGGCGGAATAGAATTATGATATGAGTCGTACTGATACTTCATCTTCTTCTTCTCCTTTTCTTTTGGAAGTACAATCCCTTTAGACATAACAACTTTATGTGACTGAGAAGCTGTGACAAAAATCCCACAAAATAAGAACATCTTCTTGGGAGGGATTCATCAGAGAATGACAAAAGGCATATGGGGATGACTGATTTTTGGGAAAATGGATGATTTTTAGCTCAAAGAGAACTCAAGAACGAGTTTCTCATGGGTAATTACACATGGGAACAGCAAGAGATATGTAGTGAATGGATAATGAATGAATGGAGGGATGTCATTTTATGATGAAGTGTCAAATTGACCACCATTATGAGTTTGACGTCACATGGCAGTGGTAGGGACAATGACTTTATGCAAGTGGATTTAGAAGATAGCACATGAATAAACTTGCGTTTGGTTTGTCTCTTTCATAGAACAGGGTTTTTAATCCCGACTGCATATGCAAGAAAGATGAAGCTCTTGCACATGCATCTTTGAGAATTGAAGACGGAAGTAGAAGAGACATATTCAATCACATGTAAATCAAAATTGAAAGCTTTACATGTAAAATAAATAAACTTGGAAGAAAAACAAGGAAAAGAGCAAGGAAGAAGTTACCTCAATCTTCAAGATAAAATCTCTCAAAATCTTGAGCCAAATCTGAAATAAATCCAATTGATTCCCGGATTTAGAAAAGATTGGATAGAAAGAGTATAAATAGATCACAATCCTAGTCTCTCTCCCTTAAACTTGGACAGTCAATGAACATACACAGCCAAGTGGGGAAGAATAAGAAGAAAAATGCCAAGAAATAGCAATCGGTTGACTATTTCTTGCATATGCAATGAAGAGGAAAAACGGCGTCTAGGGCACAAACTCAACCAAAAATGATAGAACAAATCCACCAAAAGAAATGAGAACTTACCAAAATCAGTTTGTTGAATGCCAAGATGATTAAAAATGATCAAACTCCTTCTTCAAAGAGGCGTTTTTGAAGAAAGAACAGCTCCAGGCGGACTGTTTTGAATAAATTGCATATGCTTTGAAAAATGAACAACATATGCAATGCTAGGGAAAATCGATGCCCTTGATACAAAGCGGAAACACAAGTTTGAGTGTGAAAAATCTGAATGCACAACCCTTCAAGATTGACCCCTTGAGCTTGGGATTAAAAACGTTAATTTAGAAGAACCATTACATATGTATATATGTATCTCCTTCATGAATCCACGCTATGAGCTTTAGGGCTGAGAACGTAAGTTGAAAAGATAAACACACATATGTAAACACTCTTAAAATTGACATCTCCAATAGATTATTAAAAACGTTATTTCAAAAGTGTCTTGCACATAGCTTATCATCATATGTGATCTTGCTGAAAATCAACGCCCTAGTTTGGGATATTAAAAACGTTGATTGCAAAAGACTTGGACATGCAAACACTTTAAAAAAACGACACCTCAAGTTTGATATTAAAAACGTTATTTTTAAAAGTCATTTCATATGTCTTTCAGCGCACTATATACATATGTAATGGCCTTCAAAATTGACATATTGAAGGAAGAGAATAAAAACGTCCTTTAAAAATGTATTTGCATATGCACTAGTCTCCAAAATCGACGCCCAGACTTAGGATAGATAAAAACTTTAATTTTAAATGCACTTACATATGCGTTAACATATGTAGTGTATCATAAAATCGACGCCCTTTACTGCTTATTAAAAACGTTGAATTTAAAAACTATTACATATGTGTTTAAACATATGGAGTAGCTCCATAAATCGACGCCTTTGGGGAAGAATAAAAACAAAATACATTTGCACATGAACTTTATATGCAAACTCCTCTAAAATCGACACCATAAAATGACCATTAAAAACGTTGTTTAGAAATTCATTTGCATATACAATGAGTATATGTAATGACATTAAAAATTGACACTTTTAGAGGAAAATAGCAAAGGAAAATTAATACGCACTTTAGAAACACAACTGCATATGATTGAAAACATGAAATGTACATGCAGTTGTTGACAAAAACAACGTATTAATATGGAAAAGGACTTAGGAACGAGATTTTTAAAAGTGTTTTAGCATATGGATGATATGCAGTGAAGAACAAAAACCACACTTTTAACACTTAAGTCTTTTAAATATGAATTAATTTAATACATAACTATAGTATTTAAATAAAGTAACATGAAATTAGAAGATTTTAAGCCAATTTCACGAAAACGTTAAAAACTATAGTCAAATTAACTCGGAATGAGTTGAAATTTGAAAACAGACTTTGAAATTCATTTAACATATTAAAAATAATTCAAACTTGCGCAATTGACTTAAAAAACCCCACCTTTTTAAGGATTTTTAAAGGATATGCAGTCACCCTGAAAAACCCCACCTTTTTCATCATAACTTGAGCTGTAGAACTCCGTTTGATGTCTAAGTTAGCTTGAAACGAGCGTAATTTGAAGGGCTATCGACTCAAGGGAAAATCAATATTAAAAACAAAGGGAAGAACACAAAGAACACATGAAACGTGTGTTACAAAGAGCTTTTTCAGGGATAACGAATCGTTCTTATCAACACATTATCAAAATGTTCAAAACATAGAGGATACTTTTACGAATTGACAAGAAAAATTCCATAGGGTTGCCACAATTTTGTGATCTCAAAATTGGGGACAACAAAGATTCAAGATGTAGATCACATAATTAAAGAAACCATTTATTTGGTAAACCCTAACCCTAATTTATTGCAATTGTGATTTAGGGCAACTTCTAGGGCAAATTAGGAAGGTGACATTATAGATTAATTAATCACCAAAGCGATTACCTAATTATTTCAACACCTTCCTTAAGATCAACTGAAGAAGAAGCTAAAAATCTAATGATGAATGCAATGAGTAGATGCATGGATGAGTCTTGGCTACAAGGCCTTATGAGGTACTCATCTACAAACAAATGAAATCTCTCATAACCGGAGAAAAGGAGAAAACCGCATGGAAAAAAACTCCTCTCCAAAAGAGAGGAAATAAAGGCTCTAGTGAGAGAAGGATATAAGGAGGGCTTAGGGGAGAAAATGAGGATATGAATTCCCTTCATAAATAAGAAGCTCCAATACCAATTATGATCGTCTGAAGACAAAGCATAATTTTCTGCAAGCAACATTTCTCCCCTTAGGAAGAAATAGATCTATTGGTGATTGGAGAAGCCTTTGCCATAAATTGAATGAATTGAGAATCCAAATCCAAATGTCAGTGCTTCTAAAAACTGCTCAAATTATGTATCAAAATGATATGTTGTCAATTCCAAAACTTGTTGAGACTAATGTAGTAAAAGCTCCAAAGATGATGATGATGGTGGTTGGCTAATACCGATGATGTGGCTATAAACAAAGATGAGATGAATGCCTTGAAGATAATTTGCAAGATATGAATCTTGAGTAGCTATGTCTGGAAGATGATGGATGTCCTATTGCATTTAATTAATAGGAGCTAAGGATGTGGCAATGCCAAGCTGATTAGGAACAATAGAAGATGGAGATTGGGTCTTAATGTGAGTAGGAACTGGGAAACAAGCTTTGAACATGTAGGATTTTTCATATACTCAAGCTCCTCTAAAGTATCATCAACACAGGGAATGCAATTTGCATTTGAAAGGAAATGAGACAAGTAGCAAGATACTTCAAGAATGGAGATATATGAAGGGTCTCCATGGATCTCCCAAAGTGGAGTCCAAAATGTGTACGAACATTTAATGTTCGATACATCACACAATGATAGGATCAACACCAGAACAAATCAACCCTACAACATGGTCAATATCATAGTTGGCAGACTCGTAGGGTACTCGACGAGTTTTAAAAACTCGTTGAGTTTTAATGAGTTTTACTCGCAGGTCAAGACTCGCCGAGTTTTTCACAAAAACTCATCGAGTTCAATAAAAAATCTCGGCCGTGTTTGCACAGTCAACATTAAAGGCAAAAAACGACCTAGTTGACCTTATTTTTTATGTTTTGAGTGCTTCTATTTGGCTGAGTGGGGAAAATAGTCTTCCAAGCCCTTCCTAATTGATTTCAATCGATTAGAAGCGGATTTGAGTGGATTTCAAGCGGTTTTTGATGAATAATCAGATTCCCAGGTAGGTTTTCTGATTTTCTTTCGATGTTTTTTTTAAAACATTCTATTTATTTTTTGTTGCATCTAGATGATTACAAAATCATTCCCAAGTAGTTAAAAATGATTTGAGTCATTAGAACAAGATTTAACACTATTTTTGACAACTTTTGTTGAATCTTTCACTATTTTTTTGAAGAACCTCTAGTTTAAAAAAATAAAATCAAACCCTAGTAGTTTCTTAATTTTTAAAAAAATTTGAGTGTTGTCAAAAATTATTGAAACTGATTTAGATAGTTTTCTTAATTGTTTAACTAAAATATTAATTTTGTCTTTTCACTTTGTGTGTGTAGGTCAATAGTTAACCATTAATTCAGCATGGCAGCTTCAGGGAATGATTGGCCACTAGAACCATGCCCATTTGGATATATAGGTACCCGTCCTAAAGGTGCTAGAGATAAGACATGAAGGTATGCCTATGAAGGACCGGAACATGGGACGATGATTTGCATAAAATGTGAGTAATTCATGGAGGCATAAACCACCTCTAATACCACCTTGCAGGCATTGACAAGCACGATACTAGGAAATGTGATAAAACCATAGAAGAGATAAAAAGATATGTTAATGCCATACTTGCAGCTGGGGAAGAGAAAAATTGCAAAGGGAGAGGGCAAAATTAGCTATGAGGGCAGCCATAGTTGAATCTCAAGGTGTTTCAATTGACATTGAAGAAGAAGAAGCGGCACTTGAGAGCATAGTGGGCTCTCATTGTGGCCCATGTATCCGCAAAATGAGCACCCCCGCTTTTACTGCTTTTGCTTGCTCTAGTAGAGTGTTTGTTGCTACATCACCATTAGGGACAGCCTATAGGCAATTATTTTGTGCCGAGGAACACACCTAGAGCACAAGCATCATTAGAGGCCACTAGATGGAATGAGGCACATGAGAAAACAGACATAGCATGTGTTGATTTTTGGTACTTCAACAACATCCCATTGAATGTGGCAGAGAGTCCTTATTGGCTAAATTTGGTGACCACAATGATAATTTCAAGAAAAGGGTACAAGGCCCCTTCTCGCAAGGATTTGGGTGGGTGGTTAGTAAATAGTCCACTTGATTTCATTTGTAAATTTTAATTGTTTTTCTTGTTTATTAAATCAAAATTGTGTACTAAGACCTAATTTCACTTTATTCTTGTAGGCTGCTCACAAATGCAGTTGATAGAGCAAAAGAAGTGGTGGACCAAAAAAAAGAATAGAGAAAATATGGCTGCACCATTCTTTTTGATGGGTGGACAAATGGAAAAAATTGCACCATTATTAATTTTTTGGTTGCTTGCAAAGACAATGTAATGTTCGTGAAATCGGTTGATGCCTCCAATAAGGTGAAAAATGCAAAAACATTGGCATTAATGTTGGAAAATATTGTCATGGAGGTGGATATACAGAATGTGGTGGAAATCATCACAGATAATGCAACAGCATATGAGGCAGTAGGTAGAATCCTCCAAGAAAGGCACCCCACTCTTTTTTGGACGCTTTGTGCAACACATGTCCTTGACCTTCTTTTGGAGGACATAGGAAAACTTGATTGGGTGACTCTAGTTGTGGAAGATGCAAGGCGAATCAATCACCCTTGGGTTCTACATTTGATGAGAGAGCACACTCATGAGAGAGATTTGGTGAGATCCGGTGTCACAAGGTTTGCAACAATTTTCTTGACGTTGCAAAGCATTACTGGTGCATTGGCTTCTTTGAAACAAATTTTTGTGATGATGGTCCCAACCGGTGCTAAGAGGGGAGGGGTGAATCAACAACACCCACTAAAATTTCAAAACAAATATGATATTATGCAACTAAAATTGTAAGGAGAACAGATTCTATCACAGAAATAGCTATCACACAATCAAACGATAAACGACACTAGATTTATCACGTGGAAACCCAAACGGGAGAAAACCACGGTGTGAATAAACCTCACAAATTTGCACTCTTCTGAAGTGCGCCCTGTAAGGAGCCTTGTTAAAGGATTACAAACGCATTGTTAGATGCGACCCAGTTAAGGGATTTAAGAAATAAGGCCTGTTAGAACTTGCCTGGTTAGAGGACTTAGAACACCTAAACAGACGTCACGCGGTTAAGGGATTTAATACAAGGGACCTGTTAATGTCCACCCAAAATATTGGGATTTTGCTATTGCAATTGTTAGAGAGCAATAGAGGGTTTGATTTTTTGATGATGGCTTTGCTGAGCTCGATAAGATCGCTATCCTTCTCAATTGAGAAGAACAATGATCTGTTTTTAGAGGACTTAGAGCACCTAAATAGATGTCACCCGGTTAAGGGACTTAATACAAGGGACCTGTTAATGTCCACCCAAAATATTGGGATTTTGCTATTGCAATTGTTAGAGAGTAATAGAGGGTTTGATCTTTTGATGATGGCTTTGCTAAGCTTGATAAGATCGTTGTTTTTCTCAATTGAGAGTCATCACCGGTCATTGCAGGTATGATCTCCTTGGTTGTTGCGCTTCTTTGCACACTCTACTTTCTCTCCTCTCTTCACCTTAGTAGCTTCTTCAACGTACAGGTTCACTCTTTTCTTTGGCAGAATGAAGGCAAACAATATTCTTCATAGGCAGAGGAATATATAGACTTCTTGCCCTTACTGTTTTTTTTCATGCACAACCTGTTCAAAGATCACCTTCGGATCCATCACCTAGTGGAGTCTCAGTTCATTGAGGAAACATCCGATGCATGCCACAAGCTTACCCTTTTACTAGAGTTTTCTACATGTTTTAATGCCACAAACTCTGGCATTAAAACCCTCAATTGCGTCTTGCACCGATCATCGTGATAACACAAAGTCTACCAGATTTTGTGCCACAAATCTCGGTCAAAGAGTCAAACAACTGTTTGTCGATTGTGACTTTCCCCGGTTCATCAGTCGTGATGAAATCTTCATTGATCGGTTTATATCCTTAGGTTGTGCACAGGTAAGAACCTTAACCTGTCGCCATCCCTTTTACTGGCTGTACTGGTAGCACCCTTTCCTCGGTTCCTATTGCCGGTTACCGATTGCATCTTCCTTGGTGACTGGTTGCTCTGATGATCAGTTAGAGCTTTATTACTATGTGTCACTGGTCTTCGTGCACTTATTAATGTCAGTTGTTCCTGACCTGTTGACCTGTCCTTGGTTTCTGATTGAATAACATTGTGGACCTTCCTAGTCATAATTAACAACACTCTTTGCCAATCAATGACAAAACCAGTTTGCCATATACCGGTTACATTCCTTACCGGTTAATCTCCCAACGCCAACATGTGAGTCAAGCATGGCTAGACTCACCTTATTCAAAGAAGGCTAGAGGAGAAGTTGTCACATGCATAGTCTTTCATAACCATTTTGCACAAAAGGCTGCAAAGATTGTGAAGGTAACTTCAAAACTTGAATTTTTAATTATTCTTGATTCAAGTCTCTCATTATTAATTTGTAACTTACTAAATTCATTAATTAATCTTTTTTTACTTTGTATTTTTCAATTGTAGGTGTTCGAGCCCTTGGTTAGAGTTCTGCACTTGGTAGATGGGGATCAAACCCCAATGGGGTATCTTTATGATGCCATGGATAGGGTCAAAGAGTCTATAAAAAATTACTACAAGGGGGATAGACTTAAATTTGGTCCCATTTGGGAAATTATTGATAGGAGGTGGAACAATCAGCTCCACCAACCCATTCATATAGCAAGGTACTTCCTCAACCCTCATTTTAGGTTCGATGATTTTTATTTAGATCCTAATGGAGAGGTCATGGAGGGCCTCACTCCATGCATTCAGAGGATGATACTTGAGGTTGAGGAGAGAGACCTCGTTGTGGCTGAACTCCTAAACTACAAGGAAGAAAAGGGTAATCTATTCTCTTTAGGGATGGCAAATAGAGGAAGAGCTACTCAAACCCCAGGTATAAAATTTGCCATTTGGATTTTGGGGTCTAAAGTAATTGATAAATTGATAAAATATGTTTTTACTTTTCTCTTTGCTTTCTAACTTTTCAATATTTTATTTTGCAGATGCTTGGTGGCAAAGTTGTGGAAATACCCAAAATCTCAAAAAAATTGCCCTCAGAATCTTATGTCAACCTTGTAGTTCATCCAATTGTGAGCGCAATTGGAGCTTGTTTGAGGCCATCCACACGAAGAAGAGAAACAAGTTAGCTCAAAAACGCCTCAATGGCCTTGTCTTTGTGCAATATAATCTTCGGTTGTGCATAAGGAAGGCACAGGAAGCAGCAGCTGGTCCAATTGATTTGAACGATATAGATCCTTACAGTTATTGGACATCACAGGAGTAGCCTCCATTGTTTACAAAGGATGACATCATTGATTTAGAGAGGCAGGCTATGGAGGAGTAGGGGGTGGATTTGGTTTCACACTGGATGACATTGAGGAGAATGAGTCAAATGAGGAGTCATTGCCAGTGCCAGGAGGAGCTACATCCAGGATGGAGGACGAGCCACATCATCAGAGATATCGAGCGAGGAGGTATAGTCACACCCAATGCAGGCTTCTAGGACTAGACCCTCTAGTTCTACCTCTCCCATAGTTTTTACTAGAGCTGGGAAGTGGAAGATGTAATTGTAATGATGTATTTACTTTTAGTTTTACAGAAACTATTTACTATTTTGCTTCTAGCCATCAACATTCCTCTTGAGAATGCGATTTTGTACCCTCTTTGCATTTAAATATATCTAGACTCAGCTTGTTTATTTTGTGTTCTCATTAATTGACTCATTGGATGCATCTTCTCATTGAATTTTGCAAAAAAAAATGCATTTCTAATTAGATTTAAGCAATTTTTAAAGTTCTCGAGTTTTTTCCAAAAACTGGTCGAGTTTTTCTCAAATTTTTTTTCTAGGCCTTGGCAAGTTTTTCAACTATGGTCAATATTGTCATTCCATAAACTGATCTACCCTTTCAGCTTTGGTGTGGTTTGTTTAGGTACAATTCCATACAGATTAGGCAAAAGATTAAGCCGTCTGAGATGCATCAAGACGTTTCACCAAAACTCAAAAGTATCTTTTTCTAGGATGACAACAGAAGGTTGAGTAGAAAAGCCCATGATGCCTCCTCAAATAAAAAAGTCAAAAACCAATAATATCAATGCTTGTGAAATAGATCAAATGAAGTCATCGTATGCAAATGGATCCTTTCAAGGTGCCAAAATGTCCAAGTAATTAACTAGAATGTGAAATCAATTTTTTTTTAATAAAATGTACATGAGGAAGATTTTGGAAAAAAATGCATGGATGGAATTGAATCGCTCTATAATGCCTTTCCAACATCACAAGATTTGCAAAAAATAAGAGATTATGGAAAAAGGTTGTGAACTTGGAAGCTGAAAAGGATGTTCTGACATTGACTAAGCATAAAATATACCAATAGCAAAATCTGATAATGAAACCTGCACCATTGGAAAGTGCATGGAATCAGCTTTCCAACAATATCTTGTTTGCCAGATTTTGGTTCTCAAGTCCAAAATAATGGATTCTAAAAAAAGGCGGCCAATTCTGGCCTATAGACACGACCCTTCTGATGTAATTTTTGCACAATTTACTCTAAAATACACAATAAAAACCACAAATTGTTTTTCTCCAAAATAAATTGAGAAAAATCTCTTGGCATTAATTTTCCAGATCTCTTAGAATTTTGACATGAAGCTACAAAGCTAGTGATAGATAGCATATTGGAGTTGATAGCGAACCTCATAGCTCCTAGAAATCACTTCCAACCAAAACACCTATTACATTTGAAAAGAAAAAGCCGTGATTATGCTGATGCAACCTTGAGAAGACAATGGATCTAGAAAAACAGTTATATGTGCATTGAGTGAATAAACCTGGATAGATTACAATGAACGAATGAATGCCTATAAAAGCATAAAGATAAATCCCTAGATGAAACTTTGGGTGAGGATTAAGTTAGATCATGACAAGTGTCCTCATCCTATGCTATGAGACAACATGACCTAAATAAAACTCAATTTAACTATTGAAAAGCACTCCTAAATTTAGCTTAAGTGTAATACAGTAATAGGGGACCTGAGTAATTAATAATTGATTAATTAATTATTAAGGTGATTACCTAATTACTCCAACAACAACATGGTTGACTGCAGGGATTAAAGAAAGATTTGGAAGAGAAGAAGTGGGGCTAGTAATGATGAAGGAAAATGTCCTAAAAAGAGATGCAAGGAGATGATATAAAGGATGGTGCAGGACGAGGGGGTCTAAGCAGAGTGAGTGGTGACTGTATTTGAAGGCTGCAGATTTTCTGGAAAAGTCTTGTGCTGCTGGGAAATAATGTGGTAGTTATCATTAGGTGTAAGAGAAATTGAAAAGGGAACAACTTCAGCACGGGCAGGCTGTAATAGAGAATCAAATCATGTGAATTAAAATTTATTTTTAGAGATATCTTTAGAAATTGTAAATGTTTTGCTTTTGCATGTTGATGTTGATGATAGTTTTAGCCCAATTTTGAATTGATAGTAGGTTTTTCTTTTGCATGTTTTGCTTGATTTCCTTGTTGATCTAACTATCTGCTCCTGATGTAACAATTCTAGACCTGAATATGGTCTACCAATGGATTGTTAGCCCTTTCTGTAATGCTGAGCATGGCTAGAAATTTTTTAATTCTGGGTTTACAAAGAGAGGGTTTGATTATTATTAGTTTTTATTGTTTGTGGAGTGCTCCTTCTAAATCAGTAGTACAAGACATGTCTGATATTTACATTCGGGTATTGTTCTGTAAGCTGGATCTCCTTTCTTAAATGAGTAAACCAACAATGTGACATTTATCAGCTTATTGCCATAAAATTCATTGTTATTCAAAGTTACAAATTAAAATTTGCAGAAAACTGTACATCAAACTGTTACTTTTGGCTTGAAAATTCTGTGTACTTTTGATTGGCTGCAGTATAGATATATACCACTTTAGCTTTTATACCCACTTTTGAGAGATATCCGTCACAGCAGCAGTGGAATTTCAAGAGTGCAAGTGCTTTGACTGATCCACACTACTTTAACTTCTATATCCATTTCTGATTTGCTGAAGTTTTCAAGCTGCTATGTGGTATAAAATTTGATTTTTAGAATAAAACTTATTATTGTGTCATTTTGTGACAATTAAGGATGTTTTTATTTAACTTCTCTAACTTCACTGTGAAGTAATTTCTTTACTCGGTAACATGACCTGAATGAAGGTAGTATTAAAAAATATAGTGATTTGTATGGAATGCCATGCAAGAGGCTTATTGAATAGACAAAAATTCCAGTCATCTCTAATACATGGGTTCTCCAATCACTTTGAAAACTTTATGTGCAGTTTCTTACATTAATGAGTCAGTTATTTATCCCTTTTTGTTGTTGAATTCAAGCTTTGTGAGATTCACCATTGGTTGATATGTGTACACATTGCATGCTTAAGATGATTTGCATTACAAATGACTGCCTAAGCCTTAACTTACCCAGTAATTGACCTTACTGCTCTAATATTAATGGCTATTAATACATTTGAAATATACAGGACAAATTTTCTTTACTTTTGCTTGCAAATTATTTTATTTAAATCTTACAGTTAACTTCTTTGTTTTAAAGGGTTTCTCTTAAATGTTTTCGTTTCATTTCATAATAACTTGACTTGTGATCTACTGGAAAATGTCTTCCATATAGAGTCAAGGTGACTTTGATTTCTCATATTGTGCAGCATCACTTATGACATGTTTACAAGATTATCCCAGGAAAGGTGAGAGGCTTGCACTGTCTCCTAGTGGTACTTTGGCTGCTATTACAGATTCTCTCGGTCGTATACTCCTAGTTGACACACAAGCTCTTGTTGTTGTGAGATTGTGGAAGGTAAGCTACCTCATCTACTTATCAAGGAGACTGACATCCTTGTTAATGTTGTGAATTTGTATTTCACTAGAACAATATTAGAAAGATAATCTTTCTTTTACAGGGATATCGTGATGCCTGTTGTCTATTTATGGAAGTACCTCTTAACACAGATACACCTTCCATGGGTGCTGTTGGAAATGAAAAGTTAAAGCATGACTTTTGCTTGTGTTTGGCCATTCATGCTCCTCGAAGAGGTGTAGTGGAGGTAATAGCAATTAATTGTAATATTTTTACAAATTCATGAATTCCCCATTGTCTTTCGGTTTAAATTGAAGAGCTATTCAAGAAATTGGAAGATGTTTTAACTATTTCACTTGTTTAAAGATAGCAGATTTCCACAATCCATGAAATGTTGCTGTTATGTTTCTGGGCAAGATTGTGTATCAATTTTTAGCAACAACATTTCGGATCATACTCCATGATCCATCATTCTTAAACTCTCTCATCCTGATGATGGAGAATATTTCACTTGTACTTTCTAATTAAGATTTTGCAGATATGGACAAAATGTGCCAGTTACAAAATAACAAGAGTTATTGATTTCTGTAACTTACTCTTTAAAGTCACATGCTAGGATAAAGATCATCATATATACTTTGGAAACAATTAACTACTTATGGGTCACCCTGATGGAGATTTGTTGATTCCTGGAGCTTACTCTCTGAAGCAGTCACTCTAAGATAGTGATATTCATATTTACTTTGGAAACAATTAACTAGTTGCCTAGTCACCCTGATGCCCCTACTCTAGAGAAAGTGTTATACAAAAGCCAATGAATATATCATAAAAACTCTGCTTTTTGTTAAAAAATATAGAAGATCCTGTGCCTTAATTTGGTTCTTAGGAGAACATTCTAAGCATGGAATCTTTCATATTGATCATTAAATATACTAGAAGTTTTAATTCCATGTTTCTTTTTTTTCACTACTATAGATGTGAAGAGTGGGTCAGGGAAATCGAATGTGTTCAATGTGAGCAAGCTGGCATACTACAAACAATATAGATTTGAGTTGCAGATGTAAGATACAAAAATATGCAAAGTTACAACAGAGGTATGGGTGCTTCAAAAAGTGGGATTCATTCTTCATTATATATCTCCACAGGGAATTGTAGTTACCCCAAATAATAGCTTATATGGTCCATAAATCTGCTCAGTTTATTCTTACGACAAGGTCGATTCAGGTTTATATCATCTACACATGATTCAAGAGTGGTGCCACTATAGAAGGACGATAAAAAATATTTGCAAATATTTGAGGATATAAGAGTACCAAATTTCTAAAAATTCACTTATAAAGAAATAACAATCAAGTGGAAGAACCAAAGCATCAAGAAGATCAACATTTTTTAATATTTATTCATGCTATGTTCCATGGTGTTTCAGGGACAGGGATGGGGGGACAGCAGGGAACACGTTTCCGGGACATTTCCTAAAGAGCCAAAAATAGGGGACGGCAGTATACAAATTTTTAATATATATATATATATATATATATATATATATGAAATCTTCAAAATATATTAAGGTATTATAGATAGAAAGAGATATATGTCAATAATTGATTATTAAACAAGACAATATGCAAATAAATCACCAATTCACGAGTTACAACAATGGTATATATACCAACATAACTGATAAAAGCAGCAGTATAAATTGGTATAACAGCATTATAACAATAGTCTCAAACATCAAAGCCATGGTCTATCAATATAAATATCCAAATCAAAATGTCTCAAACATGTATCCAAAAGTCTCAAATATCAAAAGATAACAGGCTACAGGCACTACCTAAGAAACTAATCCTCATTCTAGCTATAAATATCCAAAGGCTCAGAATCATCTTAAGTCACTATCTCCCTCTGGCAGAAATGGATCATCCAATGAATGTTTAAATTTTAAATTCAATGGCCTTAAAAGTTTATATATATGTATATATATCAAGGCTGAAAAACTCGGACTCGGCAATAACTCGGTCGAACCAAAAAAATTGAAAAAATCTGAATTGCCAAAATCTCGGCAAAAAAATCAGCAATAAACCAGCACTTTTATCGGACATTTGAAAATATACAATCAAAATAATATAATATAAAAAACTGATAAAATTATATGACTAGTAACTGTTTAGACATAATGTATAAATAATAAAATAAATATGATATTAAAAATTTAAAGTATTATATTATATTTTACTAGTCACATAAACACTATATTATAATATTATTATTTATAATATTATAATAATATAAATACTATATTATCATATTATAATATTTAATTGCATTTGTAAAATATTTATAAATACTATTTATATATTTATAAATACTGTTTATATATTTATAAATATTGTTTGTTTTTATTAAGATAACAACAGGTTTTGAAGGGACCTCGAAACCCTTTACATAACATAAATAAATATTGTTTGTTATAACCGTAGTATAAAATTATAATATTATTAATTTGTGTATAAATATGATTCAAAATTTCAATGTTTTAACCATAGTATAAACATTATTTATAAATTTAATCGCATTTGTAAAATATAAACAAATATAAATAATATAAATTGAGATTGTAAAATAAATAGAAAGGAACATAGAATTTGGAAGAGCCCGTGGTAGATGATTCACCCATTTTCGTAGGCGAGTGACTGTGAAATGCCATCGCAAGTGACTGCAAAATGTTGTTTACAAAAATGCCATTACCGCCGCTGCAAACAAAAATACTGTCGCGGCTGACAAAAACCCTAAACGAATTCATGTTTTTAACTTTTCCCACCAGTCGCGATTTTGACTTCGGGTTTGACTGATATTTTAGGATTAAAACTACGCGAATTCACGATTTTTTGCAGTTAAAACCGCTGCGGGTTTATCAATGAATCGCTCCCGAGTTTATCAGCGATAATATTGGGAGTATTTTCAGCCGCGATATATTGCGATATACCGCTATTTTCGCGCGTGATTTTCAACTATGATATATATATTTAAACAATATTACTTGAATTATTTTTTACTCTAATAATTAAATATTTAAAAGCTATCAAATTAAATTTATAATTATAATATATTTTTATTTAATATAAATTTTTAACATATGTTTATTATGATGAATATTAAAAAACTTAAATTACATATTAGATTTATCATTTTAATATTTTTTAATATTTATGATTTAATATATAAAATTTTAAACATATTTAATCACAAATTTCATTGTTGAATATTTAATCACAAATTTTATCATCCGCGGGCACATTCGAATCTTGTGGGCCCCCCACATTGTTGATTTGGCAAAAAGAAGTTAAAAAAAGTGTTTTTATTTAATTTTTAATTTAAAAAATCATTTGAATATTTTGGGGACGCTTTTTTGTTTCGGGGATGGATCAGGGATGCTTTTTTGTTTCGGGGACGGATCGCTGTCCCCAAATGTTAGGGGACGTTCCCTACGGTTTCCTGCTGTTTTTTGAAGTCAGGGATCGCTGGGGGATGTTTCCTTTTTGTCCCATTGTCCTTGAAACGTTTTGGGAACAGAAACAAGTCCCCTAGGGACAGGAGACGCGTTTTCGTGTAACATAGCGTGATTGGCTACAGAGCAAATGTGAAAACATTTCTCCCTTGAAGATACCACCTTGGATACCATATTTATCTCTACATATGCCATATTTATCCCTTGGATACCACCTAGGACGACATGAACAATATATATCATTATAATAGTTATTATGTAGTTTATTTAAATTTAATGTGGCCACAAGTCGACTACTCATAACTCAATACACACTATAGGGCCATGGACATAGCATTGCCCCGCTCTTTACAGAAGCATTGTCATCAATGCTAAATTTTTATTTTTCTGCTTCATCTCCTTTTTTTTCTATTTTTGCTTCTTTTTGTTGTTTCCCATGTTGCTGGTTCAGGTTCAGGTTTAGATACAAGTTTGAATAACCTATTGCACTTTACTGAGTGGATGAAAGAATATGTGTTCCAATTTCTTTTTGATGTAGATGAACTAGCAACCTATGAAGATAAGACAAAGTAAACAATTAAAACTATATTATCTAAGTTACCGATTTGTAGCTCCCAGGCCTAGAGGTAGATGTGGAGGCGTGAGGATGCGGAGGCAGAGCCGGGTGCCCTGTGGATGCTCCTAGGAAGCGCATCCTAGGCCCTCGAATGCCTGTAGATTCGTTAACTTACATCCATGAGAAAGAATAGAGATATTCAGACTTGCATTTGAGAAAGTAAGAGTGAATATAAGGTAGAAGAGGGCAAATGTATTAATAGATGTTTGTATTTAAAACTGATGTATATTTGAAGGAAATCTCACTTCAATTTCAACCAAATATTTCTCCATCTTAGTTACAGCCCATGCAGTAGCTCCTCCCTGTCTTCATTCTTCTCAAACCCATTCAAAGTCAACGTGGCCGGAGTCCTTTTTGTCACGCGGGGTGAGCATTTGAATTGTGGGTATCGAACCCCTGACTTGTGGCACTCCGAATCGTGTTCCTCATTGCACTCGTGGGAGTTGCCCTTCAAAAACTGCTCGGATTACATGATGAGAGGATTCTTTCACCGTCACGCCTACCGCATTCTTCTATTGTCATGCTCAACAGCAATACAAACGCTATTACTAACATCCTCTTCATCTTTGTTGCAAAGACCGAGAGAAACATATGAACTGAAATTGAAGAGACGAGAAAACTGATGTACGTTTCTCCATCAAAATATTTATAATCCTTTACAAATGTTTGTTAAAATACAAGCCAGTGATGAATGTGCCACATTGACAGTAGTTACAACTGTCAGTTGGAGCAAAAGACAAAAGAAGATGAAGAATATGAGTGTCAGTCCATGCTTTGCAAAGGCCACATAATAAGATGGTTGGAAGTTGGTTTAAAACCAACTCTAATGTACTAATTCCTTCACTTGTTCGAGGAGTCTTTATGATTTAATTTTGTATATTTCTTGCATTTCTTTGCACACACACACACACACACACACACACACACACACACACATATATATATATATAAACGCATCTGAAACCCCCCCAAAAAATTTGTGCATCCACACACCCGATTCTCACACCTGCATCTGCATCTACATCGGTACTTAGTAGATTATTAAAGTTATAAAATTACTAACAACCTATGAAGACAAAGTAAATTAAAATTATATATAAAACTTACTTGTGATATAATTTTGATTGCGAGGGGCTGCAACAATTGGAATCGTTGACCATGGAGTTGCCACCAACTATGAGAATCCTTTGTAAACTAATGACAAAGAGCGTTACTGCTTAGACCTCTCACATTCACAAAGTCTATGAACTCATCCGTAATCAAATCTCGCATATTATCATCAGAAAAGAGTCTAAGGAATGCTGCCTTGTACCCATCAGACGCTTCTAAATCAATGTATTGATGAAGGGTGCTCCCCTTAATACCACAAACATATAACAGAAATAGAGAAACAACAACAATATGCAAGAACAGAAAATTGGCTTCTTATTATCTCCACAAATGTGGAATTACAAACTTTCAGAATTACAATATGTAAAGCCACATGGGCATTCCCTTACAATATTCTGTAGGACAAAGCCTCGAATCAATACCCAGATCTCTACCCAGAACTGCCCCAAACTGCCTAAGACAACACTACAGCCTTCCTTATATTTGCAATTTCCACCGCCCGAGAAGGTTCCAGAAATTTAGCCCTTAGGGCCGACCAAACTTAGAATTATTTTATTTTTCAATTTATAACATCAAAGTCGGCTCAACATAACTTTTGAAACCCGAACATAAATTTTGAAGAAAATTTATTTTCCGCCATTTCAGATGACCCAACTTCCGAAGACCATAAGTCATCGCCAGTTGCTCCGTTTGACTATTATAGCCCCATTTCGGAAAGGGCGCAAAGAGCTCTACAACACCTAAATCAAGCAAGCTTCATTCAGCCGAAAATTTGACCTCATTCGGGACCTCTAAAGCCTTCAAAACTGAGTTCAAAGTTTCTGTACCCTGCTGCCAATACCAAAAATCTTCAATATCTTCAAAACTAGACCTGATCTAGCCATCAAACTTTACTGGCAGGCTGATATGACTGAGATGAACCTCCACATGTGAAATCAGAACATTCCGAGATCGTATGACCAACTTACTAAAAATAGCAAGTTTCCATAAATAGCAGCTCTGCACAAGATAGCCTTTATTGAATACAAAAATAGAAATATTTCTGGGTGATGCAGGATTGCTCTTACACCTAGGATGCTCCTGCATCATGTATGGTGGAAGCCTTCTTGGCATTTCAAAATCCAATTCGCTATAATATTTTGGTGTCAATACATAGGCAAGAAGATGTAGAAGAGTGCTCATCTTGTTTCACCGTTCTACAACAATTGCTTGCAATTGTTTTAAGAAGGTCTCAAGGTCTTGCTCTTTGTCATTTATGATTTTCTTCACCTTCTCAACTATTGAGTTGATGTCGTCATATGCCTCTCCAATGCAAAGCCTATATATGTCAGTGTAGAGAAGCAACCTCATAATGGGCTCAGTGAAGTGAATTAGATACTCCACACGATTCCACCATGAGTCAAAAATATCCTTTGCTTAATTGTTGTTGCCTTCTCAGTGTTGCTTTGCCTCCATATAGACCAATTATTGTTGATCACCATATTGCAAAGTGCTACTTGCACTTTCACAAGTCGTCTCAAGACGATTAAGTTAGATGGAAAATGGGTCTCAACTGTTGTACAATCAAGATCGTCCTATAGAGAATATATATGAGTGCTGTACTGAAATAGATTACCATTGTGATTGATCTTTTCACCGGCCATTGATATGCATTTATATCCTTTGAATAGTCATGTCTTGAAAAGCAATGACCATACGTGGCGTATGCTACGTAGGGTCATGACCCTTCATAACTGATTGTTAATATTAACTACATTGTAACATATACAAATATCAAATGATCTTTTTATATATATATATATATATATATTACCATATCCGATCGTAGCTATATCTTTAACACTCCCTCTTAGCAAGAGAGGATTGATTATCACAAGATGTAAGTGTTCTAGAAATCCCCGACTCAATTCGGAACTGGATTTAGAATAACACTTAATCACTCGATATCACGGTTGCCGGCATGGTCCGGAATACAAGTTTAATGTACAAAACCCGATAGAAGAAAATTATCACAATCCCCGACTCAATTTGGAACTGGATTTAGTGATAAGTGTCAAGATATTCAGTGCAATCTGAATCAAAACTTGAAGCACTAGTTATCATCATCCCCGACTTATTCGGAATTGGATTTTAGTGATAACTAAAACATAACTTCATATCAAGATATCCGACACAGTTCGAGACATTAATATAATGTACTCATCCTGATAAAAGAGTTATCGCAATCCCTGACCAATTCAAAACTAGATTTAGCGATAACAATCAAGATATCTGGCACATTCCGAGACAACAACTTAATGTAGTCTAATCTTGATTCGCATGTTATAATCCCCGACCAATTCGGAATTGGATTTAACAACTCCAAAAATTTAGTGTCAGGACTAGTGACTATAATACATAGTCATACCTGACACTAGGTTAAGCTATTGTCTAAGTCATCACCTAACAATAGTAACCCAACACCTATGAAAGATCGTCACCTTTCATAATATAACACAAAATGAATGGGTCCATAACGTCACACATATGACATCCACCTTGACTCTTCTCAGAGAGTGGATCCACTGCCCATCCCAGAGAGTGGAAACCAAGACTTCCACCTTAGACTTGTCTATCAAAGACAAGAATCATTTAAGATACAAAATGATGGATCACTGAAGCTGAAACCTTCTTTTCAGCTAAGGCTTTACTCCTCAACATACCAAGGTTAACTGAAAGTACACAATCTCCTTTCTAGCAAGGGGTTTGGTAAGAATATTAGCCGTTTGTTCTCCACTGAATTGTATTTGTTTGCACCAACTTGACATGGTACACTCCCTCTGAATTTGTATGACCAAGATCCCGGGGTGCCAACTTAATTTGATCTTCTAGCTTCTCCCTCTAACATATAACCTTCGCACATGGTAATAATCATAATTCTTTGCTACAATTTCTTGATTACTAGAGAACCAACAAACAATGGTCTACTCCCTCTGAATCAAGATCCTCGAATGTCTACTGATGCAGATCCTTTAGCTTCTCCCTCTGTCACGAAGGCATACACTGTTTATATACTCAACTCAGTGTCACTGTAGGATGTCACTTCATACCTTCCTTCCTGAGAGAACCAATACGAATAATCTGAATAGTCATAAGGTTACGTCGGCTAGCATAAGATGCATTATGATCTTTTCCAAGGCCACAACTTTAACACTCCCTCTTGGACTTGAGGAAAGATAATAAAGACCTCTAGTATGATGTTTATCTCAATGAGTTGTAGTCTCATGATGTATGGAATGCCTTAATCAGGGATTCTATCCACGTGCATCTCATCGGCGATTCTATCCACTAGTTCCCACTACTATAATCTCAGAATTGTTTTACCTTCAATAGTGAACTCCCTCTCAATCAATATGATCGAGTTTGTTCAAGTTGACTGAATCATCTGTTTCCTTAGAAGCTAAATTTCGCCAACTTCTTGACCTTTTTGAAGATGTCAGAGATAGATTATGAATAGTTCATAAAGCTAAACTATCCCGAACATAAAAATGATAGAAGCATACAAAATTTATTATTTAATGAATTACAAACTGCAAATTCATATAGATTAATAAAACATGAGACACTTATCTTTTCAAATATTTTCAAGTATTTCCTTTCGTAAGGTGAGCCCATTAATAAAATACTCGTACCCATCGTCCTCCTTCATAACATATCGGTTTCATTTTGACCCGTATGTTAATTTTCTTCTTTACTAATCGCATCTCTTTATGATTATTACCGACTGTTATGAAGAGTGGTATTCAATGCTAGCGTTGTTCAGAATTAATATCGCTGCCCTTTGTCATGACGTTGAGATTTTACAATGTAATCATTTTGTCTCCAACTAAGTTGCTTGAATTTCACCTTCAACAATAATATTATAGTCGATGGGGTTCTTCTAGTGGTTTAACCTCAGGAATTATGCCTTCATATCCTTCTTTCTTGTCAACAATCTCCTTCTCATCTCCGGAGATCAAGAAAAGACCCCAAAAGCTTTTCAGGTGAAGCTGAGAAGAATCAACTTGTGTGTCTTGTGAACCACAACGATTTCTACTTAACCATTTATTTCTACTCACGACTTTCTGAAAGTGTCAGGATGGCTGTTGACATGTCAATTGCTAATGGAGACTCCTTAGGGAAAGCAAATCCCCATCCTCCTTTGGTGAATTCCATGTCAACAGTTCTAAAACCGCATTTGGTTGAGAGAAAGAGTTGGATAATTGGTAATTCATCGATGATTGCTCCCACCCCTCCATTTTCTAGTTCTTGGGATAATGCTTTGGCATAACTTGCTGCAGAGTCAAGAGGAACAAGTCTGGATTTATCTATATTGAGCACCTTTGATAAATAGTTTCCAACATAAGTCCCTGCCTGATACCCAATTGGTTCATTACTTTGAGTCAAACTTTCAAATTCACTAATTGTTGGTGAAATCTGTCGTACTGTGAGACTTGAACTCAGGCTTGCAGTATAGTTGTTAGTATGGTGAAATACTATGACTTTAGTCCTTACAAATATTATTTGCCCGAAGCTATCCCGAGTTGAATGTGAAAGCAATCTTCACCAAAAGATACATTAGAGAATCCATTCAATTATATTGCATTAAATACTGATATTGAGAGGTCCATTGGGCTGGGTTGACTGCTAGAGATAGGCATTCCCAGGAAGAAGATCGAGGTTCAAACTCTAGCTGGCTGAAAGTTTCAAAATGTCATTCTAAGGGGAGTGTAATTCTCATGTTCCCACCTCAAGAAAGGTTCTGACTGTTAGAAAAAACAATATGATGCAAAGAGGCAATCTCCAGTCAGTAATCAAGAAAGGTTGATCAGTGATTGAGAAACGAAGATCACGTGATTCAGATGGCAGCAATTCCCTTAAAGGAGCATTAGTTAATGCTGCCATGTTGTCAAAGTCCCCTGTTCTCCCTCCATTTTTCCTTAGAAGGGTATAATATAAATTTATTTTATCTCTGTTTTGAATTTTGATAAACATCAATTCTAATACAGTCTCCCTCTAAAAATCGAATAACCGTTGTGACTGTAAATATATCGGTCTCCAGGAAAAGACGTAGCCACGTATTGTCGCTCCTTTCCAATCCTTTTAACGACACCCAAGAGTGTGTTATATATATGTATTTCCTGTTGTCTCCCACGTAACAGGGATTGTGATAGAAGCTAATCCAATCTGTTGGGTTTTGTCTTTGTTTCAATGCTTGACTCCGTATTATCTTAATGGTTTACGCGACAGAAGTAATATCCAAAGCTTTCAAGTCCAAGTATGCTTCATTGATTTATTGCTTTTAGTATTTCCATTATATGGGAATCCCCATGTTTCTTAAATCTCATAATATCCTACTCAACAGTGATTGAGAGAGGAATCTTAAAAAACCTGAAAATGATCAATTATATTCTAGCCACGAATATCATTATACACTGGCCACGAATTACTTAACTCAGCAAGTCTGTAGTCCTCTATTTCTGTATTGTCTGTCTCCCTATGTAATACTTAGCTTGGATATTACTGTTCCCAGAATTGTATTTTATTCTCTTATAGGTTAGGCTCTGATACCATGTTGTACAATCAAGATCGTCCTATAGAGAATATATATGAGTGCTGTACTGAAATAGATTACCATTGTGATTGATCTTTTCACCGGCCATCGATATGCATTTATATCCTTTGAATAGTCATGTCTTGAAGAGCCATGACCATACGTGGCTTATGCTACGTAGAGTCATGATCCTACATAACCGATTGTTAATATTAACTACATTGTAGCATATACAAATATCAAATGATCTTTATATATATATATATATATATATTACCATATCCGATCGTAGCTATATCTTAACATCAACAACCTATACTAGAAATTAAAGCAAAAAATACAATTAAATAGAGACAAACTTTAAGAAAGAATACACATTACACAATCAAATTATGAAGATCAGAAAATGTAAAATACTAATTTTTATTTTATTTTATTAAATTACTACATTAAGTTCAACTACCTTTAATAGCTCCAAATTTGAGAATAATCTAAAAATTCCTTGAGACATGTGGTGGTTTGTGATGAACATCTAGATGGCCTCAACCTCTACATACACCTCTTTGATCAACCCAATTTTATTCCCAATCTTTTGTAGCATAAGATTGAGTGAGTGGATTGCACAAGGCGTCCAAAAGATATGGTGATATCGCTCTTCAACCAACAAACCAGCAGCTCTACAATTATTTGCCTTGTTCATTACGACTTAAACAACATTTTTAGGTCCCACTATCTCAATGGCAAAGATGAGAATATCAACAATAAATTGCCGATCTTTTACTTGCTGCTCACAATCCACAGATTTTAAAAACACTGCCCCTTTAGGGGACACCGCTATGACATTGATCAAGGGATAATTTCTTGAATCTCTACACCCATTTGAAACAATGGATACCCGTGTCTCAATCCATGAATCTTTTATGGGCTTCAATGCATCTTCAACCCCCTTGACCTCTCTTTCCAACAAATTGTTGTGTATCTTCTCATAATCGAAGCCCTTGTACCCTCTTGGAACTTCATTTGCACTTTTCAACATCTTCTTCCAATCCAGGGAGCGAACAACATTGAAAAGCAACCCATTTGCATATATGCGTCTTGCTATATCTTGGTCAACAATGTTCCGACTCTCATTTTGAAATGAAGTTTCCAAAGGTCCCTTTCTTTTGTGTGGAATGGGTGCTTGAGTTTCAATTCAGGCTCAATTGCAGTAGTATAAAAGGAGTGGTCTTCTATCACAATATTCAAAGATGTGGGCTGCATTCCCTTTGATTTTTTAATAGGCATATTTTGTCTACATGCTTCTCTCTCTTTCGCTTCTTCATGCTCCGTGATATATTTTAATATTGTTTCATTTGGTAAGGAGTATCCTTTTTTCCAAAGCATTTCTTGACTCCTCTTTCAAGGAATCTGCACAAATGGCCTACCACCCGTTAATATGAACTATTCCTGTCTACATCACAACCCTGACATGTCTAACAGAATCCCCCACCTCTTGGAAAGGGTCTTATAATATCAACATACTTTCACAAAGAAGAATCAGAATTTGGATCTATTCTTTGTTGTTCATTATTGCCTATGGAGGAAGAGGTAGATGCCATTGTAGCTCCTATGGCAAGAAGTTTTATACACATTCAAAATAAAAACAGAAGAATGGAAGAAAAAAGGTAGATCTTATGGACAATTTAAGAGAAATGATTTTTTTTTAAAACTTAAGCAAAAACCAAATAAAATGAAAAAAAACTTACTCTTTCACCTAATAAAGCTTGCAAAGAAGAAGGAATGAAGCACAAACACTTGATCAAGCTTCAAAAATCAATCTTCCAACACCCTCTTGCTCAACCACTGATTTTCTCTAGCTCAAGAGAAAACAATCTATTTGCATACCAAATGAGACATAAAACCATACTAGCCGGAAACTCTTTTGTCCCTCCCCGGACACGCGTATCCCCTATCCAATTTGGAAATGTATTCGATACAGCCCGGATGCACGTCGAATATTGTACCCATGTGTGCCCAAAAAAACTTGATTTTCCAACCGTGCCAAATTTTATGTGATTTGATTAGTTTAAAATTTGACGTAAATCTTCCCAAATTTAATTAAATGAAAATTCATTAATGCAATTTTTTTAAAAAAAATGGTATAAACAAAAGCTACACCAAATGAGAAAGACAAATGAATTTTTTTTCTATTTCACTAACCCATTTTTTGGGGTTGTCTTCCAATGCAACTCTACTATTTTTGCATATTGTAAAGTGTTAAATTAACTTATAATTATTTATGTGGCATTTTTGTATCTATATTGCTTTTGAAGCAATGAAAATCTCCTCTAATAACTTAGAAAATTGTGTTAAATATATGTGCATGTGTTTTTTATTAATGTTGTATCCAATCGTATCCATATTGGGGGTATTAAAAAATGGCTGTATCTGTATCCGATATCGTATCCATATTTGTATTGTATCCGTGTCCATGCAACTTTGCATAAAACCCAACATAAGTCATTTTAAAATCACTTTTTAGGGTTATGGATGTCAAATTATTATTAAATTTGCAATTTAAATTAAGTTTGCCAGCACTTTTCCAGCCAGGTCTGCATTTGGTCTGCTGGAATTTGCCAGGTCTGGTCTGGCCAGATCAAACTGGCCACCGTGGGAATGAACCCTATCCGGACCCACAAATGTACTAGCCCTGGACCTGGTTCAAACCGGATGGGTACCAGGTCCCAAACAGGCAAACCAAACATCCTAGGTTGCTTCTTATTCTTCTTATTCTTTCCCTTGCTCTTTTTTTTTTTGATGGGTAATGGGCCAAAGTCGAGAACATGGGGCTCAAGTTTGCTCGAACCCAAGATCTCCTTGATGAGAGGCTCACAACTTACCGTTGCGCTGCGGGGTCATCCCCATTCTTTCCCTTGCTCTTGCTCCTGTTCTTGCTCTTTTTTCATTCTTGCTTTTGCTCTTGTTCTTGCTCTCGCTCTTGTTCTTTCTCGTGTTCTTGTTCTTTTAGTTGTTCTTTTTCTTTTCCTTCTTTTTTTGCTACTACTTGATGTGAAGAAGTTCCAACAAAATAATTTTGCTATAAATCACACAAATGAAATTAAAATGATCTGAGTTTTTAGCTATAACTTACTAGGGTTTGGATGTCCCTTTCTTAGAAAAATATCCAATAAATTAGCTCTATTGGCAGCCTTAAGAGAAAATTTGTTAGAAACTCTAATTCTGCGATAAATCACTTAATTTTTCTCTAATTCTGCTAAAAAAGTTACTGTATTCTCTTCAATGATTTCCTCAAACACCCTTTTAATATTAGGAAAAAATTTGTTTATATTTAAGAGATATATGCTTTCCAAACCAATTGGGATGAAACCCTAATTTGACAATAAATCTCTTAACACTACTCCAATTCCTTTGAAATTTGGATGTATATGATTCAATATATTCTTCTAAAGCCCTTTAGAAGTCAGCCGAAAATTTATCAAAATTTAAGAAATACACATTTCACAAAATGATTTCCAATTTTTTTAAAAAAAAGCCTTGCCTTCATAGTGCCAAGATCGTGCTCTAATGCCACTTGTTACGAAAGAACTTGCAAAAGAATAATATAATAAGAAATTGGCTACAAATACTTGATAATAATATGCCACTTTGAGAGGGCAATCTTCTAATCCACTTCGAGGGAGGTACTTCCAACAATCCTCACCAAGAACATATTATACATGGTTATAATAATTATTTGTTACTTATTTAAGAGTTGAGGTAGCCACAAGCTGAGTTCTCATAACATAATACACACTATAAGGTTAGGGGCATAGCAGAGACCTCTCTAATGATCACCATCCATGTTCAAAATTTATTTATTTGAGCACTGAGTATCAATACATTCTCACATAGGCGTACTTACACATATGCAAACATATTATGGATATCCGACTTTGTCATGTGATTGAATATTTCTGTGAATGCACCATGTTTAGATTCATTTTTAGTCTTTCATACCATTCCAAACAGCAGACATGAAGGTACATAATAGTACACATTAATCAAGTACATGTCAATGTGGTGTGTATGTAAACTGAAGGATCCAACTCAGAACATGACAAAAGAGAAGTTGGGCAAGAGTTTAAGGCAAGGCTTATGCATACATAGAAATAGTTGCAGGCTCTGAAATTGTGAAGTTGACCAAAGTTTAATCTTAGAGGATTAAGGGAAATGTGTGAACTGACTTAGGAAAGGTAATTTTAAGATATATTTTAATTAATGTAATTAGATTTCCACAATCCATTAGAATTACCAAATATCAACTTCTGGTTTTGATTGTGTTTGCAAATAGGGATTCTTCCGTTGAGTTGGCTTCTGGCTCATTTGAAACTTGTTGCTACTTATGCTAAAATTACCCATTCTTTGGTGAGAAATCACCTAATAGCTTGTTCTGGGAGTTACAATGCATCCAGCTAAATCCTTGGAGTCCTGCATGTGGGGATAAAACAAAATTTATCCATAATCAGTTGCTAAGCTCCTAGCTGGTGTCCAGGAAAGGCAAGCAGGCTAAGTCCGATGCAGAGCCAAGATGATTTGAGAGCTCTTGCTAATATCCAATCAACCCTTGCAACTTGGATCGGGTTTGATACTACTGCAGAGTTTTTAAAAATCCAAAATGATATGTAATTGTGATATTGCTATCAGAATTTAACTATGTAGTTTTCAAGTCAAACTCATTAACCCATGTTTCATGAGTATTGGTTCACAAGAACCCATCTCTCATGAGAGTGAATGGAACACTTTGCAGTCATTGCATCTAGGTGATGCTCACAGCCTTCTCAAGAGGTCACCCATCCGAATATTGCTCAAACTCCAAGTGTGCTTAGCCATGGAGTTTCCTTCAAGGTTAAGGCTGCTTAGCGTGCTACCCCATTTGCAAAACCTTCAGAAAGTCTCGTGCCTTTTGAACCATTCATTATAGAGCCACTTAGCTTGCTACCCTATTTGCAAAACCTTCAGCAAGTGTTGTGTCTTATGAACCATTCATTGTAGAGTGAGTAGTGGCTCACAAGAACTTATCTCTCACGAGAATGAGAGGAAACTTAGCACTCATTGCATCTGGGCGATGCTCACATGGGTGTAGCATTAGAGCCTTCATGGGAGGTCACCCATCCCAGTATTGCTCCAACTCAAGCACTCTTAACCATGGAGTTTCCTCCAAGGTTAAGCATACTTAGCTGGCTACCCCATTTACAAAACCTTCAGCAAGTGTTGTGCCTTATGAACCATTCATTATAGAGCCAAATGTCACCCATCCAAGTACTGCTCCACCAACTCAAGTGTGCTTAGCCATGGAGTTTCCTCCATGGTTAAGCGCGCTTGAATTGCAGCAATAGTGGGATGGGTGACCTCCCATGAAGACCCCAATGCTACACCCATGTCAGCATCGCCTAGATGCAATGAGTGCTAAATTTCTTCTCATTCTCGTGAGAGATGGGTTCTTGTGAACCACTACACATGAAGCATGGGTCAATGAGTTTACTCGACAACTACAAAGTTAAATCCTAATAGCAATATCACAATTTGACTTTCTGAGGAAAATATCTCCTACTGATATGTAATTGGCTAGGAGGGCTAAAATTACCTTTTGCTTTTTGTTTGAGTAATTATTTAGTTTTGGAAAATTATACAGAGAACTCCTATTTTAGAGTGATGTTGAATCTCTGTGGAGAAGCTGGTGCCAGTACAAAAGATCAAGATATTTGATGAAGTAAAATGCTATCGTTAGGCCATGCAAATTCAATTGTGAAAAGCCTAGAAATCAACAAATCATGAAGGAACTTGTCAAAATTAGGTGTGGAATTGTGTGCAACTAATCTATAAGTCTTTTTAATCAGCTAAGACTAACATAAATATTCAAGTTAGTTTTCTTCAAGTGGCTTGCAATGCCACCAAAATGATGAGACAAAACAGAGATCAAGGTTGTGCATGAATTGATAAATAAAACAGCATTCAAGACTAGTAAATGAAATGTGGAAATAAGTGAACGAGGCAAGATTCAAGAAGTCTGCTAATTTTCAATTTGGATTGATCACAAGAGCAACACGAATGAATGCTAACACTCTTGCTATCACAAGGTTTGCCCCTAAATAGACATAGGTTAAAGAATAATCTGTTTTTGCCACTGTAAGAAAAGAGTGACCAGATTTATCATTTCCACATGGGAAGTGAGGGCAATAAAAGGATTGCAGTGAGCTAGAATAATTAAAGCAAGAAAGCTAATTGTGGCAAATTAAGTGTGTTTATGATTGATTTATTTTTACGTTAAAAAAAAGTTGTCAGTCTGACATGAAATTTTAAATTGTACAATTACCTATATCTTATTTTAAAGCATGCAAAAATTTGTAAATAAACGTGTAAGTACAAGAAAAAATGAAACAAAAAAGATATTGCAGGGTATAGGTATGAAAGGACACTTCTTGTGATGCTGAAAATCTGCTGTTATGTCCTCAAAAACGTGTCCCTTCAATAGGTCTTCAATCCTGTTTTATGGAGTTGGGAAATGAAACGTGAAATAATGACAATGAATGGGAAAAGATGGAATTATATCATATAGAAAATGGAAGTGATGCTAATCTAATTGAAGACTGTTTGCAACACAACAGAGCCTAAAGGCATGGAAAAGTGTACGTGGCAAAGGTTTAGATAATGGTGTTGGTGTTGTAGACTCAGCTTCATTACAAATGCAAAAGAGAATTACTTTACACAAGCAAGATATATTAATAGATTGGACATGCAGTTAGGAGTCAGGACCCTTAAGTAGTTCATGGAAATGTGCAAATCTTTTAAGAAATTAGGGCAACATTAGGAACATAGGCTAAACCATCTGTATATGAACCACTTTCAGAATGATCAGAGGCCTATGTAGTGTGATTCAGGGGTAGCAAGAGACCAAAATAGGGCAAACTAGAGCTTGGTAAGGTTAAAACTGATGGATCTTCAAGCCAACCTTTGACACAAGAATATCAATTCTGTCAAAATCCTACTGTAAACAAGATTGGCCAGACTGGGGGATAGTGTGTCATAAAAGGCAACAAAAGATGACAAATAGCATCGAAACGCATTGAGGCCAAAACCAACCAAAGAGAAGGCAATTGACTTATCACAGTAATACTTGTGAAGGAGGATAGATCTCCAATACAACCTTAGACACAAGCATATCATTATATCAACTCTGTGGGGAGAGAGAGAGAGAGCATGGAGGGGGGAGCAGGAGGGCGGGCGAGGTGGGGAACGGGGCAGGGGTGGAGGTGGGGTTGGGTGGGGTTTGTCCTAAGATGACAAATGGCATCAAAATGCATTGAGGTCAAATAGAAGGCAGTAGACTCAAGTATTACCAGAGCAATACTTATTTTTAAGGCCGGAGAGAGTATTGCCAAAGCAATACTTATGTATTAGGAGAGATCACCAATACAGCCTTTGAGACAAGAATATCAACTTTGTCAAAACTCTAGAGCAAACAAGATAGGCCAAACCAGAGTATATGGTGTCATAAAAGACAACAGAAAATGACAAATAGCATCAAAATGCAATGAGGCTAAAACCACCTAAATAGGAGGCAGGTAAAAAGAGTATTACCTGAGCAATACTTATTTCAAAGGAATACACATCATCATTGAACGGTGTTGATAGATAGCAATGAAGCACCACAAAAATTATACTTTCATGTTGCATGTCATCACAAGAATTATTTTAAAGAGCTTGGTGTGTGCTTTATGGGCTCTTTACATTCCAAACATAGATGTTGCAGCCTTTGTAACCAATCCCTGTAGGCACTCCATTCAATAAAAGGATGCTTTTTTTAATGACTTTTCGATTAATATGGCATCAAACCTAGTGGGTTACAACTAAATGAGTGGTAGTATAGTATAGAGTTAATTCTATAAACATTGACTACATTAAGTATGACTGTCCAATGTGAAAAGTACATAGGTTCTAAGATTCATTTTCATGTTTCATAGAACATCCTCCAAAGCATGGCGATTTCATTTGTTTGTAGGGCAGATTGGGCTAGCTAGTTGGTCTTCATTTATTTGGTATTGGCTGTAACTTATATCCCAAATCTAGAGAAAAATTCTATTTATGAAATTTAATTTATATCTGCTTGAGGAAGAAGTCATGATGGTATTTGATTGCCAGATATCAGACCTTATTCATTTGCTCTGAAATTGCTGACTTATCAAACATGAAGTTCCATTCAAATTTGTTATGAAGATCGAATGGAGTGTTTTAAGCCTTTTTGCTTTTCTCAATTTATTAAGGAGTTTGTATTTATGTCATCTACAGGTCTGGAAAATGCGCACAGGTCCACGCATCATGACGCTAAAATGCGCAAAAGGTTGTCAGTTATTGCAGCCTGCTTGCAAGTTGACATGCTCATCATCAGATACATCTGATTATATTCCTTCACAGGTGTATTTACTGAATGGAGATTCTGGACAAATAGTAGTTTTGAATCCGTCCATGCAGCCATCTTCAATCTGAGTGCATTTCAAAAAGAAAAAAAAAATGATACTGATTTTTTTAAATTGTCAAGACAATGCAAATGCAATAATTATAATAAATGATCGTGCTCACAAACTGATTGCTAGCCACAGAAATTTGTGATCATATATTATAGCTTATTTCACCATTCAAAATAATGTAAATTCAGTACACTAAAATGTACCATTGAAAGTAAATCTGAGTTTGGTGTTTTATTGTGGTCTCCTGTGTCCTTTCTTAAGCTTGTTTCTATGCAATCTAGATGAAGTTCTCTTTTAGCTCCGGTCACCTGTAACATGTATTTTTATATCCTTAATAATAAAAGTATGGTTTCTTCATTCTATTCAATCATGTAAATTTGCAGAACTGTTCTAATTTTTACTCCTGTAAACATTACATGACAACAGCAACATAAAATTCTGATGGTGAATTCAAGTATTGAACTAACTTGTTTCCATGAAAATCCATAAACACAGGTATCTTTTTCAGTACAGATATCCTTAATGGCGTGAAAATCCATTAGGATTTGAAAAATTTATTGATTGGGTGGACGTTTTAGGTCACATCATGGATCAATGCCGTCCCTTTATTTTTTAAGGCACTTCCAGCATCAGTAATATTTTAAGTTTTTTACTACTTCAATTGGTCGCCATTATTTAATTGTCTGTACTTGACTAATGCAAGAAGGCCACAAAGGCATAATCGAATTAAATTAAGATGTAGTGAACCAATCATTGTGATAATCTCGTCTGCTGGTCATTCATCATCGTAAACCTTGGGAGTCATTTTGAACTTGCCAATGAAGTGCAGGACCATGCCAAACTCATCAGGAAGGCAGCCATACACACTAATTGGCAATTGACAAGAATGATTATTTTCATATCTGATGTTGTCATGTCATATCTGATGTTGTCATGTTTGTAAAGTCCAGTTAAGGATTAACCAACCATGCAGCCAAACAAAGAAACACTCGTGATGGAATTCAGTGACATTCAATTGACAAAACTATGCTATTATTTATTCAGCCAGAAACTTGATAGAAAGGCTTACAACCAATAGTTAAGCTTCAATGCTACGAAGGCACAATCAGCCTACAAATTGAAAACATCTGAGTTGAAAAGGGATACAGTGCTCTTTTATTGGTATCAAATTCTCTCAGCCAAAGCTTGAATTAAAATCTGATTCATCCTTATTAATTGTCCTATAATGATGATGGATAATGCTTATATAGATACAAATGATTAGGATGAAGTGTGTCAACCAGAAAGGTGGTGCACAGCTCTGTGCACATGAAATTTGTAGAAAGGTCCATCTGGGATGAATGCTGTTTGCAGTGAGATACGTGCAATAAAACTTGATGTGATTCCAATCATGAACCTCCCGAGGATCAATAATATTGGATATTTATTCAAATGTTGGTGTGAGGCTTTTATGTTTTCCATGTAGTTTCTGTTTAACTATGTCTTATTTGATAAGAAATTTTATAATAATTTACAATGGACTAGTTTTGACGAATCCTGTACCGCTTGTGTAGAATCAAATCATTATGAATCTTGAAATGAATTGTAAGCTTTGGAATCAGTTTGCAGTGTTTTGCAATAAGGTCTCATGTTTAAAACATTGATGTGTGAAATGGTTATTGGAACAAAATATTCCTTTGTAGTATGAATATTCTTGTGCGGTGAGAGTATGATAATTGGAACTTTGTTAGGAAACCTGCAACACACAAAAAACCATAGTTGAAAACTCCGACACGGCAATAACTTGGACGGTCCAAAATTTTTGAAAAATTCGGAATCCCCAAAAACTTGGTGAAAAAATCGGCACTTTTATACACCAAATATTAAAAACACACACATATACACCAAATTTGTAGAACATATACTGATTTGAGATTTCCATCATATATTAATCAAAGTTTTGAGTTAAATATATAGCAATTAGAACTTGGTATATATATATATATATATATATATATATATATATATATATGGATTGGTAATAGGCCGAAGCCAATATCAATATAGGGCTCTAGTAGACTCGAACCCAAGACCTCCGAGATGAGAGGCTCACAACTTACCGTTGCATTGCAAGGTGTTCCTGAACTTAGCATATATATTAATTGCATTTAACTTTCTTTGTTTTTAGTTATTCAGAGGTTGACTCTTTGTTGACCGATTTTTTGGGAGATTATATCATTCCTTATAGTGACGCGAGATATATTGCCAGTTTAGCAATATATCACAGATATTTTCAACCATGCAAAAAACTATGAAAGAAAATATTTTTAGTTGATGCAAAATTGTTGTTACACCACAGATGCTCCTCAATCGGTATCCTTAGCAATGGTGATGAATATGAAAGTTACTATTTGATATTTAGAAATTTTCTTCAAGTAAATTTGACATTTGTTTATTGAGTGAAGATATTTTTATTTTATTTTGTGGCTAATACAAAAATTAAAAGGCACAGTTAAGCATGCTAGAGTTTTTCAGCATTTGTGAGGCCTGCTTGTATAGATGGAGTAGATTTTAAATTCCGATTGTAATTGGGGCCACAACATTGGTTTGATCATTAGCTTTAGTGCTTGAGCTGCATTCCACTCATTTGAGAAATTCTTTTATTCTTTCAAAATGTTACAATGCTTTATCTCCTTAATATTAGGGAAACAAATACATCAGTTTTGAACATTGACTATTTTGATGGTAAGTGCTTCAGATGTTAGACAATGTGATAAATAAGAGGCCAATGTTTTCAAAAACTTTCCCAATCGGTAAATTTAAAAGAACATTAACGTTCTATCACATAAATATAAAATAACATTTAAATCCAATAAATTCTTGGCAAGGATGTTTTACAATTTCTAAGGGATGTGATTTATCCATAAAAGGATCTAGTTTAATTGTACATGGCCTAAAAAAAGTGGGAACACTTTTGGTTGCCACTTAAAAAATAAGTCTTAGATGACACCAAAGTTTGAATATTATTACATATTTGGATTCTTTTAAAAAAATTGTAATTAATAAAATGTCACCTTATTTTAAGATTGTAATAAAAGTCTATGGTTTTTGGAAGTTGGAGGACAAAATCTATATCTAAAGTGGCAGTTTTACAAGCGACAATGGCAGTTTTGAAATTGCCTTATACAAAAAAGACAGCTTCACTTATGCTCAATAAATGTCTTGTGTCTCTTCATTTCTTTCAGTCCTTTCGACCTCTTCATGAGATGTAAGGGTAGATATAGCCATTATGAACTTGTATTGATCATTTCAGGGGTATGTATTTGGGTTAGAATAGTTTTATATGCATTTTCTAAGTTCCAAGTTGATTGTGATGAGTAGCAGGGTAATTGGGTCATGAGAGCATTGTCATGGTCATAGAAGCTAAGGAAGTGTCCGATTCATGCTTGTTTCAAGCCAAGGTGTTTAGATATGTGCATTTCCAACTAGAGAGATTTTAAGTGTATGCTCACATTCTTACAAGAGTTTTACTGCTTTGTAAATTTCCCCATGGTAAATTTATGCTTTCTATGGTGATGTCTAACATTTTCTTGCAATCCTTGATTACAATGGTTTTTAGTTCATTAAAATTCTTGTTATAAGAAATTTGTAGGCAATGAATGATATGAAATATCCATCTATTTTTTTAAATCAAGAGGTATTGAAGAAGTTTCTTTCTTTTGTGGAAGTTGTGAGCTTTTTGTCGATTCATCCCACAACAAGATTAAGGGCAATTATATTTTACCTTTGCAATGAGACAAATTTTGTAGGTGGAAGAAAAAAAATAGGAAGCATGGCAAGTAATGAGGAAGTCATGGATGCTAAAGTAGGATTCTTTAATATGGAAGTTGACATTGCAAGCCTTTCCCAGTCAATGAAGACCATGAAGAGCCTTATGGAGACATTCATGGAGAAGATGTGTTCATTGGAGGACACTGAGGGCCAAGGTAAAGCCTACTCCAACGAGGAAGAGGAGTCCTCAATTGGTGAGAAGAGTCTTCTAAGCAAACATCTATTCAAAGTGGAGGCTAAGATTGAGATTCCACCATTTGAAGATGTGGATGTTAAGAAGCTTGAACATTAGTTGATGTACTTGTATGTGTACTTTAGCATGCATTTCTTGTCTTGGAACAAAAGATTTCCTTTCCCAAGTAAGGATTAGAAAAACATGATTAGACTGGGCTTGAGAAACTTGTATTACATGGCTTTGAGGAGGCAAACTATAATTGGTTGACAACATCAATTTAGGAATTTTATTAAAAAAACAAGTTTATACTAGGAATAGTATATAGAATAATAATTTTTGTAACATAAAGACGTAATATATGCAACAATACACTACTAAATTTAATAGAGGGGCTATTGAAATGGAGAAAGATGTACAAGATGAGGTCTTGAAGAGGTACTTGAAGCACATGTGCCCACACTCACTATCTTGAAGTAGATGGTCCTCCGCTCTCTCCAAGGATACGTGGACCTAAAGCCAAGACAAAAGCTAAATTCTAGGAGTACCAAGAAGAAATTTAGGCATTGCTATAATTCTAAGTAAGTTGGTCATTTGGAATCCTCTTGTTGGAGATTGTGTCCAAAGAAAAACACTCACAAGCAAGGTAAGAAAAACTCTACTAACTCTTATGCTTGAAGAGAGTATAATACATATTAAGACTAACATTACTAAGAAAGTTGTTTTTTTGGTTCAAGAAGCACTATTTAACACCAAAATTCAAGAAAAGTTGAAGGTTGATGATTTTTGTAATCCTCATTTTTGGATTGATTAATTTTTTGAGGATTTGGTTGACGGAATTGGCCTAGAAATTTATTGGTACCCCAAGTCTTATGCTTTTGGTTTTGATCAAAAGTGCTAATGTGTGCATTAGTAGACAATGTACAATGAAGTTTTCTGATTAAGTGGGTGCGGACTTTACTCCTTTGGATGTATGTGGTGTTGTGTTTGGTTGTCCCTACAGTAATGACTAGAAAGCAATGTATTGTCTAAGAACAAAAAACTACCATCTCACCAAGGGTAAAGTAGAACTTAATGTTGTTTGCATTCATAGGCAAAGAGCATTTGAGAGATGTTGTTGAGTGGAAACACAAGGATCATTTCCTTGGTGAAAATCATTGGTGTCAAGTTCTTTCATTTTCGTGCATTTTACCATCACATTGCATAGACAGTTGGAAATGAAGGTGATCTAAGTTTTGGTTAATCTTCTTAATAGTATGCAAGACAATATGGTATTCCAATAATCAATTAAGGGGTTCATTATTCCTCTTGCTTTATGGAGGTGAAATTCATAAAAGAAGTTGGTTTATTCCTAGACTCCTTGGTGAAATGAGGACCAAAAACATGTCTTAGATGATAACAAAATCTGAATACTATTGCATATATAGATTCCTCCTAAAAAATCGTGCAATTTATAGAAAATATTAACTCATTTTTTATTTGTTCTAAAAAAATGACATCTCCCTTGTTGAAAGAGATAGTTCTGCATTTGCTAAGATAAAACATCTCATAATGTTACAGTTTCTTGTCTTTTCATTTCTCTCATTTGTTTCAATTCTCTAGATTGCATGATATGTATGGATGTATGTATCCATTATAAAGTGGAATTTATCGTTTTAAGGGTACTAATTGGATTTTGAAAGAGTTTTTTATGGATCTCCTAGTTGCAGTTGGACTGCAAAGAAAGTATCAGGATAATGAGGTTGGCTATAGGAGTTGAGTCAATGTGCGATTCGGGCTTATTTCCTCGTATTTACTTCGCTAATCATCTAGCAAACCTCCCTTATTAGTACTTGTTGTTTGTTATGCTAAGTACTATTGCATCATTTTATGGATTCTTAGTGTTAACTACTGATTAGATGACACTCTTTGGACCAATTACAATTTATTATATTTTATATTTTGTTATAAGTTTCATATTTTTCTTAAATCTTAATACAATATTTTTAACTTTATAATTTGCAAAAAAATATTTTTCTATCATTTTGATTGGCTAAATAAATTGAAATCTTTTACCAATTTTTTCAAATTTGAAAGAAAAACAAATATATATTTTTTTTTTCACACTTTTAAAGTATATTGCATTGTTTTCCCATCATTTGAAACCCGTATCATTTATTTAATTCTTCACCAACGCGAATAACAGACATAGCATTTATTCAAATATGTCTATGGCAATTAAGTTCAATCCAATCTTCATCCTTAACAAATGAATAAAATAATTACACGCAATCCAATGTTTATTGACGCAAAAATTGAAATGTATATGGATTCTTGCAAAGACCACTACATTTCAAAAAAAATTTAAAAAATCTTCACACCCTCCAGATTCATTCAGCGGATTCTTGAAGACAAATAGATCAAATGGATGGAAGGCAGCGCAGGTCGGGTGGCCTGGATTGGTAGGAATGAGCAGGACAGCGAGCAGCAGGATCCTCAGTAGCTTCTCAGCAACTTTAAAAAAAAATATAATTATTATTAAAGAGTATTTATTTAAAATTTAAACTATTTTAAATAGTAAAATTATAGCAATTACATTTGTAATGATAATTGTATTATAGATTTTTCTAATTATGATTATAGGAAAGGAACTATAATTAAAAATATTTTAAATTAAATTAAGACTAAAATCATAATTAAAATATATTTAAGTAATTTAGCTAATATGTAAATTGTTTGAATTAGAAATGGAATAAAATTTGAAAATCTGTTTATTTATATAATTTTTTAAATTTGAATATACAAACATACATAATATAACTATAACTTATTTAGTGTTATTTTAATGGCATCTGGTACTCCTAGTGCAATTTTCAGTAGGGTAAGAGGAGAATATATAGTAGACTTGATGGCTTTTATACTAATAAAGACTTCTTTAGCTTCATGAAAGATGAAGGCGGTGCTTACATTAAAGTGACTCCATATACCCTATTTGACCATCACCCCATCTTGGCTGAGATTTCTCCTAAAGATTACACTTCAACAAGAGGTAACAAGAAGAATTCCTTTGCATTAAATACTAAATTGTTGGAGTGTGAGACAATCTTAAATGATGTTTCTCTTATTATATAGTTCAATACTTGGACTGTTAAATATAACTCTTCTATAGATAGATGGGTTCAGAATACTGTAAGTTGGAGGAAACTATTTAAAGTGGTATGAAAAAAAGATAGAAATGCAACGACTTCATTAAAATGAAAAGGACACGAAGGAATGATTTCAAACTAGGGTAGAGATTCGTACAACCCCTACTCTTCCCACACGCAACTGGACGATGTTCCATGAATGGCATCTACCTCTCCTGGGATCGTAGGAGGCAGTAAACAAGCCATTAATGATGGTACTGGCATAAACAAAGGAAAAAGTTCCCTAGGTAGTGATATTGTGGATCCTAAAGCGGTTTCTCTGAATGGGAAAACTGTTGTGTCTAAACCTAAGGGCATCCAAGTTCATGCCGAGAATGGAGAAAAATATGGAGCCCAATCCAGACCAAATTCCTTCAAACAAGCAGTTCAAAATGAAAGGACACTACCGAAAGGAGCCCAGTTCTTCTCAAGAATTGTCCATAGAGTTGTCGTCGGTGAAGGAGATGGAGGTAAGGTTTCTTCCCCTCCCAAGCTTGTTATTAAGCCGAATCCACAAATGAATGTAGCAATAGAACACAAGAAGGTTTGGCTTAGAAATAGTGCTATTTTCTTTGTTGCGTTAGATGTCTCTAAGATTCCCTGAAGAAATTTTCTTAATGAGTGGTTTCAGAAAGTTTGCGGGTAGAAAGTGGGATCTCATTTTTCTTATTGTAGAATGCTTCAAAAAGGGTTATTTCTTATGTTCTTTTGTGATCCCAAATCCCAACAAGCCATTGTTGACTGACAATTATGGAGAGTTGGTCCTTGCAAATCTCGTTCCATCCCATGGTCGCTCGAAGCCACTCACAATGAAGTCTTGGCATTATCAAGCCCTAGGTGGCTAATAAGTTGCAACCTTCCTCCTTTTCTATTGAATCTTATTTCTCACGCTCTTGAACTAGTGGGTAGGGTTTGAAGGGTTGATCAATCCAATGTTCTGATCCCCAATACTGATGTTAGAGTCCTCATTTCCCTCAAACCAGGTATTAATGTACCAAAATCCATGCACTTTTACCTCGGTGGTTCTCCCATTAGTTTCCCTGTTACTTTTTTGGGTGGAATTAATGGATGCTACTTATGCAGGAAGGAGGGACACAAAAAATAGGATTGCCCTATTTTGAAGAAGCACGCTCTCCCCCTTCTGAAGCCTCCCCCTGCTAACCCAAAAGTATCTCCTCTGGAGAAAACCAATGACATAAACTTTGGATCTGCTTCACAACAAACCTCGCAAGAGAAAAGCTCCTCATCCCTTGCTTGGATGCAAAAATATTCAACCATTAGTGCCACTTTGGATAAGATTAAAGACCAATTTGTAAAACACCCAGATTCCCCCCTCTTGAAATATGAAGTCCCCAAAGCTCTGATGAAAATTCTCAATGCTAGTGATCTTGATTTTGGATTGGGTAACAAGAATCCCAAGCCAAAGCCTAGAAAACATAATGCTCTACAGATTGCACTAGATAAGATTAGGGCTAAAGAAGAAAAATCCAAGGCAAACCCTTAGCCCAAATGGAAGGTTTACTCTATCATCCCTCTTGATCAAGTTTCCAAATCTGCCCAACCTACAACCCTTGGTCTATCCTTCGACAGGGATGGTAGCCCTAAATATTTCTCTCTTCCTTCAACCCCCCTAACCGATTTAGTAATTCTTGACTAGGATAGTGGAATAGGGGAGGGTAGTTTGTCTCCTCATTTGGACCTAAATGACAAACTCAATGAGTTCTCTTTTGTTGTTATCCCTGCACCCCCCCTCTTCCCTGATCAATGGAAGTATGAGTCTAGATTGGGGAAGAGTGTAAATAATTCTATCCTGCTTAGGGATTTGGTAGTGTTGGAGGCTGATCAAAGGATGGATCTTGAGTTGGAGGAGGGAGATATCGGTAAAGATCAAGATGGTCCTTTTATAGAAGATGAGGAAACTTTTGTCTTCACCTCTAATTTCGACAATAAACACAAGAAGGCTAGTAAGCTTCTTAAGAAGGATCCTCTAGAATTTATTGATGGGTTCAATATTAGGAGGAAGAGAGGAAGGCACTCTCTCCTCAGTGGGAACCCCAAACCCTCCAAATCCCCAAGGAATAAAATTCCTGAGTGCTTCAAAAGCTTTCAGATCCCCATGGAGATTGAAAAGTAGGGGAACTACTCATGATTTTAAACTGTGCATGTTGGAATGTTAGAGGCTTGGAATCCTCTGACAGGAAAAATGTGGTTAAGAGACTTCTAAATTTACATAAGAATCTAGATATACCTGTGTTTTATGAGGTGAAGGTAGTTGTCTTTGCACTTGATATAGCCGTAAAATGCATCTGGAAAGATGCAATAGCCTATTCTACTAAACACCAGAGGGGTAGAGGTGGGGCCTCTATTTTAACAGGTCCATCTCGAAGGAAGGTTGTCAAAGAATGGGGATTTTTATCCCTGCAACAGGGCAGTCTGGGTCAAATTTAAGGTTGATGATTCGGTATTTAGAGCTTTCTCAATTTATTCCCCCAATGAACATAATGAGAGGATTAACCTTTGGAAGTGGATTAAAAATCTTGATAACATTCCTTGGATCTTAGCATGAGATTTAAATACGATTGAAAGGGCTCAGGACAAAGTGGGAGGATTAAGATTTGAATGGAAAGGAAATGAGCTACTCTATTAGAACAAATTGATGAGCAAACTAAATTTATTTGACCCCCTAGCAGAAAAGAAGGGTGAATCTAAAGGTGTGTGGTATACATGGTCCAACTATTAGAGAGGGGATAGGAGGATCTACTCTAGATTGGATAGATTCTATGTGAACAAACAGTTCTTTAGTTTCCCCCTGCCCCCTGATGACAATTGTGTAAAGGTTTTTCCTTTCACACTTTCTAACCATTATACTATTCTTTCATGCATCCACCTGATCCCAGATCATGCAGATACACCTATTAAGAAACAAGGCTTTTCCCTAAACTCCTCTCTTCTTAAGGATGAAGATGTTCAGACAATAGTCAAAACCATTGCTTGGTATAATAATCAGATTGCTCACCATGAATTTGAAGTAGCCAGGTGGACCCAAACTACCGATTCTTGGCAAAATATGGTCAAGGCTGTCTGCAAGAAAAGAGATAAAGATGCTAGGGGGGGAGAATACAAATTAGTTAAGGCCTTGCAAAAGTCTAAGATGCTAATCCAACACACCCCCTCTGACCCAAGTTTATTAGATAGGATGATTCTTTGTAGAGACTCCCTTAGAAAATTGCACAATGCTAAGACCAGAGGTGCTAAAGTTAGAGATAGAGTCAACTGGCTTAATTTGGGGGACAAAGGATCAAATTTTTTCTTTCATTCTCTAAAGAATAAGGAAGCCAAAGATAAAATATCTTAGATCAGGGATTAGGACAAGACTATCACATCGCATGAGGAAATTATGGAGACCTTCTCCAAGTTTTGTAGTAACTTGTTTTCTTCAGAAGATAATGGGACCCCCATGGAGACTACTAGACAAAAGATAAGAGGAATCATCCCTAAGAAGGTGTCAGAGGAAGATGCAACAATGCTTAACATAGGGCTTTCAAAGGATGAAATCAAAAACTCCATTTTGAAGATGGCCAATGATAAGGCCCCTGGACCTGATGGACTTTCAGTTGAATTCTTTAAAGCCAATATAGATTGGATTGGTAGAAACCTACTTAATACTTACAATGAGGCCATTTCATTAGAAACTCTGGGTGCAGCTATCAACAAGGGCCTTATCAAGATGATTCCTAAAGAAGGTGATTGACTTCTTATTAAGAACTAGAGGCCCATTACCCTCCTTAATGTTGGATATAATATTCTCACAAAAGCTCTAGCCCTTAGAATTAAAAATGTACTTCCTAAGTTTAATAACAATACTCAAACAAGATTTATAAAAGGGAGATATGTCATAGAAAATCTTATAACCCGCTGGGAATATTTGGATTGGGCTAAAGTATCTGGGAAACTATGTGATATGTTTCTTATTGATTATGAGAAAGCATATGATTAGATTGAGTGGAATTATATCCTAATGATGTTGGAAGCACTAGGATTCCCACCTCACTTCTGCAAGATGGTCTCTACTCTTCTCCAAGGAGCTAGGGCGGCAGTGGAAGTCAATAGAGTAAGATCATTTTTTTTTGAATTGACTAGGTCCATCAGGCAATGATGCCCCCTTTTCCCCTCCCTCTTTGTCATTGATGAAGACTCCCTCCATTTCCTCCTAAGGGATGATTCCTTATCCCCAAAAGTGAAGGGAATCCTCCTCCCCAATAATCAAGAAGTCTCTAACATTCAATTTGCCGATGACACCTCCATCCTCTTATATCTTGATGAAATCAACATGGAATATCTCATGACCAAATTAGATCTGTTATGCTTATCCTTTGGTAGTAAAATAGCCATACCCAAGTCTATTATGCTAGGATGGGATCACAATCCCCCAATTTGGTGGGGAAAGTTTGGATTTGAATGGGGAGGCCCTGACCATATTGTCTGATATCTAGGTATTCCATTTTTTGTTAACCCCAATATTAATAAAACGTGGAGTTGGGCCAAGGAAAGGATTGTGAATTAATTGAAAAAATGAGACAGTAATCTCCGCTCATTCCTTGGCAGAGTCCAAGTATGTCAGAAAATTATTTCTTCCTACTCAATATATTTCACCTCTTCCTAGTTGTTTAACCAACACCAATTCATCTTTATTTGGAAATATATCAGGGACTTCCTCTAGTCAGATGGTAGAGGTAACAAAAAGGTACATGCAATTTCATGGGAATGGTGTACCAAAGAGGAAATTTGGGGTGGTCTTGGTCTTAAAGATATTATAAAGCAATGTATAGCCTTAGCTGTTAAATGGATTGCAAAGGAAACCACATGGGAGGAGCCTTGGAAAGTCTTGATAGGGAACAACTTAGCTCAGGCTCATCCTAGAAAATCCAAGTTTTGGACTAACTTATGCTACATTGATCTTCTTGCAATAGAATCCAATGTAGTAGTTCAAGGTTGAAATGTCTCCAAAACCATCTGGATGAGTTATAAATTTGTGAAACAATTTATCTTATAACACTGGCCCAACTGAAGGTGATAGTACATAATTTGTGGAAAGAAGTCAATATGGTGGAATCTCAAACAGGGTAGTAAACCCTTGGATTTACTTCAAGGTTGTTCATAAAAAAGTGGTATGATAAAGGTATTAATACCTTTCATGATGTATTACAACAAGGAAAATTAACTCCATGAGAGAAAATTGAAGCATAGTTGAATATCCCCAAATCCCAATGGAGAACATACTCCCTCCCCTCAGCTTCCCTCAACAGTTTGGGATCTTTTAATGAATGTTTCTCCCCAAGACGTTTCTCCTTCTAACTCTCTTGGCTGGACAACACTCCTCTCCACCTTGTCAAATCCAAATACATTTAGAACCTTCTTACCTTCATCCCTGCTATTATTTCCCATGTTAATTCCAAGTGGCACCTTAATGCTCAACAATCTAACTGGAATAAATATTTTTCCTTCCTATGGAGTAGACCTTTGGAACCCAAAATGACCTATTTTTTGTGGAAATTCCTACTGTATAAGATGCCCTTTAAGAATCCTGGAGGAGATCATAACCTGTGTACAGTCTGTAGACACCTAGAATCAATAACACATGTCTTTTTTGAATATCTATTTGCTTCTAAAGTTTGGAAAATGTTTGGCATTACCTTTAATGTTCATTTCAAAGTTTTAAATATAATCTCAAGGCATATTAGCAACAAAAAATATTGTAACACTTTCTGGCCCACCCTTTCTTCTATTATATTGTGGATTATTTGGAAGGCTTAGAATAATGATGTGCTTGCAGGGAAGGGCATGAACCTTATTGACTCTCATTGAAGAATCATTTATCTTGATGTTGCGATGTAGGTTACCACTGTAATCAAAATGAAGCATAATGAGTTCCTACAAATCTTGAAAGATGGATATACAACAATTGATAAGAAACCCATAGCATATGGATACACCTCTGTGAAGGCTAAGGGTGAATTTGAGGTCACTCTTGCTAAATTCATACAATAGTTGAAACAGTCTGGACAGTGGAAGCCTTATGATGAGGAACTAAAGCAAGCTGGGGACCAGGGATATAGATCTCATGAAATCATAAATTACAATGTTGTGTCCCCAAATTCTAATGATACTAAAATAGACTAGGAAACACTGTCTGATTGATTATGTCTATTTTAGAGATAAAGTATTTTATGCTCCAATTGATGTAGGAAAGTGAAACTCTCAAGCTCTCTGATTTTGTTTTGATTTTATAGTTATGATGTAAAAACTCTTTTGTTACTATTTGATATGCAATAGAAAAAAAAAGTGGTAGGAAAAAAAGAAGAGAAAAGATGTTAAACAACAAGAGGTTGTGCTTCATGAGAAATTACTAGCTATTGAAAATTGTATCCAAAATGATCTTGCAATCAAAGAGTTGTTGAAATCAAGGAAAGTCATGGAAGAACATGCTACCGCCCTTGAAAAGGAAATCACTATGGAAGAGATTAATAGTGCTGTCATATCCTTGGGGAATGACAACACCCCGGACCCTGATGGGATTTCAAGGGGATTTTACAAGACTAACCTGAGGTGGATAGGAGAGGAATTATATCAGGTATATAAAGAACCTATTACTCAAGGATCTTTAGGAAAAGAGATCAATTCAAGAGTCATCAAGTTGATTCCTAAGGATGGGGATAAGTCACTAATAAAGAATTGGAAACCAATTACTTTTTTAAATATCTCCTACAAAATCTTGGACAAAGTTCTTTCTAAGAGACTGGTGTAAGTTTTTCTATAGGTCATTAATCCTACCCAATCTGGTTTTTCAAGGGGACCTGTATATTTTAGATTATTTGATCACCTACTAGGATGATATGATTTGGGATAGGGATTCTAAGAAGTTGATCAATATGTTGTTAATAGACTATGAAAAGGCTTACGACATGATTGAATGAGAATTTATCTTTATAATGATGGAAAGCCTCAACTTTCGTAAAAAATTTTAGAGGATGATAAGAGTCATCATGAGAGATGCTAATGCCAAAGTGGATGTTAATGGGTGTGAATTTGAACCTATTCTTCTTTCAAGGTCCATTAGATAGGGTTGTCCACTTTTTCATGCCTTATTTATGATTGCAGTAGATGCACTTTTCTAATTACTAAGAGATGAGCCCATTTTTCCTAGGGTTCAAGGTATTACCCTACCTAATGGGGAAGACCTCTCAATGCCCAATTTGTAGATGATACAACAATCCTCCTAGATTTGGAAGAAGAGAATTTGGGGAAACTTATAGAGAAGTTAGAAGTTTTCTATAGAGTATCTAGGAGTAAGATCTCTCTTTCTAAATCCATCATGTTAGGATGGAAAGATAACCCTCCCTTGGCTCTCTAAATATGAACTGGTCTTGGGGGACCCAAGCACCAAGTTAGATATTTGGTTTTCCCATTCTCTATTTTTCTTTACTTGAAGGAGATGTAGCATTGGGTCAAAAAAAAAATTGATAAGAAATTGGGCAAATAGAACAAACAATACATTTCCTTGGCAAGTAGATATTAGGTTACAATCAAAAGATCCTTTCCTCTTACAATATCTATTACACCTCAACCTGGCTCTTCAATCAATACTAGTTTAACCATATTAAAAAATAGATCATAAACATCCTATGGTCATATGGTAGAGGGGGAAATAAATCATGCAGTGAAGTGGGGGTGGTGCACCATGATCAAAAGAGTAGGGGGACTAGGCTTGAAAGACCTCAAAATGCAAGTATTATCTCTTGCTACCAAATGGATTTGCAAGGCTCTACAAGGTACATAACCTTAGAAAATATTGATTAGAAACAAAATTAGTAGAGCAGTGCCCAATAAAGGATCATCGTGGAAAGGACTCCCTCTATGTGACCTTACCGCATGTACCTTCTTTGTCAAAGTTTCTGGATCTAAAGTGTTTAAAGCTATCTAGAGAGGGTGGGATCTAGTGAGATACCTTATATCTCAAAATTTTGTCTAGTAATAACACAATCTTTGCTGATAATTCTATTTGGTAGAGCCTATGACACAAGAAAAGGAATTGAGAAACAAAAGGAATTGCAAGAATGAAAGACAGAATAATAAATTGACATCTTATTGAGTGGGAGGTTCTTAGCCTCAAATTTGGCATTCTTTAGGGAAATGGAAAACTTATTCCATTTTAAAAGAAGCTTGTCAAACCCTCCCCCTCCCTAAGATCTTTGACTATTCTAACTCTACATATCTCTCTTCCCTTTGGGATAATGGTGTCCCCTAACCATTAAAGATAAATCTATTTACTCTCTCCTTGATGATAATGGAGATATATTCTAGGACTTGAACTTCAACTGGTCTGTGAACCTTAAGCCTTTCTAGTGGCATAAATGTTTTGACAATCTCTAGGTAAGGCATGTGGAACCCAAGAAATAGTGTTTCTTTGGGATTTTGGTTATTCAAAAGCTCCCAATTAAGCATCCTAATGGTGATTTTAATTTATGTATTGACTGTAGAATGCTAGAGATCAATAAGTACCTCTTTTTTCACTATTTGATAGCTAAAGAGATATGAGGGCTATTTAGCCTCTTTATTCATGAGAATTTATAGATCATCGAGATTTTGTTTGGCAACATCCTGGGCCTTAAGAAAGTCTACAATGATTTTTTTCTCTATTCTCTCAATTGCAATTCTTTGGTCTATTTGAAAACTTAGGAATGCCAATGTTTTTAATGGAAAGGCTAGAACTCTTATTGAATATCTTAGGAGACTCAACTTCCATGACATTGATTTGCAGGTATCAATCACTGTGAGGCTTGTGAGGAGCAATTTTGAGGATCTTCCACATGATGGCACTGCTAGAGTGTTTAGAGAAGAGATTTATCATGGGCACACATGAGAATAGGGTTCAACTGAAATAACTCCTTTTGAGATTACTTTGCAAAATTCCATGGCCAAGCTTAGGGAGCATAACAAAAGGAACAAGTCCCATATTGTAGATCTAGTAGTAGTGGCACCCCTAGCTGTTGTTCCACCTATAGCAACTACCCCACCTGTTGTTTTGGTCACTAAGAGAGTTACTCACACATATGCACATAGGATTCAAGATGATTTAATATGTTTTGATGGATGGATGAATGTATAGGGTGGATTTCTTAGATAGAGAGATGAGGCAATGGTAGATACATGAATGTTATATTCTAAATCTGTTAAAATTTTATGCTAACTTTTGTTTTGTAGTGTTATCCCTCATAGTTGGACAATATTTTTTTGTATTAGATGGGAGATATCTTGAGTATATGATGTAAATTTGTATACCAAACATATATGATAAATAGTCAATTTGTAATCATTTTAGAACATCTTATATCTAATACAAAAAAATTAAGAATTTAAACATTAGCATTCAAATACAAAGCTTCCTATCAATTACATTATAATATTTTTTTAATCAATAAAAGGTCATAGATGAGAAGGTTTGTATTGATCATTTTTCAAAAGTTTACATAAGATTTTTTTTTATCTATTTCATATTTGTTAATAACGAAAGAGTTTTACATCAACTTAATTGTATCAAAAAATAATAGTCTTAGAAGTATCACTATAATAGATCGCATCTAGAAAATAACTACACAGAGCCATTAATACATGGTGGCATATACAAAATTACTGAACTGGGACAATTTAAACTATGTGGTCTAGATTATGATAATCAAGATTGTGAGGAGATTCCTAGTCTGTATCAACATCATTAGAATTTGGAGAAACTGAGTTATAAGCAATGATCTCATGGGATTTGTAATCCAGGTCACACATACGCTTTGATTCATCGACTATGGGATTCTAATTTCCAAATTGCTTCAGATGCTAAATGGATTTAGCAAGTGTGACTTCAAATTATCCCTTGGCCTTCATAGTAGTGTATCCATAAGCTATGTATTTCTTGTCAATGGTAGCTTTTCCTTCCCTCAAAATTTGTAGAAATTTTCTCTCTTTCATCTTTATAATAGTAGTAACTTGCAAGGAAACATCAAGATAAATGAGTCTCCGAAGAGACTCATTAGGGTTCTTATCCTTCCCTACAAGCACATCATTATTCGAATACTTCCAAATTATCCACATTATAGAAGAAGAGAGAATTGACCTTAAAGTGTTACAAATTTTATGTAATATGTCCCGAGATTATATTTAAAACTTTAAAATCAACATTGAATGTAAGACAAAACATTTTGCAAACTTCAGAAGAAAAAATAAATTTAAAAAAGACATGTATAATAGATTCAGGTTGTCTACAGACTGTACACATATTAGGGTCACCTCCTAGTTTTTTGAAGGGCAATTTATGTAGGAAGAGTTTCCAAAGAAAGCAAGATATTTTGGGTTCCACAGGTTTAGTCTAGATATTGACAAAGTATTTGTTCCAGATTTCTTGCTGAGAATTTATGTGCCATTTGGATTTAGCATGATCAATAATATTAGGGCTGAACATAAGCATATTGTAGATGTATTTTGACTTGAAAAGGTGGAGAGGAGTGCTATTCAGCCAAAGGAGCTGGAAGGAGCAATGGTTAGGGGAGAAACAACTAGTGATGGATCCCAAATTGTTAAGGGAGGCTGAAAGAAGGGACTATGTTCTCCATTGATATTTGGGGATATGCAAATCTATTTCTATCTTCTCCTAGGGAATCAAACAACCCTATTGGAATATGTCCTAGAAGGTATTAATTCCTTTCTTTGGCCACTTTTTTGTTGAGAAACCTTGTAGTAAAGCCAGGGGTTTACCACCATGTTTCAGATTCTACCACATAGATTTATTACCACAACTTACTCCTCTACCTTCAATTGGACTAGTGGTACATAAAAAATGCCTCATAGATCTCCAACCCTTCCAAATAGTTTTAAAAAAAGTTGAACCCTGTACCACTACATTTCCTTCTAAAGTAAGAATATCTATGAAGCAAAGATTGGACCAGGCCTTGGATTTGCAGGGTTAGCTCACACTAGGTGACTTTCTATGGTTCCTCTCCCATAGATGCCTTTGTAATCCATTTAACAACTAGAGCAATACCTTGAATCCTAAGATCCTTAAGGCCCATACCACCCCAAATATTCTCTCTAGTACACCATTCCCAAGAGACTGCATGTATTTTCTTATTATCTTTCCTATTTGACCAATCTAACTATACTAGTTTTATTTTTTAGCTGAGAAATGTGACCTAGATTAGGCTATTGTCATTCCTCTACAAGGCCTAGAAACAACAAAAGAAAAAAAGGAGAAGATTTTTTATATATTTCAAATACTGTGATCGAATGCAAAATTTATCTATCTATTGTTTAAAAACTATCTTTCCCGAATTGCAATTCTTATGTTGTTCAAAAAGATTAAAAAACATACAAATTGAATATACTAATAAATTTAAAGAAAGAGAAGGGAGATTATAATTAAAGAGGGGCCAAAAATATTGGGATCCAATTGCACAGATGAAACCAAATATATGATAATGGCCTTGTTTGACCATGACACTACTACAATTGGGGGCAAATTTCGACAGAAGTTTTCGACGGGTAACTTTTTCTTATGAATTTGGTGTTTTTTTTTTGTAATAGGCCCCGATGATGTCGGTATTCCGATGGGTGCTTAATTGACCATCAGAATTTCGATAGATTTGGGGTATACATTAAAAAAAAAAGTGAAACAGCCTCTATCATTTTTATTTTGATTGGAGAGCAGGAGAAAAGGAGTGACAGTTGAGTGTAGGAGAAGGTATGTGATTTCTTCATCTTTCGAGCCTCTGGCATCATATTCGAATGCATTTCATTTTATTGTTGAGGGATTTGCTCTCTGAAATGACCACATTCTACTGGTGTCATGCCCTAGCCAGTGCTTTATCTCTATTATTTGATGTTATTGGTGCTTGTGCTCAAGGATATCGATTCACTGTATTCAAATGTTTGGATTCATGTTTGTTGATATTACTGGCATATGTGTTTAATGACGCCATTATATATTGCTATCACTGAAAGGACTGCATTCTACTGGTGATGTGCCCTAGCCCGTGCTTTAACTCCATTATTTGAATGTTATTGGTGCTTGTGCTCAAGGATATCCATTTTTTTGAAATGTTGATTGTGGTTATCAAATGGACAGCCCGTGAGCTTCTAGCTAGGTGCCATTTGTATTGATAGCTTAGGGAATCAAATGTATTGTATCATTGATAGTTGAGACTTTGTTAAAAGGAAATAGGACAAAGAATGATTTTTATTTAGTTTCTCTATTTTGATCCCTAAGTGGCTTACAACCCTAGAGAAGTATATGCAGATTTATGGATCCAGTTGCAGGATACATAGCAGCCGATAATTCACAAGAAATCCATGCATCTAATTTGAATAGCAATTACTATAAAGAACTAGGGTCCTCCAATGGCCCAATCATCCGGACCTTGACTATCCCCTCAACTAGTGACCCTTCAAAACCGGGTTATCATGCAATCAATGAGTGATCCTTCATTCTCCTGGTCTGCCCTGCATCCAAACATATTGGAAATACACAATACAATGATAAAAAGTCTTTCACAATCCCCCTTCCCCCAAGGAACACTATCAACCATCCCTTCCACATAGCATTTCACTATTTTATGAGTGGATTGTGCAGGAACAATTAACATTAAACAAGGAGAAAAATCCTCAACACATCTTGGAAACCATTGAATTCAATAATAAATAAAACCTAACACCAACACTATTCCTTTCATAGTTGCAAGAAATATGGGAACCATTTTTGACAGATATTGTACAAACGAAGAGAATACTCCCAAGAGGAAATGATTCAATGTGGAACAATTGAAGTACAATATTTTACTTTTATATGCACATCTGCAATGTTTTTGATATATTTCTGAGATAGCAAAACCATAGAAAGAATAGCATATAGAAGAAAGTAAAGAATAATGATCATATTTTAAGATATTGTGGAAACTTAAAGGAAAGAATGCTTGGTGGGGTTATCATGAAATCAGTGAGTGATCCTTCATTCTCATGGTCTTCCCTACATCCAAACATATTGGAAATACACAATACAATGATAACAAGTCTTTTACAATCCCCCTTCCCTCAAAGAATTACTATCAACATCCGGACCTTGACTGTCCCCTCAACCAGTGACCCTTCAAAACTGGGTTATCATGTAATCAGTGAATGATCCTTTGTTCTCCTGGTCTGCCCTGCATCCAAACATATTGGAAATATACAATACAATGATAGCAAGTCTTTCACAATCCCCCTTCCCTCAAGGAACACTATCAACAAGTGACCCTTCTTCTTATCAACCATATCCAATGTTTCATTGAAGTCACGGCCAAGAATGAAGGTCACCTTACCCATACCATTCATGGATTCTAAAATGTTGTTCCAAACTCCTAAAAACTTTTCTATTGCTTCTTGTTGCTTCTTTAAATACTTCTTCTACCACAATGTCCTCCTACCCCATCTTCTTGATCTTCCTGGCTAAAGCGGATGAATCCACACACAATAACCCAAAATGAAGGGTTTTGTATCCTTTAATGAATCTTAGTCACTGGTAACGCATGGACAGTCAAACCAGTAGTCTCCAAAGCATTCAATAAGTGAATATGAATGTTTGAAAACTTTCCTCTCAACTTCCCCAACCACTCCTAATCGGTTAGAGGGATATTTATAGAATCTCCACTATTCCTATCCTTAACAACAATTCTTAAACATACTTTATCTGATATGATAATAACATGGTAAACTAAACCAATGGCATGTTCTTTGTGTGGTACAAGGAAGATTTGGCTATCAAATCTTCCTTCGTGCAAGCTGAGCGCGAGAGAAGGTATGTGATTTCTTCATCTTTGATTGGTATCTTTGACGGGAAATGTCTTTCGAGCCTCTGGCATCATATTCGATCGCAAATTTCAAATGCATTGCATTTTATTTGATCATGAATGCTCACTGAAATGACCGCATTCTACTGGTGTCATGCCCTAGCCCATGCTTTATCTCCATTAATTTGATGTTATTGGTGCTTGTGCTCAAGGATATCGATTCACTGTTTTCAAATTTTTGGATTCATGTTTGTTGATATTACAATTCATCATATTAGATAAATTATGTTTAAGAAGTTTTAGTGTCTAAACACTCAACTAATCCCTCTAACTGATTAGGAGTGGTTGGGGAAGTTGAGGGGAAAGTTTTCAAACATTCATATTCACTTATTGAATGCTTTGGAGACTACTGGTTTGATTGTCCATGCGTTAATGTTTATAAGAGATCAATGAAGTATTTAAAGAAATTCTTACATGTTTGGAGAGGTTTAAGAGGCACTTATCATGACTGTACCCTCACAAACAACGGCATAGACTGGTTTTACTAAGTTTCCTTTCTCTATTTTGAGGTTTCCTTTCTCTGCTGCAAGGGTACAGTCAGAGGGTTCATTGACAAAATGATCCTTTGAATGGTTACTATGAATATGAATGATTTGATATAGCATATTGCTCATTTTACTTGAAGTTTGGAATATCTTGTGCAAGGGTGAAAGTAGTTTTGATCATTTTGGTCGTGACTGTTCCTCTATACAGTCAGAAAATGTAACTGTCTAATGATTATATGTAATGTTGAATGGATTAAATGCTTTATTCTTGGTAGAAGTGAATGGAAGGAATAGTGTTGGTGTTAGGTTTCATTTATTGTTGAGTTCAATGGTTTCCAAGATGTGTTGAGGAGTTTGCTCCTTGTTTAATGTTAATTGTTCCTGCACAATCCACTCATACAACAGTGGAATGCTATGTGATTGACAATTTCATACAACTGGTCCTTTGGCATGTATTAAATACAATCCAGTCACTTATTGAATGCTTTGGAGACTACTGGTTTGACTATCCATGCGTTACTAGTGTCTGAGATACATTAAAGGATACAAAACCCTTCATTTTGGGGTTATTATGTGTGGATTCAAATGTAGGTTTGATTTGGTTAATGTTTAGAAGAGATCAATAAAGTATTTAAAGACAATCTTACATATTTGGAGAGGTTTGAGAGGCACTTATCATGACTGTACCCTCACAAACAGCGGCATAGACTGGTTTTACTAAGTTTCCTTTCTCTATTTTGAGGTTTCCTTTCTCCGCCGCAGGGGTAAAGTCAGAGGGTTCATTGACAAAATGATCCTTTGAATGGTTACTATAAATATGAATCGTACAATTTTTTTTTTCTATTTTTTCCATTTGATAACCATAGTCAACATTTCAAAACAGTGAATAACATTAAATAATGGAGATAAAGCGTGGGCTAGGACATGACACCAATAGATTAAAACTGAACCAATGACATGTTTACAACAAAGAAATAGAATGATAATAATATGCTGAAAATTCTATTCTGTTTAATACACGCCAAAGGAACAGCTGTATGAAATTGTCAATCACATCTCATTTCACTATTGTATGAGTGGATTGTGCAAGAACAGTTAACATTAAACATAGCCAGTGTTATCTTTACTTTCTCAAATCTCTGCAAGTCAAGAACATTAGATTTGTATAATACATTGTTAGTATCCTTTTTCCATGGGTCCTAGGTCTTTGGGTCCATGGAAAGAAAATAGATTACAAAATACACTTCAAAACAAAGGAAAAACTTAGCAAATTCATTCTAACTCACTATAGATGAAGGAACAGTCATGCTAATAGTTCCTCTAAGTCTTCCAAAACATTTATTGAACTCGCCTAAAGTCCTATTGGATCCCCAAATTGCTTAATCCAATCAACTTACATCAGGATCATGAGAAACTTCAAAGGATTAAAAACATTACTTGGAACAGTCAAATCATTATGCTTTCAAATCAATTACCTATCGACATATCCCTTGCAAGGGAGAGAAGCCAAACACATAAAGAACAAGCACATAAACACGACAGCTGAAAAACTTAAATGAAATACACCAAGAAGTACCAAATAATGAATGCTCAATTGTTGTAATGGCAAAGCATCAGAACCGTCCATTTCTAGAACTTGATTTTATAGTCTAAATGATTTTTCTATAGTCGTAATGATTTTTCTAGAACTTGATTTTGCAGTCTTAATGATTTTTCCATAGTCCTAATGATTTTTCTATAGTACTCTTAATGATTTTTCTAGAACTTGATTTTCTAGTCTTAATGATTTTTCTATAGTCCTAATGATTTTTCTATACTCTTAATGATTTTTCTTTCATCCTAATGTTTGTTGCTCTTGATAAATTAAGCCTTGAATTTGAATTTTTGTTCACTGTTTTATTTTAGCTTGATATTTCATTCATTTCTCATATACACAGAGACTACACATGCTGATAAAAAAATGAGCTATTTGATTAAGGTTAACTATTCATGATTTTAAATAGTCAATATTTCTAATGGTACTCCTTGGTGTATTTCATTTTAAAACAATCATGTTTCTATGGCTATGATAAATGTCCCTTTGTGTTGAGAAAATTAGAGTTGAAAAAATGGTTGCAAACAAATCATCCTTCTTCCACCAACAATCTAGTCAATGTACAAGTAATGAGTCATTCCATTCAAGAAAGACCATGTCTAACAATATCAACATAGAACAAAATAAGGAGTATGAAAAATTTAGTGATTGTATGTTCCATTAGAGCCACTTCATATGCACAGGTGATGCACATGCATATTTGCCTGAGTGCTACTGGGAGCTTACCCAGCAACACATGTACTATTGTGAAAATCACCACAAATCTATTTGTTGCTGGGTCTAGCTCCCAATATTGCTTGGTCAAATATGCATGTTTTTCACCTGTGCATATACCTTCTATGATCAACTCTTATATGCACGGGTGATGAACATTCAGATTTGCCTAAGCAGTACTTTGAGTAGTCCTCCTACACATGTACTATTGTGAAAATCATCACAAGTCCATTTGTAGGAGGGCTAGTCAAAGTACACATGTTTGGAGGTCTGAAGGAAACAAGAGAATTTGAAGAGTCATGAGTCTTAAGATTGTACTTAATATAGCCAAGCTTCATTCAATGGTACATTCAAACATGAAACAAACCATTCTTAAACCAGATTAAACTACTAAACCAAAGGACATACTGATTATAAGTAAACTAGTAAACCAAAGGACATGCTTTTACTACTAAGTCTCTATTTTTTGGGCATACTAATTATAAGTACTTGACATATATCACAAATGTTGTTAATTAAGGTTGGCGAGATGATTACGCCTATCCTGAAAAAAGACTGTCAAATCATTATGCTTTCAAATCAATTACCTATTGATGCATCCCTTGCAAGGGAGAGAAGCCAAACACCTAAAGAACATGCACATAAACATGACAACTGAAAAACTTAAATGGAATACACCAAGAAGTACCAAAGGATGAATGCTCAATTGTTGTAATGGCAAAGCAATATCAGAACCGTCCATTTATAGAACTTGATTTTTCTATAGTCCTAATGATTTTTCTTATTTCTTGTCTATGCTTGGTGACAAGATTTTGAACATTGTTGACATACTTAAATGGAATACACAATACCAAATGATGAATGCTCAATTGTTGTAATGGCAAAGCAATATCAGAACCGTCCATTTATAGAACTTGATTTTTCTACAGTCCTAATGATTTTTCTTATTTCTTGTCTGTGCTTGGTGACAAGATTTTGAACATTGTTGACATATTTAAATGGAATACACAATACCAAATGATGAATACTCAATTGTTGTAATGGCAAAGCATCAAAACTGTCCATTTCTAAAATTTGATTTTGTATAGTCTTAATTATTTTTCTATAGTCCTAATGATTTTGAAAATTGTTGACAAAGAGTGTTTCTTTTTTTGCTTATAGTATAAATAATTTTTCTATAGTCGTAATGATTTTTCTTATTTCTTGTCTTTTGTCCCTTTTTGATTTCCTATGTCTGTGCTTCATGACAGGATTTTGTCACCTTCTTTTGATGGTATATTTCATTCAGTCTATGTGGAATACTATTTTGTTCACTATTTTATTTCAGCTTCATATTTCTTTCATTTTTCATATACATAGAGACTACACATGCTGATAAAAAAATGATCTATTTGATTTAGGTTTACTTTTCATTATTTTAAATGGTTAATATTTCTGATGGTACTCCTTGGTGTATTTCATATAAAAATAATAAATGTAGTAACCATGGTGCGGTGCATTATTGATATATAGGCTCAATGACTCTTGTCAATGTGCCAAACTGTCGATGTGGTGGTGGGCAGTGTGTGTTGAAGACTTCACGAACACCGAACAACCCTGGATGACAATTTTGGTGCTGCCCAAATAGAAAAAAGGTTGCTGATGTGTATATATTTAATGTTTCTAATGTAAATACTACTCATTATAATATAAGAACTAATGTAGATTGGGCATCACAAGGAAATAATGGCTGCGGATACTTTAGTTGGGTCAATGACAACTCATCTACATCTATCCATCCATCTCCACTTATCCGCGATGAAGGATTTGAGTGCAAAACGTGTCAGGCTAGGGCAAATTCTGAAATTATATTTTTACGATGCCTTCTCTGTATTGTAATTGCATATCTTTGTTGTGACCATATGCAGAGATGAACTTAGGAATTAGTTAGTTTAGTATTTTCATATTGTAACTAATATTTTAATATGGATATGACGTAACTTCTCTTTGCCTCAAGTGCGCATATATATGGTTTACATCTTTTTTTAGAATAATTATTCATGTTTATGGCTCAGGTGAGCCTCAATCTGCTATTAATCACATGATTTAATGTATAGTGTTTTCTTGGTTGTTCCATTTGTTCTTTGACCTTGACTATGGATTGACTATCATTTTCAAGCTTGAGCATGGCTTCATACCAAGCACCGTCCGTAGATTTGTACGCAACACTGATTTACAAACGTAAATAATGCATTGAACGTAATCTACGAATGTGCGTGGTATGAAGTCTTGCTGAAGTTTGAGCGTGGAGAATGAATAGTGGTTACAGTTGTAGTGGGCAAGAAAGTGGAGGCCATCCATGAAGAAACTTGCCGACAGAGATTTAGAGTGGGAAAATCTTATTTTCGATGTGAGGGAGAGAAGCCAAACACATAAAGAACATGCAAATAAACACAACAACTACAAAACATAAATGTAGGTATCACAATAGTTGAGAAACATAAATGTAGGTATCATGGTCACAATTGTTTGGAGACACGACATAATTGAATGCTATACCCAAAAAATGCAACACAACCACTACTCCTGCAGTTCTAAGTTGACACTGCGGGATCCAAAAACCATATATAGATTCTTTATCTTTGGTTTCTGGATCCCGCAGTGTCCACTTAGAACTATAGGAGTAGTGGTTGTGTTGCATTGTCTAGGTATAGCATTCAATTATGTTGTGTCTCCAAACAATTATGACCATAATGCCTACATTTATGTTTCTCAGTTGTTGTGTCTTAGGACCCCTTATGACCCTTTACGACCATTTACGATCCCTAAGAATACATCTTAGATGTCTTAAAATGTCGTAAAGGTTCATAAGAGGCTCCTAGGAGGGGCCAGATGAGCTTCCACCTTCACGTGGTTGGCCCTGTTAAGTAGAGAATGTTTAACTATTCTCAAAACAAAGAGAAGCTCAATAATTTAAGGTCTTAGTCCATCAAGATGCTGAAAAAATGACAGGAATCAACGATGGAGAGTTTTTAGATTCTGAGAAGACGTATATGGAGTGGAGGCCAGATTGAGTACCAGTGCAGAGTGTTAATAATTAGAGCCTTTCAGCCAAGATCAAACTGATCAAATAAATACCCTTGTGCGATTTCTAATAATGAGATTATTATTTCATCTATATATATGTGTTGGTTGAATTAGTTAAGGGCCCAAGGTCGGCCTCTTGGCTTTAACATTAAATATATTTAATAAGACCAGGTCGACCCTCTTGAAGATAATTCAATTCATATATATATGGTGTTGGATTCTAGGGAGAGAAGCACCAAAAACATAACGTGCTTCCCTCGCCCAAAACCTTGATTCTCTGCCTTAAGCAAACTTAGAGGAAGCATCAAATTTAAGAGCAATGTATGGAGGTAGTGGTGAATTCATAGAGGAAGCAACGAATATGGAGTCAGCTGTGAATTCATGGAGATAACAACGAATTCATTAAGGAGAAATATTCAGTGATTGTTATTGGTGCGAGTTGATGAGTTCATTTTGGATGCAAAGGAGAAAGGGGATACTCAAAGAGGAATTACACCAACAAATGGGAGAAGGTATAAACATTTTAATAGATTTTTATTATTAAATAATGAAATTTGCATATACTAGTGTTCTAAGCATCCTCATTACATGATTTAAGGTCTTAGTCCACTGACAAATTAAATTAGACTTACTATCCAAAATACATAAAAAACATGCACATAAACACGACAACTAAGAAACATAAATGTAGATTTCACAATAGTTGAGAAACATAATTGTAGGCATCATAGTCACAATCTTTTGGAGACAACGTAATTGAGTTGTGTACCCAAAAGGTGTAGAGAAAATTCCGCCCCCCCAATTCCAAATTGAATATATCTATTGGAGGACGTTGTATTCATGAGAAAACATATATAGTCAACTTGGAATCAGGGGTGCAGGAGTTTCTCTCCATCGTCTGGGTATACAACTCAATTACTTTGTCTCCAAAAAATTGTGACCATGATGCCTACAATTATGTTTCTCAGCTGTTGTGTCTGAGGAACCCTTATGACCCTTTACGACCGTTTAGGATCCCTAAGAATACATCTTAGAGGTCTTAAAATGTCATAAAGGGTCATAGGAGGCTCCTAGGAGGGGCCAGATGAGCTTCCACCTTCACGTGGTTGGCCCTGTTAAGTAGAGAATGTTATACTCTTCTTGAAACAAAGAGAAGCTCAATAATTTAAGGTCTGATCAATCCATGGACAAATTAAATCAAAGGCTTTTTTGAAGTCAATAAAGCAACAAAAAGCCTCGTCACTCGGAGTGTCCCATATTTTGTCAACTAAGTATCTAAGAGTCTCTCAAACAAGGGCTTGCACCTCAAACCTCTCCCTCATAGAGAAGGATGCATAAAGTAGATCTACACGATGATGTGGCTCCCTCTATAGCTCAAGGTCCTACATCAACCTCTTGACCTCCTCGTCCAAGGTTGCCTCTAATGAAATGTCGATTATTAGACGCCTAGAGAATGAAAAGTAGAAAATGTTATACTCTTCTCGAAACAAAGAGAAGCTCAATAATTTAAGGTCTATATTATTGACATAATGTTTTACCTTAGCTCATCAAATCTGGTGATTTGAAAGAATTTAATAGAATATTTTCATGACAACGTATATTATTTAAGTTGATGTTGCACGAATTTATCTACTTCGTGCACTTGTAGACTATTAGGATGGCAATAAAGAAGCATTTGATGTTAAGTTCCAACATAAAGTGAGTAAATTTGTTTTAAGTAAGAAAACAATGATAACATGAATGTGTATGAAATTGAAATGCAGCCTGTTGATTCTTGTCGTACACAACCTGTGCATGTTGATGACAATGAGGACGTGCATCATAGTAATACAAGTAAACATCTTAAATTGATTGGTGTAGTAATACAAATTTAATAACAATTGGTGTGTGGATTAATGTAACAAACTAACCTCGATGTTGATGATGTGACTAGATCAGGTAAAGAGCTATACGATTATGAATGTTGTCAATGCCTTTATTACCAAGGAATCACCACCCGCCATTAATGAATATTAATGATCATTGTTTCCTAAGGGTAATTATTGTTTGTGTATGCTGATCACCCAAGTCTTTGGCTGTGATTTGCATGCTGTGCGGTTTTTCAGAAGTGGGGGTATGACATGCTGGTTGGATTATAACATATTGACACTTACACCATGAAGAAGACAAATGATTAAACAGAAAGAGAGGACCAACTGAACCATCTTGTAGTCAGTCTATATCACATTGAGAAACAACGTCAAGGCTTGAGAATCAAAACAATCAAAAGTTTCTTCAAGACCATGAATGATCAACAACATTCCATCAGAAAACAAAACACTAATCTATGTTATCATTAAGCCATAAAATATGTCTATGTTATGATTATGATGATGTTGATGTTGATGTCTATAATTTATTTCACTTACTGATGCTTGCCTAGATTGAATTTTGAATTGCCAGGTTGGAGAATGCTTTCAAAGTTTAGGGTCTATTCCACATGATACTCTTAGTTATAGCTCAAATGCAACTCAACATATTTTTGATGCTGGGAAACCCACTGCAGAAACTCATTCGCATGTGAAATTTAATGCTGTGAATCTTGGCATTGTTAATGTTATTACTTTTCCTCGCATTTCATATTTGTGAAAATGTTTCTTGGCACTATCTTCTTTTTCAATTCCTATATTTGCAACTTTTTAGATCATTAACTTAAGCATTACATGTCTTTGTTCAAAGTTTATTCTAACACTATATTATATCTTATTCTTATTACAATGTTCTTTGTTGTGGGGCAGGAGATCAATCTTCATTGTCTTCATTGTGGATGACAGTGAAGATTTCTCTGACAAATAGTAGGTCTTCTTTAGTATCTTATAATAACATGCTAAACTGATAAAGGTGTTATGGGCATTTAATCTGCAATTACTAATAGATTAAGCATATTATTACTATGCTTAATGTTCCATTTAAATGCATTTAACACAAAAAACAAATTTACAAAACTGAACCAATGGCATGTTTACAACAAAGATGCGTTGAGGAGTTTGCTCCTTGTTTAATGTTAACTGTTCCTACACAATCCACTCATACAATAGTGAAATGCTATGTGCAAGGGATGGTTGATAGTGTCCCTTGAGGGAAGGGGGATTGTGAAAGACTTGTTATCATTGTATTGTGTATTTCCAATATTTTTGGATGTAGGGCAGACCAGGAGAATGAAGGATCACTCACTGATTGCTATTCAAATTGGATGCATGGATTTCTTGTGAATTATCGGCTGCTATGTATCCTGCAACTACATTTGTAAATTTGTATATACTTCTCTAGGGTTGTAAGCCACTTAGAGATAAAAATAAAGAAACTAAATCAGAATCGTTCTTTGTCCTATTTCCTTTTAACAAAGTCTCAACTATCAATGATACAATACATTTGATGCCCTAAACTATCAATACAAATGATGCCTAGCTAGAAGCTCATGGGCTGTCCATTTGATAACCACAGTCAACATTTCAAAAAAATGGATATCCTTGAGCACAAGAACCAATAACATCAAATAATGGAGTTAAAGCATAGGCTAGGGCACAAAACCAGTAGAATGTGGTCATTTCAGTGACAACAATATACAATGACATCATTAAACATATATGTCAGTAATATCAACAAATGTGAATCCAAACATTTGAAAACCAATGACATGTTTACAACAAAGGTCTAATAGAACTCTCAACAATTCTTAAACATACTTTATCTGATATGATGAATTCTTAAACAATTAAGGTTGGAGTAGACATAGTTATCACACATTTTTTTTGTGTGGTACAAGGAAAATTTGGCTAGGTCAAATCTTCCTTCATGCTAGCAATCTACAGAATTAGACCTTTATTAACAATTGATCATATCATATAAATAGCATGTTTAAGAATTGTTGGGACTGGTCCTTTGGCGTGTATTAAAAATAATATATAGAATTTTCAGCATATTATTATCATTCTATTTCTTTGTTGTAAACATGTCATTGGTTCAGTTTTGTAACTTCACTGTTGTATGAGTGGATTGTGCATGAACAGTTAACATTAAACAAGGAGAAAAATCCTCAACACATCTTGGAAAATCCATTCACTTCTACCAAGAATAAAGCATTTAATCCATTCAACATTACATATAATCATTAGACAGTTACATTTTCTGACTGTGTAGAGAAATAGTCACGACCAAAATGATCAAAACTACTTTCACCCTTGCACAAGCTATTCCAAACTTCAAGTAAAATGAGCAATATGCTATATCAAATCATTCATATTCATAGTAACCATTCAACGGATCATTTTGTCAATGAACCCTCTGACTGTACCCCTGCGGAAGAGAAAGGAAACTTAGTAAAACCAGTCTATGCCACTGTTTGTGAGGGTACAGTCATTATAAGTACCTCTCAAACCTCTCCAAACATGTAAGATTGTCTTTAAATACTTTATTGTTCTCTTCTAAACATTAACCAAATCAAACCTACATTTGAATCCACACACAATAACCCCAAAATGAAGGGTTTTGTATCCTTTAATGAATCTCAGTCACTTGTAACTCATGGTCAGTCAAACCAGTAGTCTCCAAAGCATTCAATAAGTGACTGGATTGTATTTAATACACGCCAAAGGACCAGTTGTATGAAATTGTCAATCACATAGCATTTCATTGTTGTATGAGTGGATTGTGCATGAACAGTTAACATTAAACAAGGAGCAAACTCCTCAACACATCTTGGAAACCATTAAATTCAATAATAAATGAAACCTAACACCAACACTATTCCTTCTATTCACTTCTACCAAGAATAAAGCATTTAATCCATTCAACATTACATATAATCATTAGACAGTTACATTTCCTAACTGTGTACTAGAGGAACAATCACGACCAAAATGATCCAAACATTTGAAAATAGTGAATCGATATCCTTGAGCACAAGCACCAATAACATCAAATAATGGAGATAAAGCACGGGCTTGGGCACAATGCTAGTAGAATGTGGTAATTTCAAAGAGCATTCATGATCAAATAAAATGCAATGCATTTGAAATTTGCAGTCGAATATGATGCCAGAGGCTCGAAAGATGAAAAAATCACATACAAAGAACATGCCATTGGTTCAATTTTATAAATTTGTTTTTTGTGTAATTAGTAATTGGCAGATTAAATGCAGTTAACACCTTTATCAGTTTAATTAGCATGTTATTATCATATCAGATAAAGTATGTTTAAGAAGTGTTGGGACTGGTCCTTTTGCGTGTATTAAACATAATATAATTTTCAACATATTATTATCAATCTATTTCTTTGTTCTAAACATGCCATTGGTTCAGTTTTGTAGATTTGTTTTTTTGTGTTAAATGCATTTTTCATGAGGGGTCTTGTTTTGAGGAGATTGATGAAGATTGTGCACCTCAAAAACCAATTCATAAGGTACCAATCCATGTTTCCTATTCGCTTATATTTTTGGTTCGGTAAATCTCCTTATAAGTTTCATGTCCTTTCTTTTGATTACTATGAATGAGATATATCTCTTACATTTAACATTCAACTTCTTTACATTTTAGAACATGTAGTGTGTTTTTTGAGGATTTTACCAAATCAACTTTTAACATAAACCGAAAACACCAAACTGATATCTTGCCCTTGCAACGTGACAAAATATTTGCATTTGACCAATAACTGCAAGCAATTGAACGATAAATCCACATACCTGTATCTTTGTAAAATACTTGGAACATCAAAAAGATGGCTAAGTGGCTGCAGCCATGATTTTTATCTATTGAATATGGGGAAAAAAACACCAAAAAGAATCAAATAGAAAACATGATTGGTCATTTTAGAGAGCATTCATGATCAAATAAAATGCAATGCCTTCTCTCGCGCTCGATCAGCTTTCACCCGCTCGTTTTCTCCCACTCCTTTTCTCTACAATCGAAATAAAAATGATTTGGCTATTTCAAAATAGTGAATCTATATCCTTGAGCACAAGCACCAATAACATCAACTATTTTGATTTGTGGGTACCCTAATGTTGGCAAGAGTTCTTTTATTAATAAGATTACTCTGCAAGCTTGAAGAAGCGATATATTTTGGCAAATGAAGAGTGGAAAGACGATGATGTTCCTAAGATCATGGATGGACACAATGTTGTAGACAGAATGGGAAGACATCTTTCGAGCCTGGCCCTGGATCCTTTGACAATTGGGGTAGGATCCAGACCCATGCTAAAAAGATGTCTTCCTTTTTGTTGTGGAATATAGGTTCTGCTGCTGCAACAATGACAGACTGCGATGTACATATCACAACAGCTGAGAAACATAAATATAAGCATCATGGTCACAATATTTTGGAGACACAACATAATTGAGTGCTATTCCCAGATGATGCAAAGCAACCACTACTTTGCATCATCTCAGAAAACCACTCAATTATGTTGTGTCTCCAAAAAATTGTGACCATGATGCCTACATTTATGTTTCTCAGCTGTTGTGTCCCAAGACCCCTTATGACCCTTTACGATCCCTAAGAATACATCTTAGAGGTCTTAAAATGTCATAAAGGATCATAAGAGGCTCCTAGGAGGGGCTAGGTGAGCTTCCACTGCTTTGCATCATCTGGGAATAGCACTCAATTATGTTGTGTCTCCAAAAAATTGTGACCATGATGCCTATATTTATGTTTCTCAGCTGTTGTGTCCCAGGACCCCTTATTATCCTTTACGATCCCTAAGAATACATCTTAGAGGTCTTAAAATGTTGTAAAGGATTATAAGAGGCTCCTAGGAGGGGCTAGGTGAGCTTCCACCTTCACGTGGTTGGCCCTGTTAAGTAGAGAATGTTAAACTATTCTTGAAACAAAGAGAAGCTCAATAATTTAAGGTCTCGGTCCACAGAGATGCTAAAAAAAGGACGAGAATCAATGATGGAGAGTTTTTAGATTATGAGAAGATGTATATGGAGTGGAGGCCATATTGAGTACCAGTGCAGAGATGATGATTCAGTAACCTACATCTATAAAACCTTCACAATTATCCCTTCTTTGGCCTCCACTCATTCCTCTTCTCAAAAATGGTTATCTAGAAACTTTGGATAGTGTTTCTCATCCATGCACAAAATGTGCTAGTGATTGTATAAAATTACTTTAGGCCTCTAGTATTGATGAGATGTACAATTGTAAAATGTTTTTGCGAGATTGTGATCAATTTGTGCAGTGTACATAAATGCAAGGCGGTGATTATTCTCGACGATCGATAGGTAGCTAGGACAGTAGCTAGGACTAAAGATAACACGGCTCAAGAGACCATCATAGGTTGTCTCTTTCTTCGGTCTATATTATTGACAGAATGTTTTACCTTTCATTAGCTCATCAAATCTGGGGATTTGAAAGAATTTAATAGAATATTTTCATGACAACATATATTATTTAAGTTGACATTGCATGAATTTATCTACTTCACGCACTTGTATACTATGAAGATGGCCATGCTTCTTTATCGCCGTTCTCATAGTCTACAAGTGCATGAAGTAGATAAATTCATGCAACGTCAACTTAAATAATATACGTTGTCATGAAAATATTCTATTAAATTCTTTCAAATCCCTAGATTTGATGAGCTAATGAAAGGTAAAACATTCTGTCAATTATATAGACCAAAGAAAGAGACAAACTATGATGGTCTCTTGAGCTGTGTTAACTTTAATGTGCGTATCCGTCAGTTTTTTGACAATTCATAATTAATTCTGACAGCAGCGCTATACCTTCGACAGACAAAATGTCAAAGAATCATAATTTATGACAATTCTTCCGACAATAATGCTATACGTTCGACAGGGAAACCTGTCGGAGAATGCTACACAACTGTCGCTCTTCCGACAGTTTAAGTGTCATAAATAGAAAATTTTCGACAGAACCTTCAATAGTAAGGCCATATCAACGACAGGTAGATCTGTCAAAATTTGGTGCAAATTATCGCTATTCCAACAATACTAATGTCGGAAATAATATTTTTTTACAGTACTTTCGATAGACACTCTATATTTCTGATAGGTCTTATTATCAAAATTTCGATGGATGAACTGTAGGAAATGCCATAATGAAACTATTTTCATGTGCAAGTTTTGGACATGAAATGGTGTTGGTAAACCGATGCGTATGTCTTCTATCACAATTTCCAATGCAAAAATGGTGATGGACGTATGTGTCAAAATTTTGATAAATGAGCGTTGCAAATCCGACAAATGGCCATCAGAATTTGACCTCAAATGTACTAGTGTGATGCTCTCTTTTGATCACCTCCTGATGGATGAAAGTGAGAGGAGGCTTCTCTAGAAGATTCTCTATGGAATCATTCAGCTCTGGTCCTTGAGATTCAAAAATTTCCAACAATTTGGCCTCCCATCTCCCAAGCTTGGCATCCTCTATGTTTTCCACTATCCTTTCAGTTGTCAATAACTCTTTTACCCACATTCCTCCTGTAATGCCCTGTTGGGGAACCCAAGAGAGATTAACCTAAAACATGCTACTAAGTTTACATAATAATTTTTTCTCTTAATAGTTTACAAACAATAATGAATAGAAAAGAGGAAGCAATAACATAAAGTCAACACATACTCTTATATATAATCTCATTTATAGATTACAAATCTCAAGGGTTCCTTGACATAGAATACATAATATTAATTGATTTACTTAATACAAAAACTATACAAAGTCTCCACATAATGTAAATAAGTACAAAATCTTATACATGAAATCTAGATACAACAAATACTACAAGGTATCCATAATGGAAAGGCATCCTTTGTGCATGTCGCAGGGTATGTAATGTAAAATCTAACATAACGTACAATATGATATCTCTGAAGTAATTGATACAATGACACATGAACTTAATATAAGAAAGATAAGAATAAATCTCCCAAAATGATGAAAAATAAGATACAACTGCTATAATGATCATCCAGCATTGGTACATGAATGTTAGAATCTCAAATGGTAAAAGAATCACTACCACCCAACCTTGTGGAACCTAAATGGTCCACTCCCATTATTTTGAGGAGATAACAAATAGACTCCACTTGGATATCATACACATAAATCAATTATAGTACAAACTAAGCAAGGGATCCTAAAATATCTCTATCTTAAAAGGTACAATCAGATAATAAAGGTAAAACATACTCAACTAGAGGTGACCAACACATGTAGGAAACCTAAGATGCATATGGGGAAGTGTCATCACATGAGTCAACTCTAGAGATATCTTGGTAGTCTCTTAAGACCTCGACACCCTAGTGACTATATGTGGTATCAATAATCCTCTCATACATACGAGTTACCAACTATGCTATATCCAAGTCCACGCAGGTGAAAAACATCTTCTCACAAACCATCCTAGCTTGTACTAGTGCTCAAGGCATGGGTGAGGAACACATACATCTTATTAACGTTTCTATCCTAATAGATTTTATTATGTTATCAATTTATTAAGTCACTTGCAATAAGTTATCCTGGCAGCCACTTGTGGGCCCCAATTCCTATTGCAAGCCACTCCCCACCTATACACTTAGTTAACCTACCTAGGCATATAAATCCAAAATAATATCACAAGGTGTAACTGATACTCGTAAAGTTATGAAAATTACCAAGGAACATAAACTAGTTTTCAAAACCACCACAACCTCAATATAATCTCAAAAGTGTCCACAATAACCTACTAACTCCAAACCCTAAACAAGGTCGGACCAAAGAAAGATTAAGATAATAATGACTCATATGATACATGCAAAAAAATTGCAATGTGTAACAACAACAACAATTTCGAGCCTCGGGTATAAAAATCTTAAAGCCAACCAATTTTCTTAATCCAATGAAATCATCAATCACATACAATCCATAACAATTCATAAAATCCCCAAACAATTGGTTTGATATCAATACAATAATTAAAATATCCCTTAGAATTTAATTAATCAAAATCTCAAGTTTCGTTTACAAAATAAATCCTTTTTAATAAAATGTCAAACCCATTTAATAATTATATGATATATATATATATATATATATATATATATATATATATATATATATATATATATATATATATATATATATATATATATATATATATATATATATATATAACATACATACCATTTAACAAATTAACATTACTGATAATATAAAATTAATACTAATAATCACCTAACTATTAATTAATAATATTAACTAACAAATATTAATATTAAATTAATTATTAAATATTAATATTCATTATTAATAATTATTAATTAATATTAAAATAAATTTAATTTAAATTAATAACAAATATTATTAATTACTATTTAATTAAAATAAAAAAATAAAAAATAACAATTGTTGTGGGGTCATGCGGGGTGCACCCGTGGGAGCCCCCTCCCCCTCTCCTTGCGGCCCCACCGCAAGTCTTGCAGTGGCCACAAGCCTTGCATCACAGTCTGCAAGCTTTGCTTGCATGGTGGGGGATAGTGGCCCCCACCACCATTTAATATATTTTTATTAATTTCTCTGTCAGAGAATTTCTCTAACGCAAACTAGAGAACACATTTTTTTATTTTAAATTTTAAATTTAATCTATTAACAATTATAGAAGCTTAAATTATTCAAATCTCTAATTAATTGATTTTTTTATCTGATTTTAATTTCAAGGACTACACTTAATTCCTAATCCAACCCTAACTGATTCACTTTCAAGTTTTCTTATTATTTTTTCCAACTAAGTTCCTAGGGTTTGTACCAAGTATCACAAGTTAGTTACTAAGATGAGCATACATGTTACTGAGTAAGAATAAAATGTGTTACCAAGAAACACGGGCTAACATAAAAAATTATGTTAGATACATTGAATCTGGACACTGAGCATAAAATCTTTATAGATCTCAAGAAGACCATTTGGTAAAAACATTGGAGATATAAACTAAGATGATTGTACATGATTACGAGGTAAGATCCACCAATGAAAATTAAGTGGAATATATACATTGGAAATGAAACCAATCCTAGCACCATTTAAGGAGAAGAATCTAGAACATCTCCACCACTTCTAGATCAAGTATATAAGGATCAGTGTATGATGATCAAAAGATGAGAGAGTACAATGAGCGGGTGATGAAGAAAAGAGAAGGTACCGAGTAACAGAGTAGTTAGAGAAGAATTGTGAATGTTAATCAAAGTTGAGGCTACCTTGTACATAAACTGAATTGTGATTGAAATATAAAATGAGGTAAAATGATATTTAAAATATAGAGTCCTACAAACATATGTTGATGCATTTATTGTAATCAAAATTGTAAAATCCCTTTACCGGGTAGGCGTAATAGGTCTTAATTTGTAAATCCTTTAATAGGGTACATCTCTTAGATTAGAGATTGCAAAATCCTTTAGTAAGGTAGATTGCATAAGTATTTTGTACTCCTAACCTAGGGTAAATACTCTTAACAGGGTAAGCTATCAGAAGTAGCTAATTTTGTAGCTCTAACCGAGCAACCTTTTTACTGCACAGTAGTGAAGGATTGTGGGTACCATCCCCACCACAATTTTTTTCCTCTGACCAAGGATTTCTACAAGACCAAAAATAATGGTGTTATGAGTTATGTTTTCAAGTGTGGATTTCTATATTTGTTAATGTTTCATGCAAAGACTACAATTTGGAAATGGTTATAAAAGTGGATAATTTTTTTTTCAATACTGATTCACCCCTCTCCCCTTAGTAACTTTAACTTTCCATTATTAATCAAATAAGTAGATAGAATGAGCATGTATCCTCATCCCATTGTTAGATAAATGAGAGGGGGGGTGAAATAGTTAAGTCCAATTATCCTACAGTCCCAAACAATCCCTGATGTATAAAATAAATCTTTCAAACAATTTAATCAAGGGTAAGTGCACAAAGATGGGGGACCAAAAAGGGGGTATAAGATGCCACTTTTTTCCTGAAATCAGCAAACTCTGAACTTCAACAAGAAATTGAAGATAGTTAGACTCAAAATTTTAAGATGCGACAAAAATAAGAGTTGTAATACTCTGAATCTAGTTCCTAAACTACTAACTTATTTTGAAAATGGTGTAGATTAAGGCCCTCAAAAAGGGGGAGCACAAAAAGTGGTCCTATTTTTTGTCCAAAAACATAACATAGTGTCTGGTGTGCTCCCCCTAAAATGTTAACTTTTTAAAAAAAAAATTTTAATCGCTCTAGGTGAGAAGTTAGCTAAAACCACATAGTTTATCCCAGATTTTTTTGGTAATTTTTTGATGAACGTATAATTTTTTATGAATTTACGAAGTGCACACATCTTGAAAACATGAAATTTCTGTGTGCTCCCCCTAGAAATCATTTAAAACTAATCAAAAGTTAAATTTTTTTTTTTTAAAAGTGTGTAGAATGGAGTCTAGTTTCTAAAAATGTAACTTATTGCAAAATTCAATGAACGAGCCAAAATCTATGCCCAAAATACTGCATGTTGGTTTTTTACAAAAAATGGACATACACACAAAAGAAATTAGAGATGAAAAACTTAACATAATCAGAATTCAAAATAAATTATATGCTTAGATAGCTAATAGAGAGATCTGCAATATCATGTCGTCTGATTTTTACGTTCTTGAGCCACGAGTAAACATGATGAGGAGCACACAAAAAAAGATGTCATTTTTTTGTATGTCTGTTGGAAAACACATCTCAGGCCTATTTCAATCGTCCAAGCCTTAGGATTGGTAAATTCAAATTCTTTACAAAGCGTGCATGCCCTAAAGTGCGCACACCGTATGTAATATATATATATATATATATATATATATATATATATATATATATATATATATATATATATATATATATATATATATAGAGAGAGAGAGAGAGAGAGAGAGAGAGAGAGAGAGAGAGAGAGAGAGAGAGAGAGAGAGAGGAGAGAGAGAGAGAGAGGGTAATTTATACAAATATAACATTTAAGTATAAGTTTGATCATTTTAATTTCTTATACTTTAAGTTATATTTGTATAAATTATAAAATATAATGCTTTCAGGATGTTTGGGATAGGTTCCCGCTTCATAGGAGTTAACATGCAGATTCTAGATTTGAAAAATTCCAGACTTAGCCAAATTTCAGGATTCAGCAAGCCTTTAGCAGGGTTACCTCCCACGATCCATCATGGATTTCTAAGGTCAAACTGAAGCTGGCAAAAGGATTCCCAAAGGGTTTTAACTTGTTTTATCACAAATCACTTGGTTTTGATCCCATCTCTACGACAAACTTAGCTTAGCTCTCACCCAAATATATATATATCTCTCTCTCTCTCTCTCTCACACACACACACACACACACATCACCCTCTCTCTCCCCCTTATCTACTCTCTCTCTCTCTCTCTCTCCCATACTCTCTCTCTCTCTCCCTCTCCCATACTCTATGTGTGTGTCTTTGTCTCTATCTCTCTCTATTTCTCTGTCTCATCTCTCACTCTCTCTCTCTCTCCCTTCTCTCTCTCTCCATCCTCTCTCTCTCTCTCTCATCACCCTCTCTCTCTCTCTCTCTCTAAATCTCTTGTCTCCTTTTAAAGACATAATAAACCATTTTATTTCCATCCATAGATTTTTTCTCTAAATCTTCACCCTTGATTTTTCCGCTTTAACCTTTCTTGGTAGTTGTGTCAATAACATGTTTCATTCTCCTTCATCTGATCATCTTTGAATTTTGTCAGCCATTTGATCATCATAAAAAACATTATCTTTTACCTCAGAATCATCAACAATTGTCCAACTCATTATCTTTATTCGCCAGTCATAATTTCTATTTATTTATTTCACTCTGTCAGTACCACATTACGGTAACTCAGTTAACACTATACTCGGTATACACTACACTTTCTCAGTGTACACTATTCCAACTCAGTGTATACTGAATTTTTCATTTACCAACCACATAAACTTGTTCATGTTCTTGATCTTCAATCCATAATAGAATCATGTAATACAATCAAATCACTAACATAATGTCATAGACTCATTAATAAGTTTCCCAATGAATACCATATCCATATCTTTCTTATCCATCTCATCTTCATGTAGATATCTCATTTCTTCACTGTTATTTCCTTCTTAAGATATTTGTAACAATCATGATAAGTATAGTCAAAACTAGTTGACATCAACGACAATAAATTAATTGATTTAATGTCTTACATACACATTAGTATCTCAGTGATCATCAATCACTCCTTTCAATATCTCCTTTAAGATATTCAATTAGTTGTACTTCCTTATTATGTATTTCATAATCTACTCATCAACTTTGATGTATGATTATGCTTGCATCATATCACTTTTAGTATTCGCATCATACATTTATACAACATTCTCTCTCTCTCTCTCTCTCTCTCTCTCTCTCTCTCTCTCTCTCTCTCTCTCTCTCATAACCTAAAGATGTTCTTTATATATGTGCATATCTGATGAATAAACAACCATATGTTGGCCTAGAAAACTATGTCAGCTATAATACAAAAACAAAGTATACATTGAAGATCAACACACTAGCACTGTATCTAAAGGATAGGTCACCCATATGGGAAATATATACATCACACTATTAGGAGGCCCAAATATAGGTCTTACATAAGATAATTGCATTACATATCATAAGCACCAAAAGATAATTATATTCTAGTTCACCGATGTAATTCCACAACCAAGACTATGTCTTGATTATAACAAAATTCAATACCAACCAAAGGATAACACTAGGAGGAAACGATCCAAGAAAATGATTCCAATTGATATGTACCAAAACTTCTGATATATTACATGAAAAATGAATACCAGAGATACTCACAAGAACTTCTGAATACATCAACTAGGGTAGAACCATCCAAAATATTATAGTAGATGTACTATCTAAAGATATATCATTATTTTTTAACTAAAGGTAACCATCTATAATAACTCTTGCCACATAAAACTGTGTAAGATAGATTAAATCTATTTATCATCCGAAGCACAATCAATCAGTACAGGTCTTTACATCAATGATAACAATTCCAACAACAACATTGTCTCAACAAGATTATGCCTTAAGTTTTAGGTCTAGGTACTATATTTATTGATTATTGAAATATTAGATTTACTTTCAGGTCTTATACTTAATGCTTATATATTATCTGAATGAGCTCATTATATATGAAACCTATGTATTTAATATTTATCACTTATCTATTTGGGTCCATAATTTAGATGCTTTTGATATTGATCATTTTTTGTTGGTCAACATGGAACTGATTTATAATATCCTTTTTGTTTTATTTGACCTTATTGTAATCTTCAATGATCTATCTTGTATATAAGGACTATTGGTGCCTTGGCAAAATGTATGTGAAAGATGGGAAGAAAGTATAGTGTGAAAACTAATTCACCAATCAATAGAGAAGAGAGCACAATGACAATGCCAAAGAAGAAAATGCAGTAATAAGTTTGTTGTTAGTGAAGACATAATCGTGCAAATCATCTACATTTGCAGGATAATACTTTCATTTCTACTTTGAAGGAGAATAAGTACTTTGAGATAGTGAGTCTTGGGTACTTGAGTTTGTTACTATAGCTTGCTATTTTGGCAGTAATCCTTTGTATGCAAGTTTGGAGTAGTCAGCTCAAGTATGTATTGTAAGGCAGTGAGCCTTTGATTGCTTTTTGAGAGAAGTGAGCTCTTAAGCTTTTGTAATAAGATTATATACTTCACTGAATTATTTTTGTTGGTGATTACACACCATAGTTTTTCCTAGTTTGGGTTTTCCATGTATAAATCCTAGTTTTCTTGTGCTAGTGATTTAGCTCCTTTTTACACACTATTTCTTGTGGTGGTAACTAAATCTAGTTGATTTGTGTTTTAGTTTTATGTTGATTCATCCCCCCTCTCAGCATCCAAAGTGTGTTCATCAAAATTCATGCAGGGAGTCTAAGGAAGATGAATGATATAAATATTTAAAAGTTGTGAGTCAAATAGATATTACAATTTAAATGAAGAGTTCTTGTTTTAGTTCCTGCATGGGTTTCACATCATGGGTGTTTTGAATTTACATCATAAATTCACCCACAAATTAAATTCATTTGATAGAATTAAGGATTTTAGGGAGCATAATTCGAGGCACCATAGAAGAATTTTGTCAAACATCTTGTATGTGAGAAATAAGGTAGCCTGCAAGTAAGGATTCTCGTAAAAATTGCACGCATGACTTTGACAAGTGAAAATTATCAAAAGATATGCGCACATGACCTACTTCCGTAGAAATTACCCATATCGCTAATATTTTTTACCCAATAAAAATAAATAATTTTTTTTTAAAAAATGTGTTTTGTTAAAAAAATTACATCTCAATTTTAATTAAAATAAATCAAATATGAAAAAAATCTGACATACAATTTGTTAAAAAAATAGTTATTAAAATAACAAGTTAAAAACAACTTATTGCCTATAGTTCTAGAGCCTACCATAGGAACTAAAATTGTTCAAAACACTTGTGAAAATAGCTCAAGTAACAACACAATGATTTTTCAAAAACTTGTGGAAACAAATTGCAAATAAAGAAGATCAAATTTTTATAAAAATTTCACCAAAAATGACCTAAGCTCTGATACCATGAAATGATAATTGATTGATTGAATTGATTACAAAGAAGACAAAATATCCTTAAATAAGTGATTACATGATCTTTCCATAGGGGAAATGATCAAAACTATAGACAAATGATAAAGTTACTAAACTAACTAATTGACACACAAAATAAAAAGCTACTAATGAACTAACTAAATAACTTAAATTACTTAAATGGCCATTATAATCTAAATAATACAATATCATTATAATAGTTATGACTAATGGATTAGACATTTAGAGAAATAATTAGAAACAAAAATCTAGCTCTCTAAGTGGATTGTGTCTCACCTACAAGTATTTAGGACATGCAGGTTATATATCTTAACTACATGTGTTGGGGACATTCTTCTCCAAAAATCAATGAGAGAAAAAATTTTCATTGAGTTATAGATAGAAATCTCAATAAGGGATGGAAAATGGTGGAAACATAATTGAAATTTTTTAACTGAACTAATAAAAGATGCAATTTATTGATGCATGTTTTGTGACATTCACCAACACAGAATAGAATACTAAGTATTTGATCCTCCCTTGAACAAGGAAACCTCAAATTCTAAACAATATGGTAATGTGCACGATCAAATAAGGCAACCCCACGGTTTACATTTCAAACTAACAATTTTGTGTTGGGTATAACTCAATGGATTGATGTGATCTTTCTGGTAATCAAGAGGGAACTTACATAATTATTCCTTGGCTTAATCAACTTTTTTCCTTTAATGCAACTAGAACTTGAATGGGAAACACATTACATCTTCAAATAAAAGAAAACATGATAAGGCTTAGGGATTCTAGACTACTTGTAACACCTAAGGACAATGATAATAGGGTATGTGCAGGATCATGGTAGGCCAAACTAGGCCCTTAGTCGCAATGAAAATTTAAAAAAAAAAAGAGTTAAGGAACTTGACATGAAAATTTGAATAGGTTATTAATATTAATTAAAAAATATCTATGAACAAAATTTGTAGCAAATTGAATGTTGTTGGTTGCTGTTCCACCAAAAAATTGACTTGTTAATGCTCGCTACTAGACTTATAAGCATAGGAGGCGGTTAATCCATGTCCTAAAACCAAGTGTCACACTACATAGCACAAGGAGACCAAGGACACATACATTGCAACAATCTCGCCCTAAATGCAAGTGCGGGGTTAAAACACGTCACCTAGGCTCTGATACCAATTCTTGGTTGTTGTAGCTCCAAAATATTGACTTATTAATGCTCAATACAACCACTAGACTTATAGACATAAGATATGGTTAAGCCATGTCATGAACCCAAGATAAGTAATGAAAATCCTAATTAATTGAAAACCTTTTTTAAAAACTTGTTGGCAACAACAACGACAAACATATAACACTAACCAATGACACTAAATATCAAGAAAATATATATTAGTTTACTCATGCTCTAGTTGGCGACTATTACAAACAACATCAATGCACAACATAGACAGTAGGCTCATCACATAATGCAGGAATAGCTAGACATTACCATGCAATAACCAGATGGGTAGGCATAGGTAATTGGCGATTGTCGTCCAAGAGTAGGAACACCAATTAGGATTAAAGATATATTGGCCATATGATTAACTCCAATTTAACCACTGTCAAGGATATTATAGGCACACTCAGACTTACCAAGTGGAGTCGATGCGTAGTACCTTCCATCACTCAAACAACACATGTCAACTGTACAAGATTGTATATACATAAATAGCTAAAGTACATACATCATCATTAAATCACACCAGTCAATGAAAGTTACGACACTACCCCTTCTCACATAAAATCATCATATATCTAATTGCCAAATATCGTTGATTAACATAAAATAGCATTGACATCATTAATCATCACTAATCATCATTAAGACTCACAACATAATCCTATCTAAGCTATAATGTTAGCATTATCAAACATCATCAAATAATGCAATATATAATTGAAATCATTAATTAACATTAACATTATGAAATTAATATTGATGAATACATTACAGATCCTTGGAATAGATTAATAACAACACAAGATCAGCATAGCATAACACATTGAATCCATGATACCAAAATACACCGAATCATAGATACCATGCCATGGTACACATGAGATCACTAGCAATGCCAATACAAGAGAATTATATGTAAATAGTCATAAAGTAACCATATATAAAGTCTATCTCAGGTCAAAACAGTCAACATACTAATGCTATAGCATCATCTTGATCACCTAGAAAACATCAATGCAACATGGATCACTTGGTCAAACATCATATATCCATTCAACATGCAAGAAGCACATAAAGTTACATAAGGCAACCAAAGTGCATCCAAAACCAGGTCTGAACATACAAGAGTCTACATCAGGAACACAAGACATAAAGCAAATGGAAAGGACACTACACCCCATAAACCACAACAGCTCTAGATACATCTTTATCATCGTTCATGTTGAACAGCTTTGCTACCTCCACCATCCATCGATACCCACTGCAACGTCAACGAAAGTTGCCTATATCAGGTAAAATCGATTATTGAGAGCGCTAAGTCATTCTGATGCCCAAATAATGAACCCAATCAACAACAATAGGAAGGGGCAGAAAAAAGAAACCTGCATCAGGATTCTTCTGGCCTATGAGAGAGGTAACGCTTTAAGCATTCGATTCAAAGCTTCAAATAGAGATTTTAACATCACATTGAAATCCATGAAAAAAATATGACTTTCACATACCATGTCAGATGCGTAGGGTTCTACCAAATATTTCTCAATATAAGACATTAATTCATCTAGACTGCTCAAAACAACATCCTTTTGAAAATAAAAAATCTTCTGCTTCTCATCTGCAGAAGTAAAAGACAAACTAAGCATTACCCATTACCGTTGTTTAGGCAAGCAAAATAGCCTTAACTGGTGAATGCACACCAACAAAAAAATTTAAACACACTTTTTAGGCTTACTATTTTACTTAGAGTGTGATTTAAGAACAATCGTCAAAAAAGACATCTCATTTAAAATTTCTGATATATATTCAAAGGACTAGATAAAGAAACATGTAATTCATGATATATTTCGGGTATAAAAACATATTTAGACGTGGGAATAAAAGTGAGTGGTTACCTTGATTTGGGTACAAATCGATTTCTTCATAGTTCGTGATCAATATGAATTGAAGACTCTTTATCTCCTCGTCGTCCACTAGCCCAGAAAAAGAGCTGTTGACATTTCAAATTTTATCTGTTGTTGCACCAGTCAAATAAATGTAATTTAATGAATTATAATTTTTTATTTATAAAAAAATTATATTACAATTAAGTTCAACTTTAACTAATATTATGTATGATCTTAAAAATATACTTATACTTGTTCTGTTAGAATAAGTCAAAATTGAATGTCGTGTGTGTCAATGAGTTTCAGTTCAAAAAAAAGACTAGTTATATAACTATCCAACTTTTCCAGTTTGTTGTCCACCATCTACAGTTCATTGTCAATGTTTCAACAGTTAGGTAGTTTAGCATTGTTGGGAAGTTGGTTGCCTTCACTGCTATATAAATGAGTTTTGTTTGATCAATGAAATATAGTTTACAATTTCTCTCTTTGTAGTTCTGCTATTTTATTTTTCTAATTTGATATCAGAGCTAATTTGGGTCAAAACTCCCTAACAGGAGGGCTCAATAATATGAGATTTTTGTAGAAACAGTCAATGGGTTCAAGAGTTACATCTCAAGCTGTTTAAATGTGCCCTGTAAAACAAAGAAATTTGCGAGTGAATGGAAGCTATAGAAGAAATGGCTAAAATGAGTTTGTGTCTCAAGGAGTTATCACATAAAGTTGCAGTTGTAAGAGAAAGAAAAGGTTGAAGGAAGATTTGGTGTGCTACCACAATCATGGCCAAATCAAAGAAAAGAAGAAGCATAAAAGTTCGTAAATAAAGTTCAAAGTGCTGAAATTTGTTGATAGTGTGTACATTGTAAATTAATTTACCCATCATAAGAGTTTGTGGTCATTTAAAACCACGTGTATGCAAGGTTTTTGATCATCCAAAACTACTTGTATGTGAGGTTTGCTATCAGTTGAAATCACTTGTGTGCGGAGTGTGTGGTCAGCTAGAAATGATTTAGGAGAGAAGATCTAGTAGTCGAACACTCTAAATTTGTGTTTCTCAAAATCTTACATGGAAATTTTCAAATGACTCCCATTTTTTTACAGCAGCTTACTTGGTAAGTCATCTACTTATAACTAAGGTTTCAGGGCCATATCATCAAATATGATGCCAGAACAACATATTTTTTGCCAAGGTGTCCAAAACAGCCCCCCAAAAAAGTGAGACAAATCGTAGTGCATTAGAGACACCCATACTTGTGCACCTGATGTGGCATCATACAATTGGTTTCTTTTCAGAATAAGGGACACATTTCGTTCAATTATGGATAGTCATCATTAGCAAAAAAATAACTTTAAAATCACAACTATTGGTACAATGTTGTCAAAAATATTAGATATTAAATTAGCAAGTGTGGATATCAAAATAACAACTGCTATCATTAAAACGTGTATTGGGTCTTCTTCTCTAATGTAATGATTTGTAGTAAGTGAAAACCACTTAAAATTTATATTAATTAGAAATAAGTCACAAAATCACATGCACAGAGGCACACAGAAGGGGAAGGGGATCATAATGAGGGGTAGTCAGTAAAAATAAAATAGTCATTCGAAAAAATGAATTTGTATTAGAAAGAAATATGTTAGGAGCCCATCTAAATTTTTTTTTTTTTTTTAAAGATGTAGAGTTTCAGTTCAAAATAAACAATAACTATAGATCTGTCCAACTTCTCCAATTTATTATCCACCATCTACAGTTCAATGTCAATGGTTCAACAAGTAGATGTCAGATAGTTACTCAAATTTATTCACTAATACATTTGGGGTCATTTTGCGACGGCTATGTGTCGCAATTGCGACAGCTATGTGTCGCAATAGCAACACCCATAGACGTCGCTATTTTTTAGTCGCAAATTGCGACGTCTATGGGTAGCCGTCGCAATTGTGACACATATCCCGTCACAATGTGACTAAGATTTGTTAGCGGCATGGCCGTCGCCCCCCCCGTCGCATGGCTTCGGAGGGCCGTTGCAATCGCGACGGACCTCCCAAGCAATTGCGACGGGCGCCTGCATCGCATTGCGACGGGTTGCCGTCGCAATTGCGACGCCCATGGGTGGATTAAAAAAAAAAAATTAATTTAATACATTGCTAATGAACCACATTAATGCTTTTTTCTTTCAACAAATGAGGACAGCCACTGTAAAGACAACATGATAATGTACACTCACTGTAAGGACAGTCACAAATGAGGACATCTCACAGTGACTGTCCCTAGTGTAATTGCCACTTGAATGTATTGCTATTCAGCCACATTAATGCTTTTCTTCTTCAACAAATGAGGATAGTCACTGTAAAGACAACATGATAATGTACACTCACAGTGAGTGTACATTATCATGTTGTCTTTACAGTGACTATCCTCATTTGTTGAAGAAGAAAAGCATTAATGTGGCTGAATAGCAATACATTCAAGTGGCAATTACACTAGGGACAGTCACTATGAGATGTCATCATTTGTGACTGTCCTTACAGTGAGTGTACATTATCATGTTGTCTTTACAGTGAGTGTACATTATCATGTTGTCTTTACAGTGTCAATATATGCATTATTACTTAAACTGAAGAGTACTCTAAATAATATGTCATTGTGGAGTTCTGATTGCTTCCAATTTGATATACGCTTGTTCTACTTATGTATCCAGCATCATGTAAGAAAAGTTGATGCTTTTAAATAGATTCATTTAGCCATGAAATGCCTGTGCATGTTACATACAAGATTCCAAGGCCCAAAACTGATTACTCATTATAATTCATGTACAGAATGATAATCAACCACAACGAGGCATGCGTAGGTGCTGCTTAGATTTTGAGGCATCAGAAGCTCGTAGACGAAACTTGACCAATGGCTCATGGAATGCAACAAACTTATTGCCTAAAACAGGAGCATTGGTAACCACAGATGATGGTTTTGAAAAGAACACTTCACCATCAATGTCACGTGAGGGAACTGCAATTTCTGATGGCAAGTAACTTGTAGTATATAAGAGAGATGCAGGTACAGATGCTGGGAATACATTGCTAATGAACCACATTAATGCTTTTTTCCTTCAACAAATGAGGACAGTCACTTTAAAGACAACATGATAATGTACACTCACTGTAAGGATAGTCACAAATGAGGACATCTCACAGTGACTATCCCTTGTGTAATTGCCACTTGAATGTATTGCTATTCAGCCACATTAATGCTTTTCTTCTTCAACAAATGAGGATAGTCACTATAAAGACAACATGATAATGTACACGGGCTGTAAGTGTACATTATCATGTTGTCTTTATAGTGATTGTCCTCCTTCAAGTGGCAATTACACAAGGGACAGTCACTGTAAAGGCAACATGATAATGTAGAGAAACGTTGTCATTTGTATTTTCAACAGTGCCGAGAGAGATTCCCTCCGCGAAATCACAGCTACAATTTCTGAGTACGTTGGGTTTATTTTTCTTTTGTCATTATTATGAATTCTGGTATTCAGCTGTTACAGAGCTAAAATACCCAGAAATGAGGACATATCTGTGTTGAATTTATTGTTAGCGGCTTTGGTTATTTAGAAGTTTAATTTTATTTGTTCATCTTTCAAGAACAAACATTTTGTGGACCGTAACATCTTCATTGTTTCGGGTATGCAATGAAACAGCCGTAACTTGCAACTACCTTCACAGTACTTGTGTACATTATCATGTTGTCTTTACAGTGACTGTCCTCATTCAAGTGGCAATTACACAAGGGACAGTCACTGTGAGATGTCCTCATTTGTGACAAGGACAGTCACACATGAGGACATCTCACAGTGACTGTCCCTTGTGTAATTGCCACTTGAATGTATTGCTATTCAACCACATTTATGGGCCCGTTTGGACCACAGCACACAGTAGCATCTACAGAGAAGAATATCCCAGGTGTAACAAGTTGTAAGAATATACCAACAGTTCTAAGAAGTTCCCTAGCACATAGTAGCATCTACAGAGAAGAATATACAACATGAGGGCAGCCACTGTAAAGACAACATGATAATGTACACTCATTGTATGTGTACATTATCATGTTGTCTTTACAGTGACTGTCCTCATTCAAGTGGCAATTACAGAAGGGACAGTCATTGTGAGATGTCCTCATTTGTGACAAGGATAGTCACACATGAGGACATCTCACAGTGATCGATTGTCCCTTGTGTAATTGCCACTTGAATGTATTGCTATTGAACCACATTAATGCTTTTCTTCTTCAACAAATGAGGACAGTCACTCTAAAGACAACATGATAATGTACACTCATTGTAAGGACAGTCACAAATGAGGACATCTCACAGTGACTGTCCCTTGTGTAATTGCCACTTGAATTACACAAGGGACAGTCATTGTGAGATGTCCTCATTTGTGACAAGGATAGTCACACATGAGGACATCTCACAGTGATCGATTGTCCCTTGTGTAATTGCCACTTGAATGTATTGCTATTGAACCACATTAATGCTTTTCTTCTTCAACAAATGAGGACAGTCACTCTAAAGACAACATGATAATGTACACTCACTGTAAGGACAGTCACAAATGAGGACATCTCACAGTGACTGTCCCTTGTGTGATTGCCACTTGAATGTATTGCTATTTAGCCACATTAATGCTTTTCTTCTTCAACAAATGAGGATAGTCACTCTAAAGACAACATGATAATGTACACGGGCTGTAAGTGTACATTATCATGTTGTCTTTACAGTGGCTGTCCTCCTTCAAGTGGCAATTACACAAGGGACAGTCATTGTAAGGCAACATGATAATGTAGAGAAACGTTGTCATTTGTATTTTCAACAGTGCCGAGAGAGATTCCCTCCGCGAAATCACAGCTACAATTTCTGAGTACGTTGGGTTTATTTTTCTTTTGTCATTATTATGTAATCTGGTATTCAGCTGTTAGAGAGCTAAAATACCCAGAAATGAGGACATATCTGTGTTGAATTTATTGTTAGCGGCTCTGGTTATTTAGAAGTTTAATTTTATTTGTTCATCTTTCAAGCACAAACGTTTTGTGGACCGTAACATCTTCATTGTTTTGGGTATGCAATGAAACAGCCGTAACTTGCAACTACCTTCACAGTACTTGTGTACATTATCATGTTGTCTTTACAGTGACTGTCCTCATTCAAGTGGCAATTACACAAGGGACAGTCACTGTGAGATGTCCTCATTTGTGACAAGGACAGTCACACATGAGGACATCTCACAGTGACTGTCCCTTGTGTAATTGCCACTTGAATGTATTGCTATTCAACCACATTTATGGGCCCGTTTGGACCCCAGCACACAGTAGCATCTACAGAGAAGAATATCCCAGGTGTAACAAGTTGTAAGAATATACCAACAGTTCTAAGAAGTTCCCTAGCACATAGTAGCATCTACAGAGAAGAATATACAACATGAGGGCAGCCACTGTAAAGACAACATGATAATGTACACTCATTGTATGTGTACATTATCATGTTGTCTTTACAGTGACTGTCCTCATTCAAGTGGAAATTACACAAGGGACAGTCACTGTGAGATGTCCTCATTTGTGACAAGGACAGTCACACATGAGGACATCTCACAGTGACTATCCCTTGTGTAATTTCCACTTGAATGTATTGCTATTCAACCACATTTATGGGCCCGTTTGGACCGCGGCACATAGTAGCATCTACAGAGAAGAATATCCCAGGTGTAACAAGTTGTAAGAATATACCAACAGTTCTAAGAAGTTCCCTAGCACATAGTAGCATCTACAGAGAAGAATATGGGTCAACGAGGTTGACTTCAAAGCCATGCAATCTAATGGTAATAGTAATATCATAATTTGACATATTATCAGAAATACTTCCTAAATAGACTATTCAATCTTATAAGAGATGGATTCATGAGAACTATTATTTATGAAATATGAGTCAATGACTTTAATTAAAAAAATTACACAATCTAATTCTTGTAAAAATATCAAAATTTGACACATTGAAAATACCTTCCAAAAGTATCGTTAATTGATTAATATGAATCACTACTCATGAAATATAATTTTATAAACCTAATCTAAAAACTACACAATAAAAATCTTAATAGCAATATTGTAAGAAACTATTCCCAAAAGCAAGCCTAATAAAATTTGATGAAAATAATTTTTGTTTCACTCAACTTTGACATTCACAACTTCCTCTTTTATTATAATAAGAAAAAAAATGTCTTTTTAGATATACCTCATGAACCATACTCGAATAATCTATCATTTTTCTTCTCAAAAACATATTTGCAGAGCCTGCTTCTTTTACTTGTTTGTACTTTTATCTCTCTGATGGAAAGGGTTCCTTCAGGACACATTTTTCCAAGTTCACTGCTTGAGATATTTGAGGAGGGTTCCCCTGCTTGAGTATCCATCCAACCCATATTCGAGTAGTTCTACAATTGCACAGTCTAAATTAATAATACTGACAATTGAATGACGAATGATGATACATAGAATTGATATAAACTAATCCTAAAAACACTAAAACATTATTAATATATTTATATTTCATAAATAAAATTGATATAAAAGATTTGGAAAGATACATTAAAAAATAGAAAAACAGTAATTTATAATAGAAGGAAACTTAAATTGCTATTTAAAAAAAAAACAAGAGTCTTAAATCTTATCATTTTGTTTCATTATCATCCATAAGTACACACCTCTAGCATAATAATTATATTTTACCACCCATAAAATGAAAAAAAGATTTTCACAAGAGAAATTGAAGCTAGATTATAAAAATGAACCATCTTATTGGAAACTGGAACTGTTATCATACCCAAAAGGACTACAAAATTTCACCTTATCATACCCAGATTGTTGCTTTGCCTGGCGGAGGGAAATTTGATCAGTAAAATTGACACAGAGTATGTTGTCTCCATTGTCATGCTGGATAACAAAACACCAACTTTAATGGGCATGTACTGTCCCTTGTGTAATTGCCACTTGAATGCATTGCTATTTGATGCAGGGGCATCCCTAATGCAAGCCAAAGACACCATGATTGAAGGAAGTTGCCATGAAGCCAAGGAGTCAAATCCTATCAATTGGAACATAAGATTTTCACCTTGGAGCTTTGAAGGATTGACTGGTGAAAGGTCCTTTTGATTGACAAATCAGAGTCTTTTTGAATCACAAATCAGAGTCTTTTTGAATGACAATAAATTAGAATAGGAGTTTTAGATGTTTTCTTGGTTTGTAATAAATATTAAGGATTGATTTTATCTCCTTATAAACATCCACTTGTTGGACACAAGACCCCTTGGTGACTTATAAACCTTGGGCATCTTTTGAGTCCTTGGATGAAATGAGCATAGTAAGTGTTTATTAGGTGTCTTTTAGATGTTGTTAAGAAGTTTGAAGGTCCAAAATAACTTTAATAAGGTTCCTAAAGTTTCACAACACATTTTTAACCTTCTCGGCAAAGTTGTTTGCAAAGTTGTAATGCAACTTTAAAAGTTGCTTAGCAAAGTTGACATTTGTTGGATAAACTGTTCTAACCACCTAGATGGTTGAACCAACATTTGGAGAGCCTATTTTAGGCTTCAAATGGTCGAAGACAGACAGAGAACCAGTATTGTAATCATTTTGCTTTCATAAAAAATAAAAATAACCCTGTTTTAGTGCATTTCTGGTGAAAAATGAACTCTGTACGGCTGTACAGATGGTGGTTGGATGATAAAATTTGCCTGGAAGTTGTAATAGTGACATCTGATGCTTTGGAAGTTGGTTTGATTGATTCTCTTTGTTTTATATCTAAGTTATTTCAAATTTTCTGTGCATTGTTTACAAACCCTCATTTTCAGGGTTTGATTGATGTAAAGACCTTAACTCACGTTTCAACCATTGGAATTCCTTCTTCCTTGGTGGAATGAGAGTTAAGGATGTATATTTGTATATTCTAAAAGCCCTGACTACTCTGCATCACTATTGAACCACATTAATGCTTTTTTCCTTCAAGTGGCAATTACACAAGGGACAGTCACTGTGAGATGTCCTCATTTGTGACAAGGACAGTCACACATGAGGACATCTCACAGTGACTGTCCCTTGTGTAATTGCCACTTGAATGTATTGCTATTCAACCACATTTATGGGCCTATTTGGACCACGTCACACAATAGCATCTACAGAGAAGAATATCCCAGGTGTAACAAGTTGTAAGAATATACCAACAGTTCTAAGAAGTTCCCTAGCACATAGTAGCATCTACAGAGAAGAATATACAACATGAGGGCAGCCACTGTAAAGACAACATGATAATGTACACTCATTGTATGTGTACATTATCATGTTGTCTTTACAAGGATAGTCATTTGTGACAAGGATAGTCACACATGAGGACATCTCACAGTGATCGATTGTCCCTTGTGTAATTGCCACTTGAATGTATTGCTATTGAACCACATTAATGCTTTTCTTCTTCAACAAATGAGGACAGTCACTCTAAAGACAACATGATAATGTACACTCACTGTAAGGACAGTCACAAATGAGGACATCTCACAGTGACTGTCCCTTGTGTGATTGCCACTTGAATGTATTGCTATTCAGCCACATTAATGCTTTTCTTCTTCAACAAATGAGGATAGTCACTCTAAAGACACAATGATAATGTACACGGGCTGTAAGTGTACATTATCATGTTGTCTTTACAGTGACTGTCCTCCTTCAAGTGGCAATTACACAAGGGATTTGTGTTTTTATTTGTGTTTTCAACAGCGCCGTAACCCTCCGCGAAATCACATCGGGATATAAGGGCAAAACAAACAAGAACGTTGTCATTTGTATTTTCAACAGCACCGAGAGAGATAAACAAACTTAAAACTCAGACTTAAGAAAGATGAAGGCAATGCTTCAAAAGGCCGATGCCCTAAATACGGGAAAACATAATACCACCATTAAACGATGCCCTAGTCACCGTATCAATGCTGCCAGCTCCGTACCAGTATGCTGACTGCTCACTTTCATCCTGTGATAAAGGTAACTTCATTAATCATACTTGAAATGGCAGCATACGAACTAAAGCTGATGAACATTTATAAACTAAAAGTTTAAAACTACAGATTACAAATGTAGTAGTTTCATACGAAAAGAACTTGATGTCTGAAATTTACCATTAGAAGTATCCAAAGGAATACCACAGTACTATTGAACTTGGAGAATCGGAGATGATCTACACAGCAAGGTTCAACAGCTGTAAGGACTGTTACACCATCTTTAGCATTTGAATACATTTTCTCCTTGGCTTCTGGTGGATCCTCAAAGACCCCCAATGACGTTTTCCCTACAATTATCAATTGTTTGTCAGTATGAGATATTAATAAATAAACATTAATCACAATATTAGGCAAACAATGTTCTTGATGTCTGAATCTAAATCACAGAAAGCTCTAATAAAGCAGTTCTCAGTTTCACATTAAACTAAGTTTCAATTTCAAATGGTTATAATAATTTTTGCAAGTTATAAGTAGCTGGTTACAGTATATGACATAAAAAGAAAAAAAATCATTTCTATTCTTTTCTTCTTTTTCTCTTTCAACGAAGCTTTTGCACCACACAAATGCATACCAAGAATTTCTCAGGAGGTTTCAAGACCATTGCATACCAAACTTCTTCTCTGTAGATGCTACTGTGTGTCGTGGTCCAAACGGGTCCAAATAGACCTAGTGACTCTAGTAGGTCTCCAAAACCTGTTCTGCAGCAATAAATCTTCAATTTGACAAAGGACCTTATGAACTTATATATTTTTTGAGTACCCTTTTTGATGTTCTAACAATCCTCCAACTCCCAGACCTTGACTCCACTCCAGCATATCAATGTCCTTATTGAGTCCGCAGACCTAATGCATGCCTTTGGGTGTGGGTTCCAAAACAAGGCATTGAAAATGGGTGCATGAAACCAAGATCAGAGTTTGAAGATGTCCACCATGCTCTAAAGATCTAGATTCAACAAGGTTTGAGGTCCTTTACTTGCCGCTACCCTCTGATCTTGCATAATCCATCAACTCCTAGTCAAGAACATTGAGATTCTTGACCTAGGGCTTGCTCTTGAAATTCTCTGGCTTAGTATCCTATTCCAAAGCTTTTAAAATATGAAAATAAACCCCCTTAACTTGCATTTTACAAAGAACAGAGGATATCCTATGGTTTATTTGCAAGTTAAGGCCATTTGAATGCAATAACCCAAAAAATGAGGGTTTGACAGAACAACAGATAAGAAAAAGGAATAACTTTGATATAAGGTGTCTTGAATCTACCAAATAAACTCTCAAAGCATAAGATATAAATACTCTAACTTCCACACTAGTCTGCCCTCCCTTTCACATCCGTACACTGTACAGTGCTTGAAGGAAATGCACAAAAAAGGCTCTGAAATAGTGGCTCTATCTGACAGAGAGTCCATGCTCGGCTTCATGACTAACCTAGAGCACATTCCTTGTTATGGAGGAAGTTTGAATGGTGAAGAACTTATGGAATGGATAGAGGACCTAGATAACCATTTTGACTACAAGTATCTTATTAATAACCATTTTGACTACAAGTATCTTATGGATAGAGGACCTTGATAACCATTTTGACTCATTTAGTATCTTATTGAGCTTCACTTTGTTTCAAGAATATAGTTTAATATTCTCTACTAAACAGGGCCAACCACGTGAAGGTGGAAGCTCATTTGGCCCCACCCCCCTCCCCCTAACATCACTCTACATTCCCCGTTAACATCTAACATTCATTCATTCTTTCAATTATTAATAAAATGTAACATTCAATCAATATCACATGATAACATTCATTAACACATTAGATTCGTTAACACACAACATTCATCAATATGAAAATAAACACATAATTCATGAACATTCATTAGCACATAATTAAATTCATTGAGACATAAAATTCAGTCATTATCAATTAAGGTATTTAGATGACAATCATTTCTTTTTTCTCTTTCTAATTTTTTTTTCTATGTAAGCTCTAAGAGGAGCATCAGTGTTATCATCAATACCCCCCTCATCAGTTGTTTTGTTCTTTGTTCTTGATGATCTCAAATTCCTATGCTGCTGCAAAGGGGGGTCCTCTACAATAACAAATAAAAGAGTTAAATTTAAAATATTTAATTATAATTGTTACAAGTATTTAATTATTTTAAAGAACATAACTGTGGCGCTCTTTAATTACCTGATCTGGCCACATCATTTTGTCTAGACTCAACCTCAACATGCTCATGAGCACCGACCCCTCGATCCTCTACAGTTGCTATACAAAATGTTACATTAATCCAAACACCAATTGTAATTACATATAAAAATTTTAATAGCAAATGTATACCTCCACCACTAGGATGCACATCATGCGAACCTTCATTATGCATAGATTGTGTAGAAGGATTGTCAGGTTGCATTCCAATATCCTACACATTGTTATCATTGCTTTCTTAAAACAGATATACTCACTTTATATTAGAACTTAACATCAAATAGACTAATTGGTAAAGTATTCAATTTGAAATAAATTTCATTTAGCTTATTTACCTGTGGCTCAGATGCATCATTATTTGAACCTTGCACACTGATTTCAGCTCGTAGCCGTTCAGCCACGGCTCTATAGCCTTGTTGGAAGCCAATTCTCTTGTCCTCTTCTATGAGGCATCTATTGAACTCTGACCCCTACATTTTTTCTTGGTATGGTGAATTTTACTTGCATTGTTTGATCAAAAAAAATTTCCTTGCAATATATAAAAAAATTGATACAAGTTTTCCTTTACTAATACTTACAACTCGTGCTTGAAGTTTGGAAAAACCACCAGAGCCGAGCTTGTGTGTCCCGTGCTTTTCTAATCTTGCCTTTGTTGCCTTTGATGTGTCAGGCAATCTATGAAAAGTTTGAAATATGTTAGAGACCAGTATAGGAAAAATTTAGAGGTTAATTAGTACATAATTACATTCTCAAAAGTATCACATACCTTGCTCTACTCTCTACTGGCGTAATTCCTTTTTTCATGTCGGCTTTATACTTTCCATCCAAAATCAAACCCTGCCACTCAGCCTCAAGAACACAGGGCGGACGCTCATGCCTTGGGTTAACCTCTAAATATTTCCTGTACTGGTCCCTAATATACTTCAAACATAAACCAGCTCTTTCAAGGAGCTTGTTTCTCTCGAATGCACGAGGTCCAAAAAGCTGGGTCATACTATGTACAAGATCATCCTTCAACTTTTTATCTTGGTTATTCCACCTTTTAAGTAAAAAAAAACATGTTAGACTCATAAATGAAGAGAAGCTACCTTTAATATAGTTCAAGAAATTGATGAAAAGGAAAACTATTCTAGCAATGATATGAAATCAAAATAGTGGTTTGGGGTTTTAGTTAGGATATGATGTTCCACCATGTACGTATGGTGGGCCCGAATATCCGCAAACACTCGTCACCAAGTTTTCGCCAAAAAATATCATTCCCTACAAAATAATCATGGGATCATTAGTCGATGAAGAGTGATAAAAAACTAAATTACTATTATATCACTATAGAATAATAATAACTTTAAAGTACCTGGAAGTTTGGATACTTTTAAGGGAATGCCTTCATCGTCGCTGATGATCAATACGCAATCTTTCACCGTTCCCGTACTAGGAACACGGGAACATCCAGGAAATGATGTTGCATCGGGACTTGTTGCATCTCCTATTGCAAAAAATGAAAACCATTATCAAATGCCTCCAAGAAATAATACTTCAAGGGAAATAAATTGGTGCAGAGCACCCATGGCACAAACACAATCAAGGGATCTACATCGTAAACACATAACACTTAAACACATAACAAAAGAGAGAAAAAGAGGGATTTGTGTACCAGTAGATGGTGCAACAGTTGGTGCATTTAGGCTGTGTGTTGTTGACATGGTAGTCGGCAAGACATTTGTGGCTGTCCTGGATGGAGGCGGCGTTGTCATATCATCATGGAAAGGAGCTGAAGAATAAAATTGTTAGAGCATGCATAAATATAGAACGCGTGGACTAGCATGGACAAGATTGTTAGAGCATTAAAAAAAAAGATTGTTCGAGCATGTATTGTCAATGATTATGATCATTCCTATATATATTCAGTGGAAAACACAAGTGGGGAATGGAACATGTGATCTACCTGAACCACTTGCAATACCGGCCTCATCATGGGAATGGGGTTCAAAATTACGCAAATAACTCTGTAAAGACAATGCATCCATATTTTAATTAATGTCATAAAAGAGCATAACATAAAAACCATTATTGAACTCTTGTAATAATTAAAATTTTTATTAATACTTACTTTAAAGTTTTCAGAAGTGCGCAACAACTCAGCTGCCCTGTCTTTTATTTCCTGAGTCTGAGGATGTATGGATACCAAACGTAGAAGTTCTTTCCCAATTTTCTTTAGCAGCTTTTTAATGGAACCGATCGGGTCATCGGTCTCTGCTAAATCAATAAAAAAAGGGTCCACAAGGGGGGACTCCTGAGGGACTGCAGGTTGCTTTCCCTCTCTCCGACCACCGGCCCTCTGTGACAACAATAGTATTAGTATTATCAAAATTACTCCAAAACAATGAAGAAAATAACATTAAAAAAAATAACATTTTGCTTCTATCTAGTTTGCACAATTACAATGAGTTTTACCTGCTCATGTGTAGATGAGCTAGGAATATCATCACCATCACCTTCGGGCGGTTGCTCCATATTGTGCCCCTGTGTCAAAGATCAAGTATAAAAATGTTAGCCAAAAATTTAATAACTAAATGGTATGTTGGAGTCATTGATTAGAAGTTGGTTTAATAGTATGTACCACCCCCATGATAGTAGCCTCGTTTATATCTATGCGGTTCAAATTGTAATCAATAAGCAGCTCTTCCCCTGCACGTATTGATTTTATCGCAGAGATGAATACACGATTTCCCTCGCGCGCCTCAAATATGCAATTGGGTTGCTTTATAGTTGACCCAGGTCGTGTACTATTTATAAAACCCACAATATTACCTGTTGCTTTTGGCCTTCCATCAATGTATATAGCCACACTTTTACTTTGATTATTGTCTTGCTGTTGTATATAATTTGCCGAGAGTGCATACCTATGCATACTTTTTTTATATTGAACAATATGCATCCAACTTTTGTAATCGTAACATGGTCCAACATACTCCATCAATTCATAAACTTTGTTGTAAGACACCTTTATGCCATCCATAGAAAATAGGCCCAAACCATGTAATGATGATGGTGCTATGCGATATATCCTCTCATTAACACAAAAATCAGTGTTTATTGGAGGAAGTTCCTTGCGTACCCAATGTTTCTGTAGATGTTGGTACCTCAAGGGCACCTCGATGTCGCCTTTCATCTCATCATCATAAGAACATGACCCCCCTTGAGCAAGGAAAAATTTCATGTGTTTATTGAATTTCCTTCTAGTCCTTTGACCTCTAGTTAATCTCCCTATTCTAGATAAACTGCATGTCTCACTTTCCTCTTCTATTCCTATATTTCCCTCACTCGAGGAAGACACTTCTGACAAATACCTATTTGTTGGTACCTGCAAATGGGAGAGATCTTAGAAGACATCAATCTTACTATTGATAAGTGTATTAAATAGACTTTCTATAAGGTGTATTGACTTATATCTGTCGATCCATGAGACTGTGCGGGATGCTCTTGAAAGGGTTCAATTTCCTGCAAATGTAATTCAATTATCGTGAGCATAATCACATCATAATCATAATCACATCCATCATAAGCATCACATAAAAATTAAAAACATTAAAACGTACACATTATAACACTTATAGCTTTTAAATAGATAATGAATAAACTATGTAACCATTTAAGACAAATATATTTCTATCAAGAAATGAATATTAAATACATTAAGGATTGATGGCATACCTTTAAATTTCATCATCATCATCCTCATCATCATCATCATCATCATCATCATCATCATCATCCTCATCATCGTCGTCATCATCATCGTCCTCGTCGTCATCATTGTTGTCGTTGTCGTCATCATCAACATCATCATCATCAACATCAACATCATCTTCATCATCATCATCAGTAGCAGCATCATCATCTTCTTCTTCTTCATTAAAATTTGTCTCAGGAACATCATCCAATAATTGTCGATCGCGATCATCATCTACATCATCTTCTACTTCTTCGGTATCTTCTTCTTCCATCGCATTATACTTTATCGGCCTTCCTCTCGGTTCATGTCTAACAACAAATGACCAACTCGGTTTATGTGAAACCTCTGAGTAAAATACCTGCTCACATTGGCTTGGAAGAACATAGGGCTCATCCCCAACTGGCTCAAACGACCTTGTATTAACCATTGTAAATCCATTATCATGTTCAATAACAGTTCTATTAGGATCATTTGGATTAAGTTGTAGCCTATACCATTTGACAACAAAGAGTACTAATTTGAAGGAACTAAAGTCGCACTCAAGTATATCATCCAAAATGCCATAGTATTGATTTTTAGACTCTTGAGGATCTAAGTCATTTCTAGATGAAATATTAGTCACTTGAAAGACTGCAGTTATTCCAGAATCACAAGTTTTCTTCGTGTCATCCAACACTTTGACGCGAAATTTTTGACCATTACAGAACATACCCTTGTGGTGTTTAACCTGCAATAATATGTGAAACATGTCAAAATTATTATATCGTGAGTTGATAAACATATGGGTGATTAATAATTTTGTACGTACCTAGAAATCTCTTAAACCATATGCTAAATCTATTTCCCTTTGCGTAACATTAGAATCTCCATTACGATGAGCTTTTTTAACCAATGAAGATACACCTTCCCATGTTAATGTGTGACCAGAATGTTGACATCGTTCAATCCATACCGTCATCCAATCAAGATTGTTTGCAATATACAAATGTAGTGCATCCCACTCTCGAGCAACTGTACAAAAAAAAAATAGACGACTTACAACCGATTTATTTTGAAGATTAAGAAATAATTTATTACAATAACATCTTATAATTTATTACCTGTCACTTTCCTCAATCTACCTTTCCCCATCAAGTACTCCCCTTTGAATTTTTTAAAAGGGTCGAGATCCCAAATGCGATCTACATGGATATTTGAAGCAAACTTAGGAAGATATTCAGTAATGTACACCATAGTCTGGTATACCATGTATCCCTCTACCATAGAACCCTCAGGATGTGCTCTTTGTCGAACCAAAGCCTTCAAAGATTTCAAGTGCCTCTCAACCATCCACATTGACCTAGTGTGTGCAGGTCCACACAATTCAATCTCCTCAACTTGGTGTATGAGGTAGTGTTCTTGTGCATTGAAAAAAGTTGGAGGTAGACACTTTTGCATTTCACACAATAAATGAGGAATTCTTCTCTTCCAATAGTTTATATCTTCTTTATGGATTTCTTTAGATGACAACCACCTACATTAAGAGATTCAAGTCACAAAAAATATATAAATACGAGACTTTACAAAATAATATACAATAGATTACATAGCAAGAAAAACAAATCGCGAATATAATAAATATATACAACAAATTGAACAGATATTACTGCTTACCTCATGTATTTTCCAAGATCATATATCACTTGCTTGATGTTATTGTTGAAGTGCTCTGGGAGAGATAGAGGTAGCACGTACTGCAGTAATTATAAACCAATCATTTCATTATTTTCTAACATAACATAATGAATAGTACACGTAGTTTATGAATATATTGTAAATACAGAAGAACATAACTTACCTTGATGAAAGTATGCCAATCATGCGTTTTGAGCCCTGGCCCAAATTCACTTTTCTTTGATATGAGATTGCTTATGTTCCCAGCAAATCCTGTGAGAAATCAAATTTTTCGTATGACTTCTTTTATGGCATCACTTTGCTGCTCCGTTAATAACCAAGGAAGGGCACTTATATTAATCTGATCTCTATTGCTATTTGAGTGAATGAAATTCTTCAGTGCATGATTGGATTCATGAATGTCATTACAAATTTTGACAATTTTTTCTTTGTCACGCCTTCCATCCAGTATTTTCCACAATGTCTCTGTTATATTCTTTCCAACATGCATAAGATCAAACAAATGCACAATTTGTAGGTCCTCGTAGTAGGGCAACCTACTAAATTGTCTGGGATAGCTTTTTAGTCCCTTTGGAAGGTTGTCAGTAGTGCCTTGACGACCTTCACGATCATCAATTACATAATTAGTAAACAAAAATCACAATAAAAATATATAAATTACAAACATAAACCATTAAGTGGAACGACATTACCTCGACGATTAATTCTATTATATTCCAACTTCCATAGGCGAGGTGTCATTCTTCATGGCTTTGATGTAGTCTCTTCTTTCCCATTGAAAAGATGTTTTTCCATACTTCGATACTTATGATTCCTGTGGAGGAAGTGTCTGTACTCATCAAACACATGCTTTCCTAAACTTTTTGAATGACGAGATTTCATCTTTGGACCACAAACTGGACATGCAAATTTTCCCTTTGTTTGAAGACCTACAAGATAATGATATAATTGGATTATTAAATATGTTGATTTTTATAATTAGAATTATCATGCGCAACTTGAATTCACTATAACATACCACAAAAATGTGTTAGCCCTGGGGCATCATGTATTGTCCATACAAGTATTGCATGGAATTGAAATTATCTTTGTCCTATTGGTCTAGACACGTCATACATAGTGACACCGTTCCATAACTCCACCAACTCGTCAATAAGAGGCTCAATATATACATTCATATCTTTAACTTGATATTTACCTGCTTGAATGAACAGTAACATTACATAATTATTGTGACCATTTTACTGTAAGATTTGTAAGTACATGTAAATTAATAACTATCAAATGATAAAATACCTGGAACAATCATTGCCAACATAATGTGCTCCCTCTTTATTGACATCCACGGAGGAATGTTATTGTTGATAACAAAAATAGGCCACACCGAGCAAACAGATCTCATCTCTCCAAATGGATTGACACCATCTGCTGCCAATGAAAGCCTGAGATTACGAGGTTCTTCTTTGAAGTGTTGCCACTTTTCCTCTATGTGCATAAATGCCGAACCATCCGCAGGGATTCGAATAATGTCATCTCGACTTCTATTGCGTGCATGGTAATCCATAAATTGTGCCAAGCTAGTACACCTGAATAATTGTCGCATCCGTGGAATAATGGGGATGTAACGAAGAACCTTGTGAGGCACCTTTTTTGTTATTCGATCTGTTCGATATCTACTCGTATGACATACAGGGCATTGTGTTGCAAATTCATGTTCTTTATAATATATAATATGATCATTGGGACAAGCATGTATTGCTTGATACTCCATTCCAATATCTTTCATAATAGCAGATAATTCTCGATATGAGCGAGGTAGAATATTTGATGGTGGTAACAAAAACTCGCCTATCAATCTACAGCAAAAAATATAAGTTGTTAATATAAACAATATTAGTGGTACATTATTCACCCTTTGTTAACTATAAAGACATATATGACATACCTTAACATACGTGACATTTTTATGTTGGATAAACCATTCATAACCTTCAAGTTCAACAACAACAATACAGCAGAGAGAAGAGTTGTTTGGGAGTCTTTGTATAGGGGCTCGTATGCCTTCTCAAGTAGAGGTACATCAAGGCTATCATCATCATCATGATCAGATCCGCTTGGACTAAATGTGTCATGGATCAATGTATTTATACCATCATCTTCAATTGTGTTTTCTGGCGCATGATCGTCATCTTCCATGGGATCATTATCTTCACCTTGGATATTCGCACCCCCATGTTCCTCCATATCATGTACTTCCCTGGGGAGATCAACCTATATAAAATTGATTAACATAAATAAACCATGATCTTCAACTCATCATCAAGTGATTTCATATGTATATAAATTGTTAAAATGATATAATGAACAACTTACCAGTGGATGATAGTCATGCCCCCCTTCAATGTGACCATTCTCCCTACAATGTCTCTTAACTGTTTTGATTAGCAATCTTCTACGGTTTAAGCCCTTACAAATTTTGCAGGGACAATAACATTTTCCATCACCTTTTCTTTTCAAGTTAGACCACAATCTAGCGATTGTCTCCCTATTTTGTTCTTCACTTATATTATCTGACATGATCGTTCTTCGCAGGAAGCAAAAATTGGGCTATGAAAACTTCGGTCTACAACTTTAAGTGACTAAGCAAAATTGTCAAAAGTACACAAATCTTCTTAGACCTATCCTTTAATATTTTAAAAGTCTAGTTAAAATATACATTAGATTAAAAAATATACAATTTTCATGCCTGAGCGCGCGGCTACGACTAGTGCAATGGTCTTCTTGCTTAGCTCTAGAAGCTCTCTAGCAATCAAAACATATAAGCTACAAGGCCTAACAGCAATTTCAAAACATATAAGCTACAAGGCAAGACATATTACATGACATGGCAAAAGGATTAAAATATACATTAGATTAAAAAATATACAATTTTCAAACCTAAGCGCGCGGCTATAACTCGTGCAATGGTCTTCTTGCTTAGCTTTAGAAGCTCTCCAGCAATCAAAACATATAAGCTACAAGGCCTAATAGCAATTTCAAAATAAGGGTCATCAAAAGAACCAAAAACAATGTGTGCAAACAATACCTTGTGAAGTGGTATAGACAATTAGAAGATGCTACTATGTGCTAGGGAACTTCTTAGAACTGTTGGTATATTCTTACAACTTGTTACACCTGGGATATTCTTCTCTGTAGATGCTACTATGTGCCGTGGTCCAAACGGGCCCATAAATGTGGTTGAATAGCAATACATTCAAGTGGCTTACACAAGGGACAGTCACTGTGAGATATCCTCATGTGTGACTGTCCTTGTCACAAATGAGGACATCTCACAGTGACTGTCCCTTATGTAATTGCCACTTGAATGAGGTCAGTCACTGTAAAGACAACATGATAATGTACACATACAATGAGTGTACATTATCATGTTGTCTTTACAGTGGCTGCCCTCATGCTGTATATTCTTCTCTGTAGATGCTACTACGTGCTAGGGAACTTCTTAGAACTGTTGGTATATTCTTACAACTTGTTACACCTGGGATATTCTTCTCTGTAGATGCTACTGTGTGTCGTGGTCCAAACGGGCCCATAAATGTGGTTGAATAGCAATACATTCAAGTGGCAATTACACAAGGGACAGTCACTGTGAGATGTCCTCATGTGTGACTGTCCTTGTCACAAATGAGGACATCTCACAGTGACTGTCCCTTGTGTAATTAAGTATTGTGGGGAAGCATTCTAAATAACCAAAGCCGCTAACAATAAATTCAACACAGATATGTCCTCATTTCTGGGTATTTTAGCTCTCTAACAGCTGAATACCAGATTAAATAATAATGACAAAAGAAAAATAAACCCAACGTACTCAGAAATTGTAGCTGTGATTTTGCGGAGGGAATCTCTCTCGGCGCTGTTGAAAACACAAATGACAACCCGCTTGATTTCACGAAGGGAATCTCTCTCGGTGCTGTTCAAAACACAAATGACAACCCGCTTTGTTCAAAACACAAATGATAACCCGCTTGATTTCGCGGAGGGAATCTCTCTCGGCGCTGTTGAAAACACAAATGACAACGTTCCTTTTTTTTTTTGCACTTATATCCCGACCAACATAAGGTCCATTTGTAATACAACATGATAATGTACACTTACAGTGAGTGTACATTATCATGTTGTCCTTAGAGTGACTATCCTCATTTGTTGAAGAAGAAAAGCATTAATGTGGCTGAATAGCAATACATTCAAGTGGCAATTACACAAGGGACAGTCACTATGAGATGTCCTCATTTGTGACTGTCCTTACAGTGAGTGTACATTATCATGGTGTCTTTAGAGTGACTGTCCTCATTTGTTGAAGAAGAAAAGCATTAATGTGGTTGAATAGCAATACATTCAAGTGGCAATTACACAAGGGACAATCACTGTGAGATGTCCTCATGTGTGACTGTCCTTGTCACAAATGAGGACATCTCACAATGACTGTCCCTTGTGTAATTCAAGTGGCAATTACACAAGGGACAGTCACTGTGAGATGTCCTCATTTGTGACTGTCCTTACAATGAGTGTACATTATCATGTTGTCTTTAGAGTGACTGTCCTCATTTGTTGAAGAAGAAAAGCATTAATGTGGTTCAATAGCAATACATTCAAGTGGCAATTACACAAGGGACAATGTCATGAGCCGTGACATATTGAACTTAGTATAATAATAAAATGATTAGATGATATATAATAATCTATTATTAACGGTATATAACAATAATATATAATTATTATCAAAAGATAATAATAATATATAGTTAGCATAATAAGTAATATGTTAATTAAATAATATTAAAATATTAATAAATAATATAATTATGATTATAATTATAATATAAATTAATAATAAATAATTATTAATAAATTATATATATTATATTATAATAATATATTAAGTAATAATATTAAATCAATTATTGATATAATAATTTTAATATATAAATAATATTAATAAACCTCTCAATATAAAACAATATGTTATCACTATAATAATATTTATTATAATATTATTAATATTACTAACATCATTAATTATAATATTTAATAATAACAATAAAATTAATAATAATAATAATAATAATAATAATAATAACGTTTAAAGCAATATCGAATATCTGTAATCGATATACATCTACATTAAACATCTGCATTATCTATCACGATGAGGAATGAAGAAGTGATACAACAATCACTAGTCATTACACATCGATACCATGAGAGGATGATTAATGAACCAAATACTATGAAGTCAAGATCAACATGATATGAATAAGGGATAGGTCGCTATGTGTTTCAGAAGATGTATTGATAAGCAAGAAGGATAACCATTCATATATTATAAATAATCATTAATTGCACAAGTTTAGACAATGACATATCCGATAAAGCAATATCAAACATGAAGACCCGCTAGCAAATATGCACCATCACTTCCTATGTTATCATGACAATAACATAAACTAGATTGAATTCTACTATCTATATCAATAGACACCACATAGGAGGATATCGACTAAAGGATTGAAAGATTATCGATTGTCTGAGATAAACCACATCTTGTAGAAACACAAAAGCATCAGTGATTATATCACAAGCTATTGATGAATGAGGCATCAGTCATGGATAATAAGTACAATGTATCCTTAAGTATTAAAAGGAATGGAAGTCAATTTGAAGATCAAACTCCATTACCAGCAATCAACCAATAAATGGACAATTATCAGAAAATGATATCGACTTATATCAGAGTAGAAAGATTGGATATCATCATAACAATATGGGATAAGGCAAGAGTTAATATCGATTGACTAAATACTAATGATAGTTAGACCAAACTAATACAAACACAATGGATGTTAACTACTGGTTGCACTACCAATTAGGGAAGATTACCTTCATAAAAAGATTTGATATTGAGTCAATCTGGGAGTTATCTATGATCAGAAAATAATGAAATAATATTATGTGAACTGTCGGATTATGGAAAGGTGTGATTAACAAAGGGACATGGAGGAAGAAACAAGACACATCTCATTCATAGCATCTCTTCATTTGTTAAAGACAATATAAGAATGCATTCTCATCAGTCACTCAAGGCATCATTAGAACTTTATTTACTTATCCATATTTGGATATACTCAATAGAGCATCTGCCTTTGGCAGTTTGGTTTCAAGTTTATCATTGCAGATCAGAGACAACACCATGATTGCACAGATAGAAAGGATAGTCAGAAACAGCATCAATATTTGAAGTTGCAAGCATATAATTCAGAATCTGAAATAGCAACATATCACTCATAGCGATATTACACATTTGCATAATTACATCATCATATCAGACACAGCAAATACATTGCTGTAAGCAATACTTATTGATTGTATATCGATATTGTTTATATCAGACATACCATCATTATACTATCACTATAAGTGATAGGAAACATCATATTCATAGCATATTTCATATCATTATATCCGACAGTGCTATTAAACATATTGGTATCAATATCATCTTGCACACATATGGTGATTGAATCTGAAATAGCGGTTGATATCTTAAGTAACCTCCATTACTTAGTTTAATTGTAAGTATCTGATAGAGTAAGTCTGAGAAGTGGAGTAATTGTTCCTGTTTTCCAAGTTAGCCAAAAAGGGGACATTACAGACAATCACTGTGAGATGTCCTCATGTGTGACTGTCCTTGTCACAAATGAGGACATCTCACAATGACTGTCCCTTGTGTAATTCAAGCGGCAATTACACAAGGGACAGTCACTGTGACATGTCCTCATTTGTGACTGTCCTTACAGTGAGTGTACATTATCATGTTGTCTTTAGAGTGACTGTCCTCATTTGTTGAAGAAGAAAAGCATTAATGTGGTTGAATAGCAATACATTCAAGTGACAATTACACAAGGGACAATCACTGTGAGATGTCCTCATGTGTGACTATCCTTGTCACAAATGAGGACATCTCACAATGACTGTCCCTTATGTAATTCAAGCGGAAATTACACAAGGGACAGTCACTGTGAGATGTCCTCATTTGTGACTGTCCTTACAGTGAGTGTACATTATCATGTTGTCTTTAGAGTGACTGTCCTCATTTGTTGAAGAAGAAAAGCATTAATGTGGTTCAATAGCAATACATTCAAGTGGCAATTACACAAGGGACAATCACTGTGAGATGTCCTCATGTGTGACTGTCCTTGTCACAAATGAGGACATCTCACAATGACTATCCCTTGTGTAATTCAAGCAGCAATTACACAAGGGACAGTCACTGTGAGATGTCCTCATTTGTGACTATCCTTACAGTGAGTGTACATTATCATGTTGTCTTTAGAGTGATTGTCCTCATTTGTTGAAGAAGAAAAGCATTAATGTGGTTCAATAGCAATACATTCAAGCGGCAATTACACAAGGGACAGTCACTGTGAGATGTCCTCATTTGTGACTGTCCTTACAGTGAGTGTACATTATCATGTTGTCTTTAGAGTGACTGTCCTCATTTGTTGAAGAAGAAAAGCATTAATGTGGTTCAATAGCAATACATTCAAGTGGAAATTACACAAGGGACAATCGATCACTGTGAGATGTCCTCATGTGTGACCTTTGTGAAGGCAAGTGCCAATTTGTACCCAAGTTACCAATATTGTGGCAAAAGTGGGAATGAAGCATTTAGGGGTCAAATTGGGCAAAGAAGTGTAGAAGTGGCCTATGTGAAGTCTAAATAGCCTAACTAAGTCATGGTTAGGGTCTTATGGTGTTTGAACAATAAGTTTTGAACCAAAATCCCAAAGGTTGTAACAAGTTGTCAATGTTGTCATTCACAACATTGACAACATTTGTGCAAGGGAGCATTTTCGAGTAAGATGGTTATGTAACTATATGAAACCATTGAATTAGGCATCAGATCAACTATAAGAGGCCTCCATCGATCTGTGCAAAAGGTTGGGGGGAAAAACATTTGGAATTAAGAAGATTTGTAGAGTAACACGGTTTTAGTGAATTCTTGAGTTTTTTTGTTTCTTTGTTTTTAGTTGATTAATGGATTAGATAGCTCGCAGTGTCTATTGGAAAAGTTAGTACAAGTTGTTTTTTTATTCTGTGTTGTGTTTTTTTTGAGTTTTGAAGCATTCCAACTAGTTTGTTAATTCTTTTGTTAAGTACCCTATCATTGGTTTGAACCAGACAGGTTGAACAAATGGAGTCTTAGCTCATCATTCCATTGTCAATTTTGTACGGGCTCTTGGAATGGGTGAGGAGACTCCATGTACTATATGTTTGGAAGGAGGGGCCCTGGGAAGCTCATTTTCTATGTTTGCAATGATGTCCTAGGTGAGTCAGTTGAGCACAGTTAGGGATGACAAATCATTACAAGAAGATTACAACAAGTTGAATGCATTGGTTGCTTCAACTAAAATCTCATGGAGAGGTAGACACACATCTAAAGAAGCCCCAAGTCAAATTAGAAGATTGGGTGAGTTTCTTTGGCTGCTAAGAAAACAAACTCTTAGTCAGACTGTCCAAGTTGTGTCAAAATACTTGTTTTCAGGCATGGCTGTAGCAGTTGGTGTACAAAAAATCTAGGAGGAGAAGACCTTAGATATCTTCGAGTTCTCAATAAAGGGCATCTGAATCCTAAGCCCTTTAGGTGGCTTAATATAAACAAAAAGGCTTGACAAAGGCCTAATTGCTAGCAGCCTATTTTTGGGTGCAATTGGCATGGTTTGATGAACCAGATTGAAGTACTGATGAAAATTATAGGTGAAGGAGTAATATTGAAACCAATAGAGGTCCTAGTGGCCAGCCTCTCCATGGAGTAAAGTTCTAGTTGAATGTGTTTCAATTTGTGAAGACAAGACTAGGAGTGTCCTAGTAGCTAGATTGGTATTGAGCAGAGTTCATTGTATTTCTTGTTGGTGTGCACTAGTTGAAGGAGTGGGATCTTGGGTAGAGATACCTAAAGAGTGTAGGGATAGTTAAGTACCCTATCAAGTCAAAACATTGGCCTAAAGAGACCCTAGTGAAGGATAGGGAGTGAGCAAGACAAAGTGTTACATCAATTAACAAGATCATTTTTTGGTAATTGTGTACATTATCATGTTGTCTTTACAGTGACTGTCCTCATTTGTTGAAGAAGAAAAGCATTAATGTGGTTCAATAGCAATACATTCAAGTGGAAATTACACAAGGGAATATCACTATGAGATGTCCTAAGTGTGACTGTCCTTGTCACAAATGAGGACATCTCACAGTGACTGTCCCTTGTGTAATTGCCACTTGAATGAGGACAGTCACTGTAAAGACAACATGATAATGTACACAAGTACCGTGAAGGTAGTCGCAAGTTAGGGCTGTTTCATTGCATACCCGAAACAATGAAGACATTACAGTCCACAAAATGTTTGTGCTTGAAAGATGAACAAATAAAATTAAACTTCTAAATAACCAAAGCCGCTAACAATAAATTCAACACAGATATGTCCTCATTTCTGGGTATTTTAGCTCTCTAACAGCTGAATACCAGATTACATAATAATGACAAAAGAAAAATAAACCCAACGTACTCAGAAATTGTAGCTGTGATTTCGCGGAGGGAATCTCTCTCGGCGCTGTTGAAAACACAAATGACAACGTTCTTGTTTTTTTTGCCCTTATATCCCGATGTGATTTCGCGGAGGGTTACGGTGCTGTTGAAAACACAAATGACAACGTTCCTTTTTTTTTTTGCCCTTATATCCCAACAACATCGCAATTGCAAGTTAGGGCTGTTTCACTGCATACCCGAAACAATGAAGACGTTACGGTCCACAAAACGTTTGTGCTTGAAAGATGAACAAATAAAATTAAACTTCTAAATAACCAAAGCCGCTAACAATAAATTCAACATAGATATGTCCTCATTTCTGGGTATTTTAGCTCTCTAACAGCTGAATACCAGATTACATAATAATGACAAAAGAAAAATAAACCCAACGTACTCAGAAATTGTAGCTGTGATTTCGCGGAGGGTTACGGCGCTGTTGAAAACACAAATGACAACGTTCTTGTTTTTTTTGCCCTTATATCCCGATGTGATTTCGCGGAGGGTTACGGCGCTGTTGAAAACACAAATGACAACATTCTTATTTTGTTTGCCCTTATATCCTGATGTGATTTCGCGGAGGGTTACGACACTGTTGAAAACACACATGACAACGTTCCTTTTTAATTTTGCGCTTATATCCCGACAACGTCGCAATTGCGACAGTGACAAATGTATTGTCGTCGCAAATTGCGACGGTGTCGGGCTATATTTGAAAAAAAAGGGGCAAAACCGCATGACATTTGCCTGCCGTCGCAAAAGGCCATCGCAAATTCACCCCAAATGTATTAGTGATTGGGAAGTTATTTGATCAATAAAATGTAGAATGCAATTTCTCTATTCTGTTATTCTTTCTCTTTAATTTATACAACAAACAATACATTAAAAATAAATATACCACTCTAGTGAGCTTTTTCTATTTATTGAAAAATTAGAAATAGCATCTATAGATAGATACAACAAGACCAAATCATTACACCAAACACCCTTGAATAAATTTGAAGTGAATTTGAGTGCAAATACCATTAAAATAAAAATACTTTAACTTCACCACAATTCTTCGAAACTATTTACTTACTTAAAGAGTGCAGGAGCATAAAGAACGCGAGCCTAGACTTGAGAAGTGGCCTCCCAAATCCTCATTTTCATCCCCTACAAAGGGGAATATTAGCTTTAAGTCTTGCACTTGTGGCTTGCCTTGCTCGCTAACTGAGATGTCTGCCCTGGCAATAAATGCATTCGCCATCCATACTGTAAAGCCCAACGGTCCAGACGCCAAAATCATACATGCAGAAAAGACAAAGAGTTCCTTCCATTTGTAGCGAGAAGGGGGAGGAATCCAAGCACAAAGAGAAACAGAATCACTACCGCTAATGCCCTGCGATAAGCGACGGAGAGTCTTGACAATACTTTCCTCACTTTGCTCCATTAAACACACATATATTATGTGCCGGAAACGCTCCCTATCCGCCACCATCTCAATGTCTATCTCGCAGTACGTCAGTAGAAAAGCAATGTTTTCTTCACCCGCTGGGAAGGCGGATGACCAATCTCTTCCCACTCCATCAACATTCACAAATCTGCTCTCCGCGTCACATAGTGTCCTCGACATTGAATATCTAAAAAAATTGTCCCTCGATTCTGTCCGCACAAGTAGAGACTGTACCTCCTTTATTTCTTCCCAACGCTTTATCAGCAGATGGCTTTCCAAGATATTTAACACCAGCAAACTCTTCAATTCAATCATCTGGTCCACTGCCTCTTCTTCCAATGCAGGACAACCTGATGAGTCTATTGCAGTCACACATGTCAAAGATCCGAAATCATCACTAAGCCTACGTAAACTTCGGCAACCACGAATTCTCAGGTATTCCAAAGACTTCAGCTGCCCAAACCTGTGAGAAAGACTAGACAAGTTTGTACAATTGACTATAACCAACTTCTTCAAGTTGCTCAGCTGACCAAAACCATCAGGAAGTCTAGCCAAATTTGTACAATTTAGTATAACAAGCTTCTTCAAGTTGTTCAGTTCACCGAAACCATCAGAAAGATTAAGTAAGTTTGTGCAGTTAATTATTTTCAACCTCTTCAACTTGCTCAGTGTACCAAAATTGTCAGAGAGCCTAGACAAGTTTGTACAATCACTTATCTTCAACTCCTCCAAATTGCTCAATTGACCAAAGGTATCGGGCAAGGAAGTGAGCTCTTTAAAGCAAGACAATTTTAGGCAATGAAGAGATTTAAGTTGACCAAAGCTCTGTGGAAGCTTCGTCATATAATGCTCATTTTGAGATATATCCAGCTCTTCCAGTCGAGACAGTTTGCCAAAGGTTTCATCCAACCCAAGGGATTCCAAAGCGTCCACCTTCAATCTACGCAAAGAATCAGGTAACTGCGTACACAGTTGATATTCCAAATCAGCCATGGAAAGAAAAGTAAATCTGATATCTTTTTTCTAAACAATATATAGAGAAATGATATGCTAAACTTACGTTGCCAAAACTGTCATCACTTCTTATGCGGCCCTCAAAAACTGCCAGGCTTGGAAGCTTGTTTAACTCCATCGGTGAACTATATCCATTATGAATTTTTAGATACCTTAGCTTTTCAAATTTTTTGGTGCATGCTCCAGTGACTTTTGATGTTGCACTCAGAATCAAAACTCTTAGACACTTGTGCATCTCATCCAGACGTTTTGCCTTAAGTTTGAATTCCGGTTCATCATCATCATCATCAGAAGATTCCGGGTCGTCATCATCAGAGGAGTTTTCTGTGTCCTCATCAGCGTATTCCCCACGTACAAGATGAATTCCTTTCAATTTCTCAAGTCTCTGCAAGTAGAAAACATCAGATTTCAATAATAATATGTTTCCCGCATAACGTTACAACTCCCTTGCACGCTTGTATACGGAAAAGAGTAGACTTTTCTTGTATACTGCATCGCATTTTTCTCACCGGAAAATGTAGCGAGAGTAAGGTTATAAAGAGGAAAAAATAAGGAAGTACAATTCTTCCTCTTTTAATTAAATTTAAAAAGATTATGGGAAGTAGCTTATAAATCATGTAAATTTTTCGACTTTGAATAAGTTTGTACTCTAGGGAAATCTAACTTAAATAACTAAATATTGAAAAAGAAAGAAGAAAATAGAGCTCATAGCCTAAGTCACTGACGTATTAGCAGAATGTACCTGTGGATGTTGCAGAGCTCTTCTGAGGGATTGCTGATCAGTTATTCTATCCTCTTTTGACAACTTTTTTCCTCGAGCTAGAACGATATTGTTGTTTACAATCACTCTCCCTTGTTCGGATATCTCTACTAGGGCTGCCTCTTCCATGGCTTTAACGGCCAACTCTCCAACAATGTAACCCACAGTTCGTTGCTTCCAATTGTTAAAAAATGCTGCTATATCTAGAAATGCATCTTTGTACAGATTTTCTTGCAGAGTGTTGTAGAGGACATCAACAAGTTTGTCCCTCAAATCTTCTTCTCCTTTTGATAGGGTATCCTTAAAAAGTTCAAAAGTGCTTTCAGATGAACGGACATCGTTGCCAAGTTTACGCAATTTTGAGGCTACCATCTCCAACATCCAAGGATTACCGCCGCATATTTTCAGAAGACCATCAATATCCAAACTTTGGTCAAAAGATTTGTCAACACTGCCTAATGCTTTCAAACACAGAAACTTCTTTGAGTCTTCTTCTGAAAGACCCTTTACCCTATATGGAATATAGCACTCCACGCCTCTCTCTTTGATCACCTCAGTCTCATCTAGCTTTCTTGTGGTTATTAGTATCCTGCTTCCATTTCGAAAGCAAGAGAGGTCCTCTGGAAGACATTTGGCCAGATCACTTCTACTCAAATTAGCGTTGTCGATAAACAGAATCTTGCGATCCATTAGGGAACTTTCCAATCGCATAATTCTGAGTTGATATGGGGTTAAGGCAGAGATATCGATCATCCTGCAGATTCCGTAGCGGGCTTCGGGAGTGAGGTAGTTGAAGACAGCAGTCGCCAGAGTCGTCTTCCCTATGCCCGCAACCCCATACAGCACCACAGCTCTTACAGTTAATTCATCCTCTAGGTCAAGTAGCTTGATTACTTCATCTCGTGCCTCATCGATGCCAACTTCAAAAAACCATACAAAATGCGTTTAATTTAGATCAGATCAAGCTAACTAAATAGGGTAATATGGTATTTTCTAATTTAATTATATTTAAAAGTGGAGGATTAAGAAAATAAATATCATATTCTTTAAAAACCTTTAAATCAATGTTGAAAGATACACAATATAATCTTCACATTGACTTTTTGTAGACGCAATAGCTTAAAAGATTAGTTTTTCAGTTGCATTTTATTAATATACGCTATTTTATAAACTTTTCAAATTTTATTCTGAATAAAATTATTTTATGTTGTGTTTTTGTATGAACTGAACAAAATCTATGAACGCCTAAATAACAAACCCAATAACCAGCAATAACAAAATAAATAATACCTGCATTGAATTTCTTTCTTTGTGTCAGTACATGCAGGACAGTCGGTCCTCCTGTCAGTACAAGTTGGGGGTGTCCATCCTCTATTTTTTGCCAACGGTCTATCAGCAAGGGGCTTTTACAGATATCTAACTTCATCAAGCTCTTCAACTCAATCATCTGGTCCACTGCCTTTCCTTCCAGTATAGGACAAATGCTTGCTTTTATTGAAGTCACAGTCGTCAAGGATCCGAAATCATCACTAAGCCTCTGTAGACTAGGGCAACATGTAATTGTCAGATCTTGCAAAGACTTTAGCTGCCCAAAATTGTCACAAAGACTAGACAAGTTTGTACAATCATTTATGACTAACTTTTTCAAGTTGCTCAGTTGACCAAAGGTATCACTAAGCTTCTTCAAACTTTCGCAGCCTCTAATTTCTAGTTCTTTCAAAGACTTCAAATGTCCAAAATCGTCAGAAAGACTAGACAGCTCTGAACACCCACATATCCCCAACTCCTTCAACTTGCTCAGTGTACCAAAATTGTCAGAGAGCCTAGACAAGTTCCAACAATCACTTATATTCAACTCCTCCAAATTGCTCAATTGACCGAAGGTATCGGGCAAGGAAGTGAGCTCTCTAAAGCAAGACAATTTTAGGCACTGAAGAGATTTAAGATGACCAAAGCTCTGTGGAAGCTTCGTCATAAAAGGCCCATTTTGAGATATATCCAGGTTTTCCAGTCGAGACAGTTTGCCGAAGCTTTCATCCAACCCAAGGGATTCCAAATTAGCCACCTGTAATCTACGCAAAGATTGAGGTAACTGCATACACAGTTGATATTCAAAATCAGCCCTAAAAAGAAAAGTAGATCTGATATCTTTATTCTAAATAATGGACACAGAAATGAAATGCTAAACTTACATTGCGAAGCTTGTCATCACTCCTGATGCGGCCCTCGAAAATTGCCAGCCTCGGTAGCTTGTTTAGCTCCAACGGTGAACAATTTCTACGAGCAAGGTAATTTCCACGAGCAACCTTTAGATACCTTAGGTCTTTAAATTCTCTGGTGCACGCTCCGGTGACTTCTACACTTCCAGTAAGAATCAAAACTCTTAAACACTTGTGCATCTTATCCAGATGTTCTGCCGGAAGTTGGAATGGCGGTTCCTTTTCCCCTGAAAGATGAATTCCTTTCACAGTCCCAAGTCTCTGCAGGTAAAAAGTATAAGATTACAATAATAAAGAAACAAGTTATAACACGCATAAAAGCTTGCATACAGAACAGAGTAGACTTATCTTGTATAATGCACATAATTTATCCCAGCGACCAATAATGTATTTATTATCTAACAAATTATCTAAAAAGTAAAGATCACAGTGAAGATATACCACTGTATCACCAATTATATCAGTCAGAGATTGCGGATCTGTTATTCTATTCGATTCTGACAATTTTCTTCCTCGTTTCAACACGACATCATGAAGTTCTACTTTGCCATTGGAGATCTTTATTAGTGCTGCCTCTTCCAGCGCCTGAACCTCATCGTCACCCACAATATACCTCACAGTCTGCTCCTCCCAGTCCCAGGATGACAAGAAAGCTGCTATATCTAGAAAAGCATCTTTATATCGAACATTCTGCAAACTGTCATACACCACATCCACTACTTTGTCAGTTAATTCGGCCTCTCCTTTCTCCAACGAATCCTTGAATAATTCAATGGTGCTATTGAAGGCGGACGGGTTGTTACGTTGTTTACACAATCTTGTGCCAACAAGATGTAACACCAAAGGAATGCCACCACAGACATTCAGCAGGACATCGATACCCGAGGTTGCGTCAAATATTCCACCGGGACAGCCTAAAACTTTTCTGCAGAACAACTCCTTGGCCTCTGCGGGTGGAAGAATCTTTATAGGATACGGTAAGCGTGTAATATTTTTATCTGGCTTGTTAAGCATGTCAGTCTCATCCAGCTTTCTGGTGGTCACAAGCATTTTGCTACGCTTAGGCATACACGATAAGTCCTCAGGCAGAATTTTGGCAAGATCATCGCCTTTCAGCGCATTGTCTATGAACAGAAATAGCTTACCCGCTTCTTTTCTGAAGGCGTTATAGATTTCTTCTTTACCCATCTCACAATTGGGAAACTCCAATCTTTTACCAAATAAGTCGTTATAAATTTGTTGCTGAAGTTTCTGAAGATCGTCATCAGAACAGTCCTGTTTGATGATGAGATGGCAGTATTTGTAGCCTTTGAGATCGAGAGAGCTGAAGACCGCATTCGCTAATGTGGTCTTACCCATACCGCCAACCCCATAAACCACAACCGCTCTGTTTGATACATCGTCTTCGTTATTGTCCATGCCCAACAGCTTTTTAACCTCCGACACTGACTCGTCGATGCCAACTGCAAAAACAAGTGGAATCGATTTTTGAGAGCGTTTATACATACGATTTGGGCGCTTGGTTATTTATTAGTGTCCATATAACAAACCCTGTAAAAGGCAGTAAGAAAGAAAAAATGAAAAACCTGCATCGGGACGCTTCCCCTGCGACGGAGGTAACACATCAGGAATTTTACTCGAAACTTCAGCTACATCCTTCAAGATCTGAGTGTCAGCTTCCAATGTCAGCTCCCGATACTTGTGGCCCAGCTGTGATTGAAGATTCTTTATCTCTTGAACATCCACCACGGAAGAGAAAAATCTGTACCAATACGATCCAATCAATATCCAATTTAAATTACCTTCGACTCTCATCAAATTGTAGGAAAGGTTACCTGGAGAGGTTGGTCGATTGTATTCGAGAAACACAGAAAAACGATCCTTTGAAAATGAATTCGGCGACATCATCAAGTAGTGTTTTTTCTGTTATGTGCTCCTCTAGCCGCTTGATCTGTGCAGCCAGGCGATACATATGTGTTAAAAATTCAACACATTCTTTCTTGTTAGTGGAAGCATCGTCTACTTTTTGCAATACGTATGCTACCACGGAAAGCCCCGCTGCTAGCCAGTGGGTCTGAGATGCTTCTCTGACAACATCTATCACTAATTTCCTTGTTTCACCACTCATAATCTGCAGACCGAAAATACGAAACTTGTAAAGAGTACGCCTTGGTCATGATCCATCGAAATCACCAGAGAAAGGGAACTACTATATATATACCTGGAAACCACGTTTCTTACAGCGTTCCAGGACATTTGTCAGCAAGTCGCTTCCATACTTAATTGAAGAGGCCACTGGAGACGCGCTATCTTCTGCCTGAAAATGAAAAAGATCTTTATTGCATTATAGTCCCCAAAAAAACCAAGAAAAGAAAGTTCACAAGATTTAAAAGCTCACAATGATTTTCGCATACCTTATCCGTGGCTGCGGGTTTGGCCAAACATTTCTCAATATAAGACATTAATTCATCCAGTCCACTCAAAACAGAAAAATCAACAGCAATCGGCTTGTCATCTGCAAAAGTAGAGGACAGTCATAATGGGCAAGCGTTACGCGGTGCCGTGATTTAGACAAGCGAAATAGGCTTAACTAAAGTTTGAACTTGCGAATATAAACCCACTAATTAGCTTTGTGGAGAACCTTTGGTTCCTAAAGCAAAGTGGATTGAATCACAGTACTCATGTGAACCTTGGCATCCGACAGATTTTTCAAGGCGTCCGTTCTTGGCCAAATATTAAAATGAAAAATTGCGATATCTCATGTAATTTTTCTGGGATATAATGGTTGGGAATCAGAAATACATGGTATTCAAAGGACTAAATAAAGGCTTCAGCATGTAATATTTCATGTGATAGGTATTCCAGGTATGAAAACATATTTAAACGCGGAACAAAAGTGAGTAGCTACCTTCATCGGGATGTTGATCATGTCCCAGCTCTGGATATTTGGTGGTCAATTCGGATTGAAGTCTCCTTATCTCCTCCTCGTTCACTAGTGCAGAAAAATTAGAGCTGTTCACACTACAAAATTTATCAGTAGTGGCGCCCGTCTGTATTCTGGTTAAGAGTAATACGTAGTAAAAGACAAATTTTACCTAGGTTGCATTCGTGAAAGACAGAAGAAAGATCCCTTTACAATGAATACAACCACCTCCGCTAGCTCTTCATCCGTTAAAGGCTTGACTGGTTGGTTGATGTATTTGGCCAAGCCACACATGAAGCGCAAAATCTCGACGCATTCGTCCCAAACATTGGTAGAGAATTTGCCTTTTTCAACTTGGTCTAAGACGTAGGCCACAACAGCAACTCCAGCTCCATGCCACTGAACTTGTTCTGCTCCTTTCAGTATATCAGTTACTGCTTTCTGAATGTCACTGTTGCGTTTCACTATCTGCAAACATCAATTATGCAAAAATTTCAGTATCAGTGTAAACGATTTTGTGGCATGACATGAGCACTGAAAAGTAAAGACTCGTCTAATAATACCTTGCAGGTATGACTTCTGACACGTCTGGCTATATCGTCCAGGAAATCAAAGCCATGCCTGATAAAAAAAACCACTCCAGCTGATGAATTATCAATTGTCTCTGCTCCAGAAGTGCCTTCGTCCCGCTGCAAGGATTTGATTTATGAGAGGAGAAGCATAACATGATATACTAGAGTATTACAAGAAAGTAGATGATAAATTGCAAATACCTTTTCAATGCGAATGGCGTCCAAACGCGTCTGAATGAAAGAGATCCCTTGGTTAAGATAGCTTACAACTTCCGCCTCAGGAAAAGGCATGACATTTGAGCAGCAGGAACATGTGTTACCCATTCTCTATGGGAAATTTAAGACTGGAGAACTTTGCGAGTCTACGAAAACAGCACAGCGTCGATCTCTGCTCTTTGATCTCCTCGGATAAAAATTAAACAAAGGCAAACCAATTTAAATCAACGGAAGGGAGAATCTAATGGAAAAAGCTTAACCAAACATATGACATCATAGAGGTGGTCCACAAATCATTTTTTACTTCTTTTTGGTACATTAAGGTCTGTTTGGTGCATGAAATTAATTTATCCAGAAAAGGTCTATTCTAGAATAATGATCTATTCTCGGATTAATTAATCTTGAAAATAAAAGTTAGAATAAGAGTTGGACCTGTTTGGTTAGAAGATGACTGAGAATTAATCGTTTGGATCCCATAATGTGAAATTCGAATAAGGATTATTTTTCATTTTTTTAATTAATTTGAACAATATGTATTTTTAATTTATTAAAAAATTATAATTAAAAAAAATATTTTCTTACAAATATTAATTTTTGAACTTATCATTTTTGTTGTTGATTTTTTAATTAAAATATACATGTATTTTTAACTTATGTATTTTTAAATTAAAATATGTATTATTAACTTTTTTAAAAAAAAATTATAATTTTTTTTTAATAAAATATAAGATTATAATCCTTTAACCGTTCACGCATGGACCCAACGACTTATACATTTTGTTGTAATTCTGAATCCATGAATAGCTTATTCTGGAATAAAAAATGAAGTTTAAGTTTTTTTTTCAAATTAATTAATCCAAGCATTGGCCCAAAAATTGGGATTAATTTTCTAATTCGGAAATTCAAAAAATGGCCACAAACGACGAATCACTTTATTTTCGCATTAAATAATGACTATTCCAGGTTAATACCAGGAACCAAACGAGCCCTTAATATTTGGTTCTTATCCCCAAGCATAAAGCTTTGCAAACCAATTTAAATTAATGGAAGGAGGAATCCAATGAAAAAAGCTTAACTAAATGTACGACATTAGGGAAAACTTTAAGAAACCCCCTCTCTAGAAAAGGTGTAAAGTCCTAGCAAATTCTACATTATTTTGGGTGAAAAAATTAATATTGTTGGCAAATTTTTTTAATTTGAAAGGAAAAAATATTAATTTAACTGACTTTTGTTTTTCAATTGTATGAAAATTTTATAAAATCTTGGCGAATCTTTCATTGTTGAAGAAAATTGCGGCTAGAAGTACACATACTTAGCAACCATCATTTCACCATTATTGTTATATGGATTCTAATTAATTATCAGTCTTGAAGATTAAATTTTCTCTACTTTTTTTGCTGCAATTTCCCTCCAAATTATTGAATGGGGTTTTGGGGTAGCACCTCCGAAAGCTCAAACGGTTTTTAATATTTTAGTAAGGTGTCCTAAGTTAATTTTATATCATCTAACATATAGTAAACCTATTTTTTATAACCATTTGATGATCCTAAATCAATGACATAAATCCTATTCCAAGCCAAACTTTTAAAGGACACCAAGTTTCAGAGAAAGTCTCCGAAATAAAGACATGTGTCCACAATCAAATTTATTTCGAGCCAAAGTTTGAAAGGATAAAATGTTCCATGCAAAGTCTCCAGAATAGAGACACATGTCAAATCTATGTACTTAACCCGTACCCTAACTTAAATTTTGACCACATATTGGTGAATATGACCATCGATTAAGAGAAGCTTTGGAAATTGTAGGCGGAAATATTGAATTTACTTTGTGAAAAAATTAGATTCCATTGACGAAATCATCACTGAAATACAAATAATTCCATATTACTATTGGCGATTGGCCTATGCATGGGACCCAATTTTTATAAAGCGCAGGTGACATGGCCAACCAGAAAGTCCAATTTTTTTCACCAAATTATAGGTCCCCAACAAGTGAAATTCATTAATTGACGAATATTCACCAATAAAGTTATCCTTGTTAATGACATTACAAAGATAGATATATTTTTCTTTTCCTTTTGGTACATTAATGTTTAGTTGATATCCCAAAGTATAAAGGATTCAAAATTGAATATCATATTTTCACAGTTGCTATAGTATTTATTATTGATTTAGAATTTAATTTTGTAATATTACAATATTTTTAGTTGTCATTTTAAAGTTGTTAATATTAATCATGAGAATTAAAAATTGAATGATAAAGTATTCTTATTCTAAAAAGAAACAAATCATGTGAATTTACTCAACAATAAAACATGACTTCGTGTGTAACTATTAGTCTAACTTTTTTAGGCCATATTGAACACCTCAACAAAATCCCTACTAACATGGCATTGAATTTGATGACATGGACCTTAGTGATGAGTAGATGACTTGCAAATAAGCTATTGTAAAAAAATGGGAATGAATTGAAATTGCCACATAGGATTTTGAGAGGCATAAAGTTAGGAAGTTCAACTATTGGATCCTCTCACCTATGCTAGAGTTCATGGTCATAGATATTTACTCTTTTTTCCCCTTTTTATACATAACATTTTGCAATTTTTCTCTAAGAGGATAATTTCTTTAATGCCACTAGGTCTTTTTCTTTCAAATCTATCTTTCCTTATCATCACGCATCGAGATCCATTCTTAAGTTGCTAACACGACTAGACATTTTTGGTTGTTGTAGATATTATAAAATATTTTATTTAAGATGGGCTAAAAAATGTATAATGGGGAAAAAAAAGTGATGAGCATATGATCATTGATCAATACTTCATTCTCTCTCAAAGGGAAAGAGGACTATGTTAACCATGACCCATTATCAACGAGGGTTTTGTTTGATATAAGTATTATATATACATATAGGTATAGGGAAAGATTTATTATCCTTGACTACTCAACCTTAGTTAACATTTAGTTTAGATCAAAGAAAAATATTAAACCACACACTTCTACATTCTTAAAATATAAGTCAAGGCCCACTCTATCAATTTTCTTCTTTACAAGTGGAGTTATATGATTCAAACATTCTAGCTCAATTACTCCAAGAGTGCTACGTGATGCAGTTGAGAGTTTTAAAAATTATTTATGAAAGATATATTCTCATGCAAATGCCTTCTTAAGGTCCTCAAACATGTCCTATGGATGGATGGGACTTGGTGTAGGGTCTACTATTAAGAACACATGACTATTGGATTTACTTTTTGACATTGCATGGTTCTCCTAAAGGTACCTATTTTGAATAAGTTTAATTAACCTAAGTATTTTTTTACCCTTTATATTTTATATTAATTGGGGGTGTTTGGTTTCTTTAACAAGGTGGCAACAATTAATCTTGATGCATTATTGTTCAAACAATCAGATTGGTGTTCGAACCCTTGCTATGATAAAGTGACATAAAAATGGTCTTGGTTCTTCTAAAACATTAGTTTATTGTCTTATTTCCTTGGATTTGTTCATAAGTAAATTAATAATGAATAAAACCATACATAGTTTATCAGTGAAGAGTATTATCTGATGAAATGGAGAGTCCCTCAAAATATCAATCGAAGAGATATCTACAAAAACCACCTTGAGGTCTCAATCAAGTCATATGAACTAATGGGTCTTGGTGTGGGTTCAACTATTGAGGGGCCCACATGTTTTTTGTATTATCTTTCTAAGATTGCATGGTTCTCCTAAAGGTCTTCATTTTGAATGAGGTCAATTAACTCAACCATTTTCATTTATCCTTTTATCCTTGATTGATTGGGAGTGTTTGGGTCTTTTGACAAGGTGGCACCAACTAATCATTATGTAGCTTGGCTAAAATAATTGGATTGGTTAGAACCCTTACTATGTCGATGCAATAGAAAAGGATATATTGTTAGATGCTCAAGATTGAATTGCGAGGGGGCGATTAGCCCTTGATGGCTATTATTTGGATTTATTGAAGAGAGAGGGGGAACACTTTAATAAATAGGCATTATTATCTCTCTAGTAGATCTAATGCAAATTGATTGTATTCTTGCATTTTCAAATTTCACTTTTCTTTCCTTTATAGAATTATAAGTATTTATTAGGAGAAATTATTATATATTGAATTAATGCTATATTTTCTTAAAAAAATATAAAAATATTTTATAATCATAATATATATATATTGAATAACTAAATAGAAGAATAAATTTACAAGAAGGAAGATTGTAAACATCATTGTTCAGAATAATAATATGTAGGTCTCGAGATGGGAAGCTTATGAAAAGTATTGTTATTTGACCAAGAATGCATAATAGCGATGTACACGATTATTTTAAATCAATTTAAACAATGAAATAAATGTATTCTAACATCATCATTAGGTAAGCGGTGTGGGGTCCTCTGGCACCAGCTACGGTGCAACATATTTGCACCATCAAAATTTGTGCCAATGCCTACCCATACCATGCGATGTATCTATCATCACCATCTTCATTGCTGCATCTATTACATTACTCGACGGGTACGGTGATGGCAAGGAAAAATGTCAAATCTACTAATACCAACCTACCAACCATATACATGCACTTCCCACCAAAGTTTTCTTGAGTCTAATTTTACTTATAAATGGAGAGTTTTAGAATAGTTCTAGTTGCTTGCTTGTTGTTCAACGATACTATCACTAGTAAATTTTACCCTAAATTTTGACGAGAATTAGTTGAATTTTCTACAACAATTGGTCGAATAGATGACTAAAACTATCGTTGATCTTTTTTCATCGAATTTTCTACATGATGAATAATAGTTGAAATTTTGACCGTATAATTGGTTGAATTATTGACTGCAACAATCACTTGGAACTAGAAGAACAAGACGTCAAATGCCTAGCATTGTCGTGGATTGAATTGGTCTAAAGGTCAAAATTAAGACCATTTGTTAGTCAAATTATCCACTCAGATTCGTTGAACTTACCGTCAAATGCATAGCATTCTGGTCGAATAAAGTGTTGTGTAAAGGTCAAAATTTTGACCAATACTAACTTTTATTTTTAAAAAAATGTGACACCATTTTCAATATATTCCTACTTTTAGTTGAATATATTGCTTGTCTATAATTAGTATGCATATATGAATCTATGGAAAATTTAAGTAAACTACCAAATTGGGTACATTCATTTTCATTAACTGAATTTCAACAAGGAAGGTTACATACAGTGAAGACATTTGATCTCATAAAACAAAAAGGCAATGCAAAGCTTTGCATGTTTTAATGAAATGAAAGTTGCTCTTACCAACAATAGGAGCGTACTGTAATGCAAGGAAGGATTGTAGGTAAGTGCACTTCAAGGTTTTGTTGGACAAAAGAGAATCTTAGTTATAGCTTAGTTGTAATGATCCTAGTATTGAAACTCCATTTAATGAAATAATTAATGTTACAAGACACCAAATCTATAAAATCGTATTAAATATCCTAATATCTAAATCCCAAAATCAACATATCCCAAATACTTTGTTCATCCAACCATTCGACATTCATATGATTAATTTCTAATTTAAAACATATTCTAATTGCCAAAAACATGATACAATCACAAATCATTTTCCATCTCTTTAAAGATATCAAACTACGATTTCTAAATAACTAGGTACCACTTACTATCTAAATTCGTATAAAGGTTCATTATTTCATACATAAAATTAAACATTTCATTAACTACTTAAGTAAATATCAACTACACAAGAGAGGCCAATCTACATTTCACTATTCTTGATTAATACAAATATATGATTATAAAATATAGTAAAAGCTATGATGAAAGATGCAAAGGTTGAACTACTAGAAAAAGATTGGTGGGAGAGGATGAAGATGTATTGTTCAACTTGTGTTATATCCATTGTATGCAGTGGAGTGCAGATTCGTTGGAAGAACCACAAAAGTTGGTTGTTTGCTGATGGAGACTAAGCCCGGATTGAGACACCAGTCATTATGAAAGTGATTTAATAGTTGTGGCATAGGATCCTTCAACTATTTGTGGACCCTTTGTCTAGTAAACAATGACCAATCTTTCAATCAAATGCACCTTATGTTTGACGTGTTGTGGTAACTTTCTCATTGTACTGACGAATCTATTGTTTAAATCAACTATTGTCTCATAGATGCCCTTTTTGATAGTGGTAAGTTCATGTATAGCAAACTTGGTATTGATCAGATCCCCATATTGTAATCTAAAAACACTCGTAAACTCCTCCCAATAAACAGTACTACTATCTAGGATATTTTTGTACCATTCTTTGGCACTTTCTTTTAAGGAATTCACAAACAATTTTATCATGGCATCATCATTGTCTGTCTCATATTTATGTGTAGTATTGATGAAATAACTTAGATGTTCTTCCCTAATTACTACATTATTACCTTGAAACATATGAATTATTCCTTTTATTTCAACTATTGGTACAGTTTTATGGACATGGTATGACTGTCCCATAATGACATCATTTTGGTGAGTTAATTTGTTTGTGTAGAAGTATGAATGGATTGGAATGGATATGGGCAGAGTATAGAAGAGTTTATAATGATGTTAGAGTTTCCTGTGGATGAGAAGGCAAAGCCATAGTGCTTAGGGGAATAGTGTGATGACTGTCCCAACTAGAGAATCCCTCATATTTCTCTCAGTAAGCTGAATAGTTGTGGCATAGGATCCTTCAACTATTTGTGGACCCTTTGGTGATGGAATGTGTATGGGGGGATCATTTATGAAGTGTTTGTGCTATTTTTTTAATTTGGGAGTGAGTTTAGAGGTCCTGTTGAATAGGCCCTAGATTAGTGACCCTAGAACCAAGGGTTTGGTGGCAAATGAGTTGGGTGAAGGGTAGAACCTTGTAAGTTTGGAATCCATTATTTCTCAACCTCTAGAAAGACTATTTTAGTATTTGGAGTCATGGGAGCAAGTGGAGTTAGGAGTTTCTTTGTAAAAGTGGAGAATTAGGCCTAGTGAGGATAGGCTAGGGCTATTGGATCTTGGGTATGGTCCAAAGGGGCATAGGCTAAAAATTTCAAAGGATTTAAAGATCCCAAAAGGGTATCAGAATCATGTATTAGTTTCCTTAGTTGTTTGGGGAAAGTTGGAGGAAAAGTCAAATTAATGATTGGTGAGGGCTACTAGCTTCAAGGACTGATTGTGTGTGTTGGATAGAAGATGAGTGATCTAGACTTAATGGGTTGATGAAACATGGTAGATAGGCTATATGGGGCTTTGGGTGAAGATATGGTGTCTAGGAGGAACTAGGTACACTTGGGAGACAAGTCATGGAGGGACATTGAGGTAAAGAAGTTATTGCAAAGTGCAATGGATTTTCTATCTAATATGATGAAGATGGATACCACACACCACCTCTACATCAAAACATTTCTTTACACTATACTCACCTATCTATAGAATCAAATCATTGTTCTTTGTCATTGACATCACCAAAGAATTGACTGGTGTTTGTTAGTGCCATAATAGTCACTGTAGACACAGTCGGTGTTTTGGTTTGTAACCACACCATGTATTGACCCTATATAGTGCAATCACTTAAAAATTTCTTCTATCAACAAAGACAGCTGGCTTTTCACCTACGTAGTGCAATCACTTAAAAATTTCCAAGGCTTTTTGTCAACAATCACATTTTTTGCATATCCAACAATAACTATAGTCGAGATGACCACAATTTGTTGATGTAATTTGCAAACCAATCTAGCACTCCTATTGAAAATTGATTTGATAAAATCATATTTTAGAATGATCCCAAGGTACAACCTTGAATTTAACCACACATGTTCTATAGAGTTATTTTCTAGAGATTATGTATTTGTGCAAATAGATTGACCTTGAAGGATGAAGCAACAAGTTGTAATGGAAAATGAACACAATGAATTTAAGGAAAATAGTTGTGTCAAAAAAGCACCTAAGCATAGATGCCTTAACATGCAAGAAAGGAAGCAAAAGTATACTTCTCATGACCAACTCTATGGAAAGCCTATTTGTCTAATATATCTTAATAAACTTACTAGTTTTGTGCAAAAATTCCAAATGTAGTGCATATCAACCAAAGTTGTCAGTAATTTTGAAAATTTAAATAGCATGGAAATACTAGAGAAAGATCCAATAAATAGAATCAAAACATCAAGTATAACTCAAGAAGATTAAAAGCCATCACTATGATCAAAATTACAAACTATGTTCCCTGCAAAAATACCTGATCAGTTGCAGTCTTCCACTTGCCTGTACAATGAGAAAGAAGGAAGCTCATCAAATGGAAGAACTCTGTTTGTAAGTCTGGCCTTGCTTGCAGACCAAAAACATAAAAAATTTTGTGGGACAGATAATAAAAAAAAACTATTTCAAATCATGCATATTGAATCCTTTAATTGACTAGTATACATGGAAGCCTAATAATATTTAATTGATGATAGCTATTAAAATATGTTAAACGATGATGAAATAATCAAATCCAAATAATAAAGAAGATAATTTCTACAAGATGATATTCATTTTTGTTTATAACAAATGTGAATTCATTTTAGAGTGTTGTCCTTCAAGCACAACTTGGCCTCAAGTCAATAGCATCAGAGCACCTCGTTATTGTCTATCAAATCCTAGTGGTATTGAAGTTGCTCACCTAAATCCTTCTTCAAATTTTGCATGTCTACTCACACAAGGTCCACATGGAGAAAGTAAGATCTAGAAGTTCATGAACCTTGATCTTACTTATCTCCATAATCTCAATAGAAGATGGCAGACAAATTGATAGCAAAGATGCAGCAACAAAGGGATGATTTGGAGAAACATTGTGAATGGATATAGGCTATAAGCATGAATCCAGATTATAATGTCACATAATATCATATAAACAACAAAAACACCATAAACTTGTAATCATAGCATCATGATCATACCATCGTATCATCATATGCTTCAAGTTCAACATCAAAATATTAAAATGTCAAATGATAAATCATAACATCAAATTCAAGTAAAGGAAATAGAGCCTGTACAACCATATTTTTTTGTCATACCCTTTTTGCAAGGAACTCAAAAATTATTCAAATTAATCAAGTATGAACTATAAGAGACTAAGAAAGAAGGCAAAGGTGTTACCTCACTAGGATGATAGTAATAATGAGACAAAGAACCATGAAGACTAAATCCAAGGAGACCAGATCTGAACATCCGGGTTCGATCAAATTCAAAAATTGGTTTTCCTTCATAGCACTGTCAAGTCAACAGCATGAGCATTATTTTGTGTCTAGAGTGTCATCAATTTTTTTAAATGTAGAATGAAATGGTTGTAAGTATGCATTTCTGCCACATGCAAATGATTTTGAGATACAGACTTGTGCAATCCAATCTCCCAAAGAATAGATAGCACCACTTATCGCCATCTTTGCCAAAACAGGATTTTTCATAAAGCGATGTTAGAATAGTTACTAAAATGGTCATAAATTATGTTCTTATAGTAAAAGAATACTTTGACTTAAGAAAAAAAACTACACAATATTAAAACATGACATTGTGCTTTAAAAACTAAAAAGGTACCTGTAACAAAGAACTTCATTTTGACTTGCTAATTGGTTGTCACTATTAACTCTAAGCTTATCTTTAAAGTTTGAGCTTCACTTGGTTTCGAGAATAGTTTAATATTCTCTACTAAACAAGGCCAACCATGTGAAGGTGGAAGCTCATTTGGCCCCTCCCCCCCCCCTAACATCACTCTAAATTCCCTATTAACATTTAATAACATTCATTCATTCATCCATTTTTGAAATATAACATTCAATCATTATAATCACATGATAACATTCATTAACACATAAAATTCATTAACACACAACATTCATGAATAATTCATTAACACACAACATTCATGAATAATTCATTAACACATAAAATTCATTAACACACAACATTCATGAAGAATTCATTAACACATCATTCATCAACATTACTAGTACAAAATTACATCCATTAAGACAATGTTCTTTCATTAGCAAAAAATGTTAATTACAATCATTTCTTTTTGGGTTTCTTGCTATTTTTTTTAATCATGTAATTTCTAAGAGGAAGATCAATGTCCTCATCATTCCCCTCATCTACCAATTCTAATTCCAATGCATGTCTCCTCCTCATTTGTTTAGGAACACCAGACCACTGCGCCAAAGGGGGGTCCGCTGCAATAACAACTACTTCATGAGTTAAATTCACACCATTTTATATTAGTGAATTACAAGTATTTATTTAAGTAAAATAACTATAAATCAAAAAATTAATTTAAAAGAATAAAACATAGATTTTCTTTACCTGAATGTGCCACATGATCTACATGGTGATCAGTCTGAACATCCTCCGGCACTTGTTCAGCATGACATGATTATGTATCCTCTAAAATATACACAAAAAGGTTACACCAAGTTCAATTTAAGATGTTGAATTGTATTAATAATTACATAATTAGTTTTAAATAGCAAATGAGCACCTCCATGGACAGTACAATGCACATTAGGGGCTTCATGATGTGACGTATGATCCGTGTCACGATCAAGAGGCTGCATTACAATGTCATGCACATTATTATCAAATAGATTGTTGCTCAAGTATTCAATTTCTAATATATTTTTTGGCATATTTACCTGTGCACATGATGCAGGAGACTCTTCGGTTGGGCCAGTGGAAGCTTGTTGTAGGTGTTCAGCCATGACTTGATAGCCTTCCTTGAAGGCAATTTTTTTGTGTTCTTCCGTGGCCTCTAAATTAAAATCAGAGCCCTGCATTTTTCGATTAAACAAAATTATTTGCATTTTATAAATAATTTTTCTCTGCAATTCATTTACTGCTACTTACAATTCATGCTTTAATTTTCAAATATCCACTAGAGCCAAGTCTATGTTGCCCAATCTTTTGCAGCCTGGCCTTTGTTGCCTTTGATGTGTCCTGCAACCTATGAAAAGTTTGAAAAATGTTAGATGATATAGATATAAAGATCACTAATTAGTGCATTATTACATTGTACTAGTAGTTAATACTATTACATACCTTCTTGCATTTGCTGGTGTAATTCCTCTTTGAGCATCCTTTTTCTCCTTTGCATCCAAAATGAACTCATTCCAATCCCTCACTGGAATAAAGGGAGGACGCTCATACTTTGGGTTCTGGACGAGACTCTTTCTATATGAGTCCCTCACAATCTTAAGATGTTTGCAAGCTCTTTCTAAAATTTTCTTCTCGTCAAAAATATTATTACCAAACTCATGCTCTAAATCTTTAATGAGTTGATCTTTCAATTTTTTTTCTTGCAAGTTCCACCTTTTAAGAAAAAACACAAAATTGTTAGATATAGCTAGTAAAAGAAAAGACCCAAATGAAAGGAAAAATACTGTACCAATTAATGATATGAAAAAAAATTAGTGGGATAAAGTTAGTTCACTTATGATGTTCCACCTTGTACGTATGGTGGGCCCGAATATATGCAGTGCGAGGTCATAAAGCTTCTTATAAAATGAATCGTGTCCTGCAAAAAATGTCGTGGCATAATCAATCCAAAACTTGTTATGAATAGGTAAATGCATATTACAATATAAAAAATAATTATTTAAAGTATCTGGAAGCTTAGGACATTTTAAAGGCATCGATTCATTATTGTCAATCAACAATGATGTCTGCATAACTCCTATGCTAGAAACATGGGTAGATCTAGTAAATGATAGTGAATTATCACCAATACATGTATTCTGATTTGTATCTGGCATACCAGATGGTGTCCTTGGTGTATTTCCTACTCCAAAAAAATAATCCACTATGTGATGCACCCAAGATTAAAGTACAAATTATCAAATCATAATTAACACAAAACCAAATATAGCAAAACAAGGGTTTACCAGTTGGCATGTCATGCCCCGCAAGGGAACCAGGAAAATACACAAAGGTTTACTTCATAAAAGAAAACCTAAGTAGAGTTTAACGAAAAATTTTGAACTTTTAAAGTTTATAATAAACAAAACATTTTCTAACTTCTTTCCAAGGTTCCCTTAAATGTAAATGTATAACTTATTGAGAATTGATAAACATTTTAACAACATTTACTAACCATTCAAATTCCATTTCAGATTCTTTATTGAAAAATACTTAAACACATTTAAAGATAAATTCCATCTAAAACTTTTCAATAACTATAATTCCATTTCATCTAACTAACATATTTCAATAGAACAATAAATGATTCATCAATATTTTGCACAACTTGATACATAACAAAATTTACATCTTTCCAACATACATTAAACATCCCATATAACCCTTTTTACTACGGCTACCCATTATTACATCATTTGAAAATTACATTACATTTAAACTCCTGATAGGAGAATACATAAGTTTACAACAACATGAAAAAGTACAAATCTTCATTCTTCCACAGGTGCTCAGACAAATATGAATCTTCAGTTGTTTACATCTGCACAAGATACCTCGATAGAAAGATTTTCCACCCAACCATGTGAAACTGGTAAAGTTTCACCCCCCGTGCTAGGAGATAAACACCAAGCCCACAAGAAGAAACTTACTAGGTTTTACCAAAAAGGGTGGATAACATTTCACACAAGTAAAGTACATTTCACAAGGGATTCTAAGGTTTGGGTAGGAAATCCTAAGCAACAACCTAAGTGAGTGTCATCGCATAGCCCTCACCCCTTGGGTTGTCCTGGTACTAGCCACACTGGGCCCCGGCCCCCAAGTAGACACATGCGGAAATCGAATGCCTTTCATACAGACAAGTGCCATTCGATTTGTACCTACGCATAGGTACCTTCTCCCACTCCCATCCATAGCCTGTCCTAGCGCTAATGGCATGGGCGAGGCACAACTTAATCTTTTTAATGTTTGAACCCATCCCTTAAATTTTATTTGGTTATCACTTGGTTAATTAACTCATCAGTCGGTTATCCTGGTCTAGCCACTTTAGGGCCCCGGCCCCGCACTGAGAGCCACTCACTTAGGGGTTCCTAGGTTTCCTAACCCTAACCTATTCCCGTTAGGTTTCCCTAGTCAACCCACTAACATGTCCAATAATTCCATTATAACAGACCTACCTAGGATGCTTAGGAGATCACAAAGTTTGACTAGTTTGATCTGTTGATAAAATCGAAAATAAGAGTTTTGTTCCCGTTTTCTAGCCCCCATCCTAACATTTGTCTAAGCATGGAACTAAGAAATCAATTATTTATTTATAACTTAAAAATATTTACACAGTTAGAACATTGAAATAAATATGCCTCTAGTTCAAACATTTCGTTCATCTAACAAATTTCATTACATAATATAATGATATTTAATATCACTTTGTCCGACAAGTTCTTTAATTATATGTATGTATAACCAAATTCATAATATAAAACTAAACCATCAAAAATATATATATTAAAAAAAAGAACACCTTAACATAAACAATTTGATATATTTCTTCAATTTTAATATTATATTATATATATATAATAATATATATTATATATATATAATATAAGTCTAATTATCAATATCATATGTATTAAATTATTTAACCCATGTTTTCAATTACTACTATCCTAAAAATATAATACAAAATTAATTTAAATAAAAATTCAAATTATATTATATATATATAATAATACCTATATTATATATATAAAATATAATATCTACTTAAACTAATGTTAGACATAAATTATCATATAATATATCAACCCTACAAAATACCGAAATTGTATTTTTTCAAAATGCAAAAATTAAATTAAAAAAAAATGTTCTTTTTTTAAAGAAAGCCCTACACGGGGGCCCGCTCCCGTGCGGTACCCCCGGGTACCGCTGACAGCGGTCACTGCCGCACGGCACCCGAAGGTGCCGCCGGCAGCGGACGCTGCCGTTCGGTACTGTGGGACCCGCCGCGGCAGCGGCCCTACTCATTGTTTTTTTGATTTTATTTTATTATTTTTTTAAAAACTTTTTAAAACACATTTAATAGAATTTAATTTTATCTATTAAAGAATATTAAGACAATGGTTAATTAATTAATGAATATTTTAGAATATCCAAAACATTAGTAGGTTAATAATTTTATATTTATATATATATTATTTTATTTTCTTTTAAAGGACATATACAGGAAAATATAACCCTTAATAACATTATAAAATACAACATTATGTATTTTGTTTGTTTATCTAATTTTTTTATACATTTTCTAACGTTTAATATTCTGTGAATTTACATTTTATTTTAGCAAATATTAATATAACCATGATGTTAAAACTATTGAGTTTGCCGATCTAACATAAACAATAATGCACAAACAGACAATAAAATAATTATTTCATATCCTAGGGATTATCAGGGAAAAGCTCCAACCTGGTAAATAGTTCCCTGGTTGACGAAGCCCGTTCCTGCAAAATTTCTTCCGCTGCTCCCTGTTCCTCCGCTCCCAAATTTCTCCTGATTAGCCAAAGTTCTTCCGTTCCCAAAATAGTTTCCAGCCCCCGTCTTTCGAACCAATCATCATAGATATAATCTCCTCTCCAACTATTTGGTTGGAGAAGTTTCTATACGGGAAGAAACTTCTCCAACTTCCATAGTCGGTTGGAGGAGAAACTAATTTTCTCCCGTAACAAATAAAGTTTTGTTTATATATATATTTTTTTATTAAAATATTCTCTAAAATAAGGTTTAATAATAAATTTAATTACTTACCTCACAAGGAATTCACATAGCACAATTGGTAACTAACTAGCCCTAACTTCTAGGAGGTCTCGAGTTCAACTCCCTCCTAGCTAGTTAGTTTTATTACCAAAAGTTATTTTATTTTATCTTATTTTATTTATTTCTTAATTTATTTTTATCCACAACCATAAAGCTAGTGCTATTTGTTAATATAATTAAGTATATATATTTATTTATATTTATGAATATATATTTATACCTTAATATACCTATATGTGTTCATAAGCATATGTGTGCACCCACATGTTTATGACACATATAGTATAAATGACTCGTTATTCGTTTTACTAACATTTTATAACTATATAACCAGAAGATGCAAGGTACAAATAGCAACTCGATCTTAATACTAACATGAAAATCTAAACAGGAATAAGTCACTGAAACAGACATCGATCAACAAGGACTCACCTAGATAACCTACTGACAAAGTTGAGTATCCCTAACAGAAGAACAAGATCCAAACCCTAATAACTGATAAACCACATAATATCTCCCTACCAGGAACTGACCCGGCACTTCCCACCTAAGGTGAATGATCAAGGATAAAGGTTTTCTTTTGTGAAGCTTGATGATATCTCCATGACAACAACAACGATCGAGGATTTTTAAGGGATCGCTCAGACCTGTGGAGCCAGGTGGAGACGATACCCGGTACCTGCAATTCCTGCATCACCAAGAAGAGATACATATACATATAGATATACACATCAGATATATGCAAGCAGATGACTAGGATCGATACATCGTGTGGACCTCACCGAGTGAGTAACTACGACTTCGTCCTGAGTCATGAAAAACACATATGTATCCATAAACCAATTGAGATAAGGGTTAGTATACCATTCATGAGATAAAACATGTAAAACTAATACATTCTTCTAGGATCTCATAAACATATAATCAAAGTAACTATAACTGAGCATATAAATATCATCTGATGAACGTATAATCCTCCATGAAAACTTAAACATGAGTGCATAGTTCTAACCATCATAATAAAAAGTATCAAATCATAGTATCACTGTAGGAGAGGTATTACATCCTCCCCCCCTAGAGTTAGGCTTACTCCTGGAAGCCTACAAACAAGTACGGATAAGCATCTCTAATCCTAGTGGCATCTTCCCATGTGGCGGAAGATTCATCATTGGGGTCCCATTGGACCCTTGCCTGCTCTATGCTGCGACCCCTGAGGGTCAGTGTCCGCTGCTGCAGAATACGTATTGGCTCTAAAGCCAGCTGCCCATCCGCTACCTGTAATGCATTCCAATCCAAAACATGAGTCACATCAGGAATATACTTTCTAAGAACTGAAACATGGAATACATCATGAATACGAGCAAGGCTGGGCGGCAAGGCAAGCCGATAGGCTACTGGTCCTATCCTCTCTAGGACCTCGAAAGGACCAACAAACCGGGGTGCCAACTTGGAGCCTTTTCCATAACGGATTGGGCTCTTTTGTGGACGCACCCTCAAAAATACTCTATCACCAGGAGAAAAATGTACATCAATCCTGTGAGCGTCGGCGTACTTCTTCTGTCTATCCTGAGCTGTCACAATGTGCTCTCTAATGTGCCTGACCTGATCCTCCATGTCCTGCAACATTTCAGGCCCCAAAAGTACCCTGTCCTCCAACTGATCCCAGCTCAAGGGAGTACAACAAGGGCGACCATACAATGCCTGAAAAGGGGACATGCCTATGGAACTGTGATAACCATTGTTATATGCAAATTCTACCAAGTAGAGGTACTTCTCCCAATGGGTCTGCCTGTCCATAACATACATCCTGAGCATATCCTTGAGGACCTGATTGACTCGCTCTGTCTGTCCATCTGTCTCCGGGTGATAGGCTGAACTAAAGTTAAGTTGAGTCCCTAAAGCATGCTGAAGTGATGTCCAAAGAGCTGAGGTGAATACTGGATCATGATCAGATATGATTTTCCTAGGAATGCCGTGGAGTCTCACAATATCCTTCATAAATATTCTGGCCACAGAAGATGCTGAATAGGAAGACTGTATAGGAGAGAAATGAGCTACCTTGGTCAGCCTATCCACCGTTACCATGATAGCATCATGTCTCCTAGGAGTAACTGGAAGTCCCACTATAAAATCCATGGAAATGTTATCCCATTTCCATTCTGGCACTAGGTGAGGTTGCAATAGACCTGCAGGGTGTTGATGCTCGGCCTTCACTCTCTGACACTCTAAACATCTAGCCACGTAGTCTGCTATATCCCTCTTCATCCCTGACCAATAGTACAACTGTCGTAGGTCGGCATACATTTTCTTCACCCCTGGATGTGCCGAATAGGGGGCCTTGTGACTTTCCGAAAGGATAAGTGCACGAAGATCTCCGACCATGGGAACATAGATTCTATTCTGTTGTTTTAGCAACCCTACTGAATCCAATGAGTATCCTGAGAAGCGACCTTCCAAAGGCCTTCCCGATTCTATCTCTGACTTAACTTCCTGGAACCAAGGGTCAGAAGTAAGGGCCTCCCTGATTCTGCTCTCCAGATCTGTGCTAAGGGTTACGACTGAAAGAGTATGTCGGCACCTACTCAGAGCATCTGTCACCACATTCGTTTTACCTTGAACATACTTAACTTCGAACTCATATTCGCATAAAAATTCCATCCACCTTCGCTGCCTAGCATTGAGATTGGGTTGGGAGAAGATGTACTGAAGACTTCTATGATCTGTTTGGAGTTCAAACTTGTGACCCAACAGAAAGTGTCTCCATTTCACCAAGGCATGAACAACTGCGGCAAGTTCAAGGTCGTGGGTGGGGTAGTTGAGTTCAGGATCCTTGAGTTTTCTTGACTCATAAGCCACAACCTTTCCTTCTTGCATAAGAACTGCCCCGATCCCCTCTAGAGAAGCATCTGTGCATACTACAAAATTTCCGGATGGCTCGGGAACTACCAAAATTGGAGCACTGGTCAATCTTTCTTTCAGGGTTTGGAAAGTGGCCTCACACTTTTCTGACCAAACAAACTTCTTACCCTTCCTTTGAAGTGAAGTAATGGGGTGAGCAACCCGAGAAAAATCTTTGACAAACCTTCTGTAATACCCGGCTAAACCCATAAAACTGCGAATCTCAGGAACATTAGTAGGAGTTGGCCACCCTACTATGGCTTGAATTTTATCTGGATCAACAGCAATGCCATTTCCTGATATGACATGCCCAAGATACTTAACCTTAGTTTGAAAGAATTCACACTTTTCAGCATTTGCATACAGTTGGTTCTCCCTAAGGCACTGCAATACTTGCCGAAGATGAACCTCGTGTTCTTCAAGAGTTTTGGAGTAAACCAAGATATCATCTAAGAACACTATCACAAATTTGTCCAAGTAAGTTCTAAACACTCCATTCATCAAGCTCATAAATACGGAAGGAGCATTTGTTAACCCAAAGGGCACCACCGTGAACTCATAATGGCCATACCTGGTGCGAAAAGCTGTTCTATGAATATCAGCTTCTTGAATTCTCAGTTGATGATAGCCTGACTTGAGATCTATCTTAGAGAATATTTTCGCCCCTTTCATCTGATCAAATAGGTCATCAATGCGAGGTAGAGGATATCGATTTTTGATAGTAACCTTGTTCAGTTGACGATAGTCAATACATAATCGGAGGGATCCATCTTTCTTCTTTACAAATATCACTGGCGCTCCCCGAGGTGACACACTAGGTCTTATAAACCCTTTTTCTAAAAGTTCTTCTAGCTGAGTCTTGAGTTCCTCAAGTTCTTGTGTGGTCATACGGTACGGAGCTTTGGAAATTGGTTCTGCTCCCGGCACCAATTCAATTCGAAAATCTATGTCCCTCTTAGGTGGCATCCCTGGAATTTCCTTTGGAAAAACATCCAAGTATTCTTGTAAAAGGGGGTGATCTAATGATATCTCCCTACTCTCTTCTTGATCTAAATCTTCCATTGTGACTGCAAAAAGTTGGCATCCTTTGCGCATGCACCTCTTAAGCTGCATCCCAGAAATCATGTGGAGAGAGATGGATGATTGAACCCCAAAAATCTTCTTAGTTTTCCCCAAGTCATCAGTGCATTGAACACTTTTGTTTCGACAATCCAAAGTGGCTTTGTGAGCATCCAACCAATCCATGCCCAACACTACTCCATATGATCCCAAAGGAATCACTCTAAGATCCACTAAGGTAGAGAAAGGTCCAAGTTCCAAACTACAACTTTGAACACAGGCGTCAGAGACTACCCTTGCCCCGGAGGCTAGTTCAACCTGCCACCTATCTTCCTGCCTTACTGCCTTCAGCCCACATTGCTCTACTAAAGAGGATGAAATAAAAGAATCTGTTGCTCCTGAATCAAACAAAACGGTGGTAGAGATACCCTCTAACAAACCTGGAGTTTCAATGACTGTCCCCTGACTATTGGCTTGTCCATGGTTTGCAGCAGAAAATGCTCGATGGGATCTGCCTGAGTTACCTACTGTAGGTTCTGAAGTGGCCTGTCTAAAACTAACTGCTGAAGAAGATTTCTGAGGGCAATTAACTGCAATGTGCCCATGCTGCCCACAAGAGTAACATCCCGTGTTCTTGACAAAATTTCTTCCTGCAGAAGGTGCACTAGATTGCTAGAAGCTACCCCGACTAGAGTTCTGAGGCATACTCGAAGCTGGCTGACGGTTTGGGAATTGTTTTGCATGTTGCCAGTTGCGAGAATTATTAAATTGAGAGCCCCCACTTTTAATTTTGTTTCCATTCTGATTGTTGTTGTTGTTGTTGAAAAACTTCCTTTTCTGTTGGTTCTGATTCCCTTTGGGCGGATAGTTCTTAGGTGTACCTTGAAATTGATTCCCTGACCCAACCTGAAAAGTATTGCCACCATGACCACTGGTTCGGCTTCCTAACCCCAAGGCTATGTTTTGTTCTTCAAGACGAGCCTTAATGACTGCATCATTTATAGTCTGAGGTTCAAACATTCTTACACTGCAGGCCAAACGACCGTTGAGCCCTCTGAGAAAGTGTTGAGTTAACATAGGTTCGTCATCCTTAAACCCTGAATATGGCTTGAGTTCCAAGAACTTCCTCTCATAGTCATCCACTGACATATTAAGCTGTCTTAGATTATGAAATTCTTCGGCTCTGTCCCGCCTCCAATGGTCTGATAGAAATTTAGCTTGAAAAAGTTCTAGGAATAGTTCCCAAGAAAGGGTGGTGATGTCTAAGTGAAGTTTCTCTCTTTCTGTTTCCCACCATGTGGATGCAAAGTCTCTAAGGTGAATGACTGCAAACCGGGCTTTGGTGTTACTGTGGTATGGGTGCATGGAGAAAAGCCTTTCTAATTCTAGCAACCAAGTTTGTGCGGAAGTTCCACCTTGTGTTCCCTTAAATGGGTTTGTCTTGGTTCTAAGGAGATCCCGCATATGAGAAGCCCGTAGGGCATCCTCTTCGAATGTCTGGTCTCTTCTCCTAGGACTTCTTTCTCTTTCCTCATGGTGAGTACCATTCTCCCCATGCTGGCCTCTATCCTGCCCTGCCTCTAACCTCTGAAGGATTTGTTGTAGTAACTCTGTTACTTGGGCTCCCTGAAAGCCTCCTGATTGATTGTTAGATTGTTCCCCTTGTTCCTCGTATTGTTCTTCTTCTTGAGAATCTTCGTGTTGGGATCTAGGAGGAGTATTTTGGGCACCTCCTCTACAACCACGGGTTACGGGTGGCATCCTGCCATGAGTTAAGAAGAATGATGAGTTTATGGTTTTTTGATTTTCATTTTGAGTTTTCCTAAGGTGTAGTGTAAGTTTAAGGTACATGGACCCAATTTCTTTAGGTCCCAGTGTAGCAACTTAGTGCTCTGATACCAAAGATGTCATGCCCCGCAAGGGAACCAGGAAAATACACAAAGGTTTACTTCATAAAAGAAAACCTAAGTAGAGTTTAACGAAAAATTTTGAACTTTTAAAGTTTATAATAAACAAAACATTTTCTAACTTCTTTCCAAGGTTCCCTTAAATGTAAATGTATAACTTATTGAGAATTGATAAACATTTTAACAACATTTACTAACCATTCAAATTCCATTTCAGATTCTTTATTGAAAAATACTTAAACACATTTAAAGATAAATTCCATCTAAAACTTTTCAATAACTATAATTCCATTTCATCTAACTAACATATTTCAATAGAACAATAAATGATTCATCAATATTTTGCACAACTTGATACATAACAAAATTTACATCTTTCCAACATACATTAAACATCCCATATAACCCTTTTTACTACGGCTACCCATTATTACATCATTTGAAAATTACATTACATTTAAACTCCTGATAGGAGAATACATAAGTTTACAACAACATGAAAAAGTACAAATCTTCATTCTTCCACAGGTGCTCAGACAAATATGAATCTTCAGTTGTTTACATCTGCACAAGATACCTCGATAGAAAGATTTTCCACCCAACCATGTGAAACTGGTAAAGTTTCACCCCCCGTGCTAGGAGATAAACACCAAGCCCACAAGAAGAAACTTACTAGGTTTTACCAAAAAGGGTGGATAACATTTCACACAAGTAAAGTACATTTCACAAGGGATTCTAAGGTTTGGGTAGGAAATCCTAAGCAACAACCTAAGTGAGTGTCATCGCATAGCCCTCACCCCTTGGGTTGTCCTGGTACTAGCCACACTGGGCCCCGGCCCCCAAGTAGACACATGCGGAAATCGAATGCCTTTCATACAGACAAGTGCCATTCGATTTGTACCTACGCATAGGTACCTTCTCCCACTCCCATCCATAGCCTGTCCTAGCGCTAATGGCATGGGCGAGGCACAACTTAATCTTTTTAATGTTTGAACCCATCCCTTAAATTTTATTTGGTTATCACTTGGTTAATTAACTCATCAGTCAGTTATCCTGGTCTAGCCACTTTAGGGCCCCGGCCCCGCACTGAGAGCCACTCACTTAGGGGTTCCTAGGTTTCCTAACCCTAACCTATTCCCGTTAGGTTTCCCTAGTCAACCCACTAACATGTCCAATAATTCCATTATAACAGACCTACCTAGGATGCTTAGGAGATCACAAAGTTTGACTAGTTTGATCTGTTGATAAAATCGAAAATAAGAGTTTTGTTCCCGTTTTCTAGCCCCCATCCTAACATTTGTCTAAGCATGGAACTAAGAAATCAATTATTTATTTATAACTTAAAAATATTTACACAGTTAGAACATTGAAATAAATATGCCTCTAGTTCAAACATTTCGTTCATCTAACAAATTTCATTACATAATATAATGATATTTAATATCACTTTGTCCGACAAGTTCTTTAATTATATGTATGTATAACCAAATTCATAATATAAAACTAAACCATCAAAAATATATATATTAAAAAAAAGAACACCTTAACATAAACAATTTGATATATTTCTTCAATTTTAATATTATATTATATATATATAATAATATATATTATATATATATAATATAAGTCTAATTATCAATATCATATGTATTAAATTATTTAACCCATGTTTTCAATTACTACTATCCTAAAAATATAATACAAAATTAATTTAAATAAAAATTCAAATTATATTATATATATATAATAATACCTATATTATATATATAAAATATAATATCTACTTAAACTAATGTTAGACATAAATTATCATATAATATATCAACCCTACAAAATACCGAAATTGTATTTTTTCAAAATGCAAAAATTAAATTAAAAAAAAATGTTCTTTTTTTAAAGAAAGCCCTACACGGGGGCCCGCTCCCGTGCGGTACCCCCGAGTACCGCCGATAGCGGTCACTGCCGCACGGCACCCGAAGGTGCCGCCGGCAGCGGACGCTGCCGTTCGGTACTGCGGGACCCGCCGCGGCAGCGGCCCTACTCATTGTTTTTTTGATTTTATTTTATTATTTTTTTAAAAACTTTTTAAAACACATTTAATAGAATTTAATTTTATCTATTAAAGAATATTAAGACAATGGTTAATTAATTAATGAATATTTTAGAATATCCAAAACATTAGTAGGTTAATAATTTTATATTTATATATATTTTATTTTATTTTCTTTTAAAGGACATATACAGGAAAATATAACCCTTAATAACATTATAAAATACAACATTATGTATTTTGTTTGTTTATCTAATTTTTTTATACATTTTCTAACGTTTAATATTCTGTGAATTTACATTTTATTTCAGCAAATATTAATATAACCATGATGTTAAAACTATTGAGTTTGCCGATCTAACATAAACAATAATGCACAAATAGACAATAAAATAATTATTTCATATCCTAGGGATTATCAGGGAAAAGCTCCAACCTGGTAAATAGTTCCCTGGTTGACGAAGCCCGTTCCTGCAAAATTTCTTCCGCTGCTCCCTGTTCCTCCGCTCCCAAATTTCTCCTGATTAGCCAAAGTTCTTCCGTTCCCAAAATAGTTTCCAGCCCCCGTCTTCCGAACCAATCATCATAGATATAATCTCCTCTCCAACTATTTGGTTGGAGAAGTTTCTATACGGGAAGAAACTTCTCCAACTTCCATAGTCGGTTGGAGGAGAAACTAATTTTCTCCCGTAACAAATAAAGTTTTGTTTATATATATTTTTTTTTATTAAAATATTCTCTAAAATAAGGTTTAATAATAAATTTAATTACTTACCTCACAAGGAATTCACATAGCACAATTGGTAACTAACTAGCCCTAACTTCTAGGAGGTCTCGAGTTCAACTCCCTCCTAGCTAGTTAGTTTTATTACCAAAAGTTATTTTATTTTATCTTATTTTATTTATTTCTTAATTTATTTTTATCCACAACCATAAAGCTAGTGCTATTTGTTAATATAATTAAGTATATATATTTATTTATATTTATGAATATATATTTATACCTTAATATACCTATATGTGTTCATAAGCATATGTGTGCACCCACATGTTTATGACACATATAGTATAAATGACTCGTTATTCGTTTTACTAACATTTTATAACTATATAACCAGAAGATGCAAGGTACAAATAGCAACTCGATCTTAATACTAACATGAAAATCTAAACAGGAATAAGTCACTGAAATAGACATCGATCAACAAGGACTCACCTAGATAACCTACTGACAAAGTTGAGTATCCCTAACAGAAGAACAAGATCCAAACCCTAATAACTGATAAACCACATAATATCTCCCTACCAGGAACTGACCCGGCACTTCCCACCTAAGGTGAATGATCAAGGATAAAGGTTTTCTTTTGTGAAGCTTGATGATATCTCCATGACAACAACAACGATCGAGGATTTTTAAGGGATCGCTCAGACCTGTGGAGCCAGGTGGAGACGATACCCGGTACCTGCAATTCCTGCATCACCAAGAAGAGATACATATACATATAGATATACACATCAGATATATGCAAGCAGATGACTAGGATCGATACATCGTGTGGACCTCACCGAGTGAGTAACTACGCCTTCGTCCTGAGTCATGAAAAACACATATGTATCCATAAACCAATTGAGATAAGGGTTAGTATACCATTCATGAGATAAAACATGTAAAACTAATACATTCTTCTAGGATCTCATAAACATATAATCAAAGTAACTATAACTGAGCATATAAATATCATCTGATGAACGTATAATCCTCCATGAAAACTTAAACATGAGTGCATAGTTCTAACCATCATAATAAAAAGTATCAAATCATAGTATCACTGTAGGAGAGGTATTACATGGCATAGATCGTGAAGGCGTCAATGTTTGCATGCCCCTTGTTGTTGACATTGCACTCGACAATCTCAAATGGACGTCCGTCAGACTCCTAGGAGGAGTCTCTTGCACTTGATGATCTGAACAATACAATGTTAGCAAAGACATTTTGAAATAATAAAAGTAAGAGTAAACTTAAGAAGTTTTTGAATGTTCCAAAGAAAAAATTCCTTGTAATTTGTCAACTAAAGGATTATTTTATCTGAGGCGGCCGGAGCTCTACTAGTACCGGCCTCATCGTGTTGTCCTTGACCAAGTTCTGGATCGGTTGCCAAAAATTCCTGTAACAAGAACACATATTACATATTTTACTTCACAACATAAAAGAGTATAAAATATAAACCTTTATTGAACTTTTGTTATAACTAAAGATTCATTACTACTTACTTCATAATGACATGCTTGCGCTCTCAATTCAGATAGCCTCTTCATCATCTCCTCGGTTGGAATATTTGCTTCATCCAAAATTCTCATTATTTCTAAATTGATTTTTTTTAATTTTTCCTCAACATAATTATTACATTAGGCGATTCAGCGATATCATCATCAGAAGGTGTAGCTATTGCCTCTGTACTTATTGTAGATGCTTTTCCCTTATCCTAAACATCAAATTGTGACAGGAATATCAGTAAAACTATCATAAAAACTCCAAAACCGTTAATAAAATAACGTAATAATATAACATTTTTCAACTATCTAATTTGTACAATTTCAATAAGGTTTACCCTTGCTGAAGAATGGGTGGGAGGAGCATCCTCATGGCCTCTATCATGTGCGGGTTCCATATCATCCTATGATAAAGATTAAATATAAAAACTTCAGCGAACTGAAAGCAATAGACTTAGCAAAAAAATACTTATTAATAAAATGGTATATAGTACTTACCACCCTCATGATAGTAACTTTGTTTGTATCTATGTGATTTAAATGGTAATCTATTAGTAGTTCTTCCCCTGCACTTATTGATTTTATCACACATACAAAAACTTGATTCCCCTCATGCACCTCAAATATGCAATTGGGTTGCTTATTAGTTGAGGAAGGTTGCGTACTATTTATAAAAATCACAATATTACCTGTTGCTTTTGGTCTCCCATCAATGTACATTGCCAATCTTTTACTTTGATCATTTTCTTTCCATTGTATATAATTAGTTGATAGTGCATACCTATGCATACTTTTTTTATATTGAACAATCTGCATCTAATCATTGTAATTGTAACACAAACCAACATACTTGAACAATTTAACAACTTTTTTGTAACATACTTTTATCCCATCCATGGAAAATAGGCCCAAACCATGTAATGAGGATGGAGCAATGCGATATATCCTCTCATTAACACAAAAATCAGTGTTCATTGGAGGTAGCTCATTGGATACCCATTCTTTCTCAATGTGTGTGTACTGAAAGGGCACCTTGATGTCACCTTTGGTCTCATCATCATAAGAACATGATCCCCCATTAGCAAGGAAAAATTGCATGTGTTTATCAATTTTTTTTCTAATCTTTTGACCTCTAGTTGATCTCCCTATTTTAGTCATACTACATGTAGAACTTTCATCTGGCATTCCCTCATTTCCCTCATTCGATGTAGATAGATCTAACAAGTACCTATTTGGTGGGTCCTGCAATTCATATGTGAGAGATATAATATATATAGAATAATCAAGTCGTGACCCATACGTATGGTTCTTCTTTGTCTATACATGAGAGATATAAAATGTACTAAGTTGAAAGTGATTATATAATTATATTTCTATACGGTTCTTCTTTGTCTATATATACATTATATGATTATATAATATGGCTATTTATAACATACGTGCTCAGTGATAAACAAGAAGAATATAAGAAAATTATGTCTATTTATTGACTTATACCTACTGATCCATGTCACTATGTACGATCCACACCAAAGGGGTTAAATTTCCTACATATGTTAACCATTTATCTTAAGTTAGCTAAAAATTACATGATACATATGCTACAAATAACTTAGAAAACAACATGAACATTATGCAATATTGTAAACATGAACAAATTTACCTTATATATGGAATGCAAGATCATCAATAGATTGGGTGACGATGTCTGTAGTCAATTGCTTGTTTGCAAAAAGGGTGATAATCAAACACAATATATACATGTATCAGCAATAATTAATTGAGCATCGTAAGCAAAACATTGGTAATTATAAATCACATATGTTGTAATCATTAGAATTGAACACAATAAATATGTAATCATTACAATTGAAAGCAATAAATCATGTCAATCATTTCATTGATCATTTCAATTATGTCATTGATCATCATCATCATCATCATCATCGCCATCATCACCATCATCATCGCTATCATCACCATCACCATCATCATCATCGCCATGACCATCATCACCATCATCATCATCATCATCATCATCATCATCACCATCATCATCATCATCATCATCACCATCATCTTGATCTTCATCATCTTCTTCATCATCTTCAATATCTTCTTCTTCCATAACATTATACTTTATCGGCCTTCCTCTTAGATCATGTCTAATAACAAATGACCAACTTTGTTTATGTGGAACCTCTGAGTAAAACACTTGCTCACATTGGCTTGGAAGAATATAGGGCTCATCTCCAACTAGCTCAAATGACCTTGTATTAATCATTGTAAATCTATTATCATGTTGAATAATAGTTCTATCTGGATCATTTTGATTCAGTTGTAGCTTGTACCATTTGACGATGAATAGAACTACTTTGAAGGAGTTAAAGTCGCACTCAATTATATTATCCAAGATGCCATAATATTGATTTTGAGATTGTTGAGGATGTATGTCATTTCTAGATGATATATTGGTGACCTCAAAAATTGTAGTTATCCCAGAATCACAAGTTTTCTTTGTGTCATCCAAATTTTTTATGTGAAATTTGTGGCCATGATAGTACATAGCTTTGTGGTGCTTGACCTGCAATTTTTTAAGTGTGTGTAAATTATTTTCATCATGAGTTGATATGAAACATATGAGTCATGATCATTAATAAATTTGTACGTACCTCTCCACCTTTTAAACCATGTGCTAGATCAATTACCATTGGCATAACATTGGAATCTCCATTACGATGAGCTTCTCTAATCAATGAAGCAACACCTTCCCATGTTAATGGGAAACTATTTTGTTGACATCATTCAGTCCATACCGTCATCCAATCAAGATTGTTCGCAATATACAAATGTATTGCATCCCACTCTCGACCAACTGTATAAAAAAAAATACACCAATTATAAATAACTTATATTGAAGATTTATAAGAATTAATTAACTACAATAACATCTTAGATTTACCTCTCACTTTTTTCAATCTACCTTTTCCCATCAAGTACTCCCCTTCGAATTTGTTAATAGATTTGGGATCCCAAATACGATCTACATGGATCTTTGCTACAAACTTAGGAAGATATTCACTAATGTACACCATGGTCTGGTATACCATATATCCCTCCACCATAGAACCCTCAGGATGTGCTCTTTGTTGAACCAAGCCTTTCAAAAATTTCAAGTGCCTCTCAACCATCCACATTGACCTAGTTGGTATAGGTCCACACAATTCAATCTCCTCAACTTGATGTATGAGGTAGTGTTCTTGTGCATTGAAAAAAGTTGAAGGTAACACTTTTGCATTTCACACATAAGAAGAAGAATTTTTCTCTTCTAATATTTTATATCTTCTTTATTGATTTCTTTAGATGACAACCACCTCATGTATTTTCCAAGATCATGTATAACTTGTTTGACACTGTTGGCGAAGTGGTGTGGGAGAGATAAAGGTAGAATGTACTGTAATATTTGTAAAATGATCTTGTCAATATTTTATAAAAGAATGCAATGAAAACTACATGCAGTATACAAATATATAGTGAATACAAAATAACATGAATTACCTTAATAAATGTATGCCAATCATGTGTTTTCATCCCTGGCCCAAATTCACTTTTCTTTGATATGAGATTGTTTATGTTCGCAGCAAATCCTGTGGGAAATCGTATTTTTTTTATGACTTCTTTTATATCATTGCTCTACTTCTCTGACAATAACCAACTAAGGGCACTTGTATCAATCTGGAGATGTTATTTGATCGAATGACATTTTTCATTACATGGTTGGATTCTTCAATGTCACTACAAATTTTGACAATTTGGTCTTTGTCACGCCTTCCATCTAAGATTTTCCATAATGTCCCTATTACATTCTTTCCAATATGCATAGGATCAAACAAATGCACGATTGGGAGTTGCTCGTAGTATGACAACCTAGTAAATTGCATAGGATAACTTTTTAGTCCTTTTGAAAGTTGGTCATTGTTGATGCCTTGACGACCTTCACAAACATCAATTACATCATCAGTAAACAAAACACAATATCAAAATATAAATTTGAAACAAAAACCATCAGATGGAATGACATTACCTCGATGATTTATTTTATTGTATGCCGACTTCCATAGGTGAGGTGTCATTCTCTATGGCTTTGATGTAGTCTCTTCTTTCCCATTGAAAAGATGTTTTTTGGTAATTCGATACTTATGATTTCTATGAAGAAAGTGTCTATTCTCATTGAACACCTTCTTTCTTAAACTTTTTGAAAGATGAGATTTCATCTTTGGACCACAAACTGGACATGCGAATTTTCCCTTTGTCTGAAGACCTACAACATCGTGTATAATTGGATTAAATGTGTTAACTTTATGTTAGCACTATAACATACCAAAAAAGAGGTGTTAAGAAGAGAACATACCACAAAAATGTGTTAGCCTAGGGGCATCATGTATTGTCCATACAAGTATTGCATGGAATTGAAATTGTCTTTGTCTTATTGGTCTAGAGATGTCATACATAGTGACCCCATTCCATAACACCATCAACTCGTCGATAAGAGGCTCAATATATACATTGATATCTTTAACTTGGTACTTACCTAGTTGAATGAACAAAAACATTACATAATTATTATGACCATTTTGAAAGATTATTAATAATAAATTAATTTAGATGACCATTAAATCAAAAATATCTAAAACAATCAATGCCAACATTATGTGCTCCCTCTTTATGGACAACCAAGGAGAAATGTTATTGTTGATAATAAAAATAGGCCACACTGAGTAAGTAGATCTCATCTCTCCAAACGGATTGACACCGTCTGCTACCAATGAAAGCTTGAGATTACAAGGTTCTTTAAAGTGTGGCCATTTTTCCTCTATTTCCTTAAATGCCGAACCATCTGCAGGCATTCGCATAATGTCATCTTGATTTCTATTACGTGCATGGTAATCCATAAATTGTGGCAAGCTATTGCACCTGAATAATCATTGCAGATGTGGAATAATGGGAATATGCCGAAGAACCTTGCGAGGCACCTTTTTTGTTATTTGATCTAATTGATATCTACTAATATGACAAATAGGGCATTCTATTGAAAATTCATGTTGTTTATGATATATAATATGATCATTCGGACCATGCATGTATTGTTTGATACTCCATTCTAATATCTTTCATAATGGCAGATAATTCTTGGTACGAGCGAGGTAGAATGTTTGATGGTGGTAACAAACACTCACCTATCAACCTACGACCAAAAATATAATTTGTTAATTTAAAGAATATTAATTGCTACACAATTCACCCAATGTTAATTGTAAGGAAATTATGACTAAAATAATGAAAAAAGATGACATACCTTAACATACATGTCATTGCTATATTGGATAAACCATTCATAACTTTCAAGTTCACCAACAATAATACATTAGCAAGAAGAGTTGTTTCAGAGCCTTCATATAGGGGCTCGTGTGCCTTCTCAAGTATAGGGACATCAAGGTCTACATCAACATCATCATCATCTTGATCATCATGATCATCATGATCTTCTTCATCATCGTGGTCTTCTTCTATGGTATCATTACCTTCTACTTCTATATTCACACCTCCATGTTCCCTCATTTGGAAATCCACATTCTCTGGATTGTCATAGTCCATAAAATGAAACTCAAGGAGGTTGACCTATATGAAAATGATGACCTTATATTAACCATGACTATGATGTCATCATCAAATCATGTCTTATGTATTTTATAAATTATTAAAATACATACCAATGGATGAAATTCGTTTCCCCCTTCAATGTGACCATGTTGCCTACAATGTTCCTCAATTGTTTTGATTAGATATCTTCGAGTCTTTAAGCCCTTACAAATTTTGCAAGGACAATAACATTTTCCATCACCTTTTCTTTTAAGTTAGACCACAGTCTAGCAATTGTCTCCCTATTTTTTTGTGTGTTGATATCATCAGACATGGTCTTTCTTGAATGGAATGACTCATAGGTGGAAGAAGGATGATTTGTTTGCAACCTGCAGATACAAATCGTTACTGAAAAACCATTTTCTCAACTATACTTTTCTCAATGCAAAGGGACATTTATCATATCAGATCAAAGTTTAGAAATGGATGGTTCTGATGCTTTTCCATTACAATAGCAATAGAGGGTGTATAGATAGAAAAATAGTTGTAAAGAGTAGATTTAAATAAATAAAATCAGGTAAATAACTAGGGATTTGTTGGAAGAAACACAAAATTTGGTTGTTTGCTGATGGAGACTAAGCCTGGATGGAGACACCAATCATTATGAAAGTGATTTAATAGTTGTGGCATAGGATCCTTCAACTATTTGTGGACCCTTTGTCTTGTAAACAATGACCAATCTTTCAATCAAATGCACCTTATGTTTGATGTGTTGTGGTAACTTTCTCATTGTAGTGATGAATCTATTGTTTAAATCAACTATTGTCTCATAGATGCCCTTTTTTGATAGTGGTAAGTTCATGTATAGAAAACTTGGTATCGATCGGATCCCCATATTGTAATCTAAAAACACTCGTAAAATCCTCCCAAGAAATAGTACTACTGTCTAGGATATTTTTGTACCATTCTTTGGCACTTTCTTTTAAGGAATTCACAAACAATTTTATCATGGCATCCTCATTGTTTGTCTCATATTCATTTGTAGTATTCATGAAATAACTTAGATGTTCTTCCCCAATTACTACATTATTACCTTGAAACATATGAATCATACCTTTTATTTCAACTATTGGTACAGTTTTATGGACATGGTATGACTGTCCCAGAATGACAACATTTTGGTGAGTTAATTTGTTTGTGTAGAAGTATGAATGGATTTGATCAATGGATTGGAATGGATATGGGCAGAGTATAGAAGAGTTTAGAATGATGTTAGAGTTTCTTGTGGATGAGAAGGAAAAGCCATAGTGCTTAGGGGAATAGTGTGATGACTGTCCCAACTAGAGAATCCCTCATATTTCTCTCAGTAAGCTGAATAGTTGTGGCATAGGATCCTTCAACTATTTGTGGACCCTTTGTCTTGTAAACAATGACCAATCTTTCAATCAAATGCACTTTATGTTTGATGTGTGGTGGTAACTTTATCATTGTAGTGACAAATCTATTATTTAAATCAACTACACATGAATATGAGATAGACAATGAGGATGCACAAACAGGAATGATTCATCTGTTTCACAACTAGATATAGCTACCCTAGGCAAGCCAGTTTCCATAATTGGACAAGTTGAAAGGTGCCATGAAGAACCTATAATATAAAGTTCTGATTCTCAAGTTGGGACAGTCATCACACTATTTAGAATAAATAGGAAGAAATATGAATATGAAGAAATAGTACTATTGTCTAGGATATTTTTGTACCATTCTTTGGCACTTTCTTTTAAGGAATTCACAAAAAAAATTATCATGGCATCCTCATTGTCTGTCTCATATTCATGTGTAGTATTGATGAAATAACTTAGATGTTCTTCCCCAATTACTGCATTATTACCTTGAAACATATGAATCATTCCTTTTATCTCAACTATTGGTACAGTTTTATGGACATGGTATGATTGTCCCAAAATGATAGCATTTTGTTGAGTTAATTTGTTTGTGTAGAAGTATGAATGGATTGGATCAATGGATTGGAATGGATATGTGTAGAGTATAGAAGAGTTTAGAATGATGTTAGAGTTTCTTGTGAATGAGAAGGAAAAGCCATAGTGCTTAGGGGAATAGTGTGATGACTGTCCCAACTATAGAATCCCTCATATTTCTCTCAGTAAGTTGAATAGTTGTGGCATAGGATCCTTCAACTGTTTGTGGACCCTTTGTCTTGTAAATAATGACCAATCTTTCAATCAAATGCACTTTATGTTTGACGTGTGGTGGTAACTTTCTCATTGTAGTGATGAATCTATTGTTTAAATCAACTACACATGAATATGAGACAAACAATGAGGATGCACAAACAGGAATGATTCATATATTTCACAACTAGATATAGCTGCCCCAGGCACACCAGTTTCCATAATTGGACAAGTTGAAAGGTGCCATGAAGAACCTATAATATAAAGTTCTGATTCTCAAGTTGGGATAGTCATCACACTATTTAGAAGAAATGTGAAGAAATATGAATATGAAGAAATAGTACTACTATCTAGGATATTTTTGTACCATTCTTTGGCACTTTCTTTTAAGGAATTCACAAACAATTTTATCATGGCATCCTCATTATCTGTCTCATATTCATGTGTAGTATTGATGAAATAACTTATATTTTCTTCCCCAATTACTACATTATTACCTTGAAACATATGAATCATTCCTTTTATCTCAACTATTGGTACAGTTTTATGGACATGGTATGACTATTCCAGAATGACAACATTTTGGTGAGTTAATTTGTTTGTGTAGAAGTATGAATGGATTGGAATGGATATGGGTAGAGTATAGAAGAGTTTAGAATGATGTTAGAGTTTCTTGTGGATGAGAAGGCAAAGCCATAGTGCTTAGGGGAATAGTGTGATGACTGTCCCAACTAGAGACTCCCTCATATTTCTCTCAGTAAGCTGAATAGTTGTGGCATAGGATCCTTCAACTGTTTGTGGACCCTTTGTCTTGTAAACAATGACCAATCTTTCAATCAAATGCACTTTATGTTTGACATGTGGTGGTAACTTTCTCATTGTACTGACGAATCTATTGTTTAAATCAATTACACATGAATATGAGACAGACAATGAGGATGCACAAACATGAATGATTCATATGTTTCACAACTAGATACAGCTGCCCCAGGAAAGCCAGTTTCCATAATTGGACAAGTTGAAAGGTGCCATGAAGAACCTATAATATAAAGTTCTGATTCTCAAGTTGGGACAGTCATCACACTATTTAGAAGAAATATGAAGAAATAGTACTACTGTCTAGGATATTTTTGTACCATTCCTTGGCACTTTCTTTTAATGAATTCACAAACAATTTTATCATGGCATCCTCATTGTCTGTCTCATATTCATGTGTAGTATTGATGAAATAACTTAGATGTTCTTCCCCAATTACTACATTATTACCTTGAAACATATGAATCATTCCTTTTATTTCACCAGGGATTGTGTTTGGGTAATTAGAAATTCCAAAGAAATGCAATTCATGTCTATATATTTCTGCTCCTATAGGGTGTTTGAACTTTGAAAGAAACAAACCTTTGAGCTCGTATTCAAACTTGATGTCTAGGGTTTGGCACATTGCCAAACCATAGATTTCACTACTGAGTATTGAACTGCTACTAGAAACAGTTTTATGGAACTTGATCATTGTTATGGTTCCCGTGTTGTTGTTGATTTCTATTTTATTATTTTTTATTTTCTCTCCCTTCAATAGGATGCATTGGCTATCTATTTTATCAAGAATCTTGTATATGCTCTTGTGACCTAGCAGGTGAAGCATGATATGTGCATTTGTGTTTAAGCATGCCAGAAATTCTCTTACGTGTGTCCCTTAAATCTGCAAATGCCTTAAATCTACAAATGCATTGGTTATACTAGATGTACAATGTCATGCTGCATCCTAAATAATGATGTGTGTTTGTGTTTAAGCATGCCAAAAATTCTCTTATGTGTGTCCCTTAAATCTACAAATGCCTTAAATCTACAAATGCATTGGTTATACCCTAGTCGTAGCCTTCATAATTCTTGGTCATAGCATTTACAAACCCTAGTCAAACCGTAGTCACCACTAAGAATACTCATTGATTCAATTGCCTACCAGCATATTACTAACAAAGATGACAAGAAAATGACAATCTAGTATGTAATGAAATATAGCAAACATGGAAGATACCTCAAACTCCACGGAAGATAAATGATGAAATGTGCTATTAACCTTGGGTGTAGGGCTCTTCACAACCTGGAATAAGCTCCGCTCCTTAGCTTAGAAATGAAAATCATAATTCGCACGCTGCAACCGTAAAAATGAAAATGAGAATTGAAATGTTTTTTTTAAGTATGCCTGTGTTGGTTGAAATTTTGACCGACATGGTATTGGTGGAAATTTCGACCAACATAGGCATGGTTTTAAAAAAAACAAAATTTTCCTTCTATACCCCGACCAACCTAAACCATTTTCATTAATGGTCGATAATTTTCATAGAAAAATGATGTCAAATGTACTAGTGTATTTTTCGTTGTTGCTGAGCTGATATCATTATGTAATATGGCCTTAAAACAATGTACCAAGCCATCATTTATTCATGTGAAATTAAACTATCCTTAAAATTTTCCATATTAAATGGTCTTTTGATGAAAATTTAACACATCTCCTTCAGTGTATAAGTTTGGAACAATAACAAATATATAAAACTAGATTTATTGGTATGCATTGGTTTGATCTATTGGCTAAATTTATTGCTCAATGTATGAACTTAAATCACTCTTTTAGTTTAATTATTTCTTCTAAGTAATGCTTTCTCTTATATTTGTTAATTATCAATTAAAATTTATTATTTTAATAGTCTTTTTTTGGCACTAGTAAGTTACTAAATAATAATTTGTAAGTTATTCTATATATTATTATTTTTTTATTTACTAAGAGATGTTTAAGTGTACTTTTTAAAAAAAAAAAAATTATATGACAAGGCTTTAAAACATCTAATTCTTTAAAAATTAATTAATTAATTTTTAAATCTTATATTTAATTGAATCTTAATAGGATAGTATTTATAAATAATTTGCAAGAGAATAGAATACAGAGATAAATATATAATAGATGTTTTATATAATCAACTCATTTGCATATAATTTACCTTTCAAAAAATAATTATAAACTATGTTCTTAAACATCAAATGCCATCTTTTAATTGTCTCTTAGTGCATAGGAGCATAGGGTTAAAATTTGAGGGTGCATAAAATGGTATGATGGGTTGAAGTTTAAAATTCTCTAAGTTCTAGCATTGTCATCAATTTTACATCTCTTCTATTTTATTCCACATTTATACCTAGGGTCAATGGCCTTCCTTTTATGACTATGATCTTGTAATGGTTATCTCACAATACATTTCACTTTAAATAATACCTAACTTCTAATTTCAAGTAGAATTATCCCACCATTTTCCATAAGTTTGAGCTAACAAAATTTTATAAACCATAAAATTTAAACAATGTCATTATGCTACTAGCATACATCTAAACCGAAACTCTTCTAGATTATAAACAAAAACTGTCAAACACCTATCTTTGATTTAATCTCTAATTTTCTATTATGGGAGTTATTTGTAGTATATCACGTAATTAAATTTTTATTTATTTATTTAGAGTAATCAGAGTGATCTGAAATGTCAAATGAAAAATATACACAATTTATTTTAAAATTTTATTCTAGGTCTCCAATATCACTTGATAAAATTATGTATTCCAATAAGATTATTAAAATCTCTAATAGTTACATCAACTTTTACATCTCTTCTACTTTATCATAAATTTTATAGGATCATTAACCTTGTGTTCATGACTATGATCTTACAATGACTACCTCATGATCAATATTAATTTAAATAATACCTAACCTTCTAATTTCAAGCGGAATTCTCTCTCCATGTGGTTCTCACTTCCATCTTTCTGGCTTATCTAGAAACTGTGTCCACGTGATTCTCACTTTATCATTGAAAATGAATGTCGATTAAATTCATCATTATGTGGTCCTTATACAACTCAAAAAACCTAGGTCTGATCCATGATTAGGACCTTAAAAGCTGATTCGTAACTAATATTTATAAACTAAATTACTTGGTATCATCTGCAGATAACCCGACCTAGAAATTGTTTATAAAACTAAAGAATTAAATAATAATTATAAAGTTTTTCCCAAATTTTCAATTTAAAATATTTATTAGATAGAAAATGTTTTATAAAGGTAGGTGGCCGAATTGATATATAAACTGTACGCACTCATTATCCAAGAGATATGGGATCATATATTCTAATACAAAGTAAAAATAAAAATGGTGCATATTACTTGTCTCAAATGTATTAGTAGATGTTTACGATAATTATTGCAATGCAAATATATAATCATTTAATTAGTTGATAGGCTATTATATGTTGGAAACTAGTCAGATTAGACATGTCCTAGAAATTGATTCAGATTTAAATGGATGCGACTAAGCTCCTGAAAGAATGCACTGTCGTACACTAAAAAGTACATGATGTGCATACATATTATACATGGGATAGGCATACCGAACAGAGTAAAATGAAGCAAATGGAGGTAACAGAGTAAAATGGAGGTAGGAAATAGAGAATGGATCCAAAAGATTTGTTTGTCAGTGGGAACAAAAACTGTGAGAAAGGACATATTGTTTGTCAAGAAGACTTGTCATGTCTCAGCTGTCTGATTTGATGTCTTTGACAGTCTAGATTTTTTATATTTTTAATCTTTCATGCAAATTTTTTTGAATTTAAAAAGGTATCAATTTTTTAAACTTCTATTTCTTTTATTTTATTTTTAAATCTTTGTAATATTTATGAATATTAAATTTTTGTTTTTGATTAAGGTAACTGCATGTTTTGAAGGGACCCTAAAACCCTTTAACAAGGCTAAGAAAAGATAAGCATAGAAGAACTTAAAGATAACGAACTATCCCAACAGAGGATAGAAAATGAGAGGGACATTTCCCAGATTGTACAATAAACACTAAAAGAAAATTTTCATACCAAGGATTTGTTTTGCTGCCCCCAAATCCTTCATAGCAAATGAATGTGCTAACTTTTGTTTCAATCCCTTAATGTGATTCATGTTAGACCTAGCTACAAGCATATCATATCAACATATAAACATAAATAATGTAGTTGTCATCATCCAACCTCTTAAATTAAACAAAATGGTCAAAATGACACCGAGTGTATCCATGCTCATTCATAAAAGTGTCAAATTTAATGTACCATTGCCGAGGTGCTTGCTTCAAGCCATATAAACTTTTCTACAATCTGCACACCAAATTCTCCTTACCCTTGACATCAAATCCTTGTGGTTGTACCATATATATTTCTTCATCCAAATCACCATGAAGAAAAGTTGTTTTAACATCAAGCTGCTCTAAATGCAAACCTTTAGTAGCCACAATACTTAAAACAATACGAATAGAAGTCATTTTAACAATTGGAGAAAATATCTCATCAAAATCAATGCCCTTTTTCTGTGCAAATCCTTTTACAACTAACCTAGCTTTAAACATTTTCTTACCTCCATCCTCTTCTTTCAGCCCGTAAACCCATTTGTTTTGTAAAGCCCGTTTACCTACAGGTAACTTGCATAAATCCCAAGTTTGATTTTTGAGCAAAGAGTCCATCTCCTCTGTCATTGCAAACTCCCACTTGTATGCACCCTAAAATGGTCACCTAGACTTTGGGCCCCATTTATTAATTTATCAATTTCCTAAATCATGCTTTGCAATTTTCAAATCAATTCCTTGATCAAATCGCAATTAAATCAATAATTCAATCATTTCAATTTTCCCTAAAGTTTGATCATTTCATCAATAATTTTATTTAATTAAAAGAAATATTCCCTCTTAAATAAATAAAATAACCTTATTTAATTGAAAGAAATATCTTTTAAATGAAATAAATTTATTTAATTAAAATCTCTTTTAATTGAATGATTTTATCTTATTTAGAATAATATCTCTTTTTTAATTAAATAATGTTATCTTATTTAATTAATAGAGAATCATTCTTTTAAATAAATAAAAAATCCTCTTAAAGCTCTTTTGTGATGAAAAAGGGAAACAAATAACTAAAAATAAAGAAAATTCCTTTTCTCTCCACACTTTTTAAAAATGAGCTTTCTTTCCTCTTTTTACATTTATCCCACATTGCTCTTGGAGATGCATTCTCTTCCACAGTTTCTTATATAAGGATCCCTCTCCTTCTCATTTGAAATCTAGAATTTTCATGTTATTGTTATGCTGCAGGTTTTCTTGGCGACATTGGAGCTTTGGAGATCTCATTGCATTCTATCTTTCATATTTACATTAGCTTAATCTTCATAGCATCTTAGCTTAGTTTCCTTCATTGTTTTAGCTTAATTCACATAGTTTAATTAGCAAAGGAGAGTAAAACTTTCATTTCAATAGAGTAGTTTACTTCTTTGCATTGCTATCATCTAGATTAGTTTTTCATTTACATACAATAACTTGATGATGAATGGAGATTAGCACTCTTGCTTCTCATCCTTGAATCTCTTGTTTCTTAGTGTACTTGCATGGGTTTAACTAGGTCGATTTGAGGGCCTCATAATAGAACCTTTGCACTCCACGAATAGAGAGCTGTGAGTCACTATTCAAGACCTCATTGTTGAGTGTTCTTGGATGTAATGATTGACAAAAGTGTGACTACTTTTTAGCACACATTTTTGGTGCCCACCGTGGGGCCAAACAGCTCTGTTTTGTCCTTCTTTTTATACATTTCCACTGCCTATTCTAGTGTTTTTGAAATAGTTTTTGAGGTTAAGGGTGTTATTCTCTATGGGATGTTATTTTTGTTTCTTTTTTGCCTGCAAAAAACAATTTTATTTTTTTTAGCACTTTTTCTATCAAAACTATGATTTTTAATTTTCTGTCTGTACTTCTGTACATCACTATTAGAGAATCTCGTGGGAAGTTCCCTTTGTATCGGGTGAAGTTTTGCTGGTACTAGCACTTCTGCATGACAAAGGTGTTTTCTCATGCAAGCCTATGTACTTTCTCACGCGAGCCTTCATACTTTCTCACACGGGCTTGTGCTTCGTCACACGTGGTTCAGTACTTTCTTACGCAACCCTAAGTACTGTCTCACATAGAATTCCATGACAACAAAGACACAGAATTTGCAGATTTGTAATTTCAAATTATTGATTTCTAATGCTTACAGTTTGCTGTTGATTTGTCTTGATTTTGTACTTTCAGATGTGTGCTAAATTCTAGATTGCAGATCTTTGGACCTAAAGTGAGTTACTACAATCTCTATAACATTTGGATTTTGGACATAAAATTAATCTCTTGTGTGTTTGGCTTGAGTGATTTATCGCTTTCATAAACCACATTTTTATTTTGGGATTTTTAAAAAGAATATAGATTCATTTCCTGCATAAGTGTTTCACGTAGATAAGTAGGCCCTATTAACACTATTCTTGGTTCTTGAGAGAGTGGGTTTCTAGTGAAACTCTTCTCAATGAGAGAACCCTTGTAGGTAGGGAGGTTACTAGAACTGTTTTTGCATTCTACTAGATTTGTAGTCTTTGACTTTTCGATTGATGCATTCTCTCTCCAAAGAGGTTGATAGATCATGAGTTATTGACATTACGAATCTTGGCAAGATAGTTTTATTCTTAGCGTGTCAGAATGAATTTGTCTTCTATGTTTGGGTGAAGAGAAAAGGATAGAGAATTATGCTCTACTCCCTTTTTGGGTAGTAACAGAAACTCAGACCCTTGGATCTAAGCCAAGTCCCCATGTGGTCCTTGTTGTAAGTCACCTTTTAGAGAGGGTTAACCATAGTCGACATTCCCTTCATTGGGTAAACCACATTGATGGAACCTCAAGCGGTAATAGACACTTTTTCCATGGTAGTGACAACCGTTATACAAATATCCTTATGGAAGAAATCTCCACGGGTATAGTTTCTTGATGGGCTGTTAGATCTCCTTAGCATCTCCAATTGATTAAATTCTCAGAATGTGTCAAAACCCCGGTGCACTTGGATTGGAGTTCACCTTCTTGAAATTGTAAAAGTTGTAGAGTCAAGCCATTATTAAAAACCATAGTGTAGCCAAAATTTTCTTTTTAGGACTATGTGCGTCGTTGAGAAAAACATTTTGAGAGCATACACAAATAGAATCTTATGGATTAGCATACTAAGTCACTATTCTTGTTCATGTGCAAGGTTTCTTTGTCCCTTGCTCATTGTTTGAAGACAATTGCTTTCTTGAACTCCTTGATTGTTGTCTTACGTGCTTGATCAATGATAAAAATATGTTGATGTACTTACTTGATCTTTTAAAATGAAAAAAAACTAAGTTCTTGAGTTCACAAACTTGTTGTCAAGCAACCTGATCCTATTTCATCACCTGGCCCTATGCACATTTTCACGTGAGCCTGGCATTTTTCTCGCATGAGATTTCATTTTCTCGTGCAGTCCTTCTTATTTCTTCATGCGTGACTGCATTCTCTTGCGCGACACTATTCCTTGGTCTGTCAGAACAGCGAGCTGATTTTTACCATTTCTAGTCTTCCTTGGTCGATCCAGATTATTGTGAGTTCTCACCCTACTGTTGGAAACCTATTTTTACTTGGGATTATTGTGTTTTTGACCTCTTGAATTAGTGACCTTTGATTTTACAAGTAACCTTGCTTGGAATCAATAAGTCAGAAATTGTCCTTGTTGAGTAGATACACCTTTAGATTCTTTGATAACATACTTGGAGAGTCTTAGTAGTCTCTTGTCTAATTCACTTCCACCCAAAATCAATTTCAATCATATATAACTTGGTTAAAATCATCCTCTTGATCCATATGTGCTAGGATACTTATCCATTGATTGGGCACCTCTGTGGCAGTGTTGATTGACACCTTTGACAATTTTCTATCTCACCATCTCTCTTTTGGACAATTGAACACTTTTAATATCCTAGTCTGATACCAAAATTTCTTAGGGTTGTCTTATCATCGAGTGCTTTTCCTTTCATGTCGGTTATGAAAAGGTATCAAGTGAGTCAAGGGAAATGACCTCAGGGTCTTTAATCAATTACCCCCAGTCCAAACTCATCAAAAGAATAAGGGAAAGGAACCTATATTCGACCAATCACCTAGGAGCAAGTCTACTGAGTTGAGGACCCCCTTAGCATCTTCCCATTCAGGTATGGATATGAGTTATACCATGACTCAGAAGGAGAGGGAAGCTATGGATCAAATCCTTAATGACCTCTATGAAAGACATAGAGACAACATTCTGTTTGGTAATTCCTCTCATGACGCTCAACCTAGTTCACCTCCCATCGATACCAGGTACCTAGATGCATATCAAAGAGCTGAAAGGCATGAGAGACAAGTTCACCTAGAACAATGGTCACAACATGAAGACCAAGACAATGAACCTAGTGATGCTCATGTCAATACAACATATACCAATGACTTGTTCAAAAAGTCAAGACCAAACTCACCACTTCAAACAACCTCAAGGTATACAAGTGAAAGACTCAAAAGGATTAAGCACGAGAATAAATCCTTTCTAGATGAGCAACCTGCGAAGCAAGAAAAGTTTATACAACTTGAGGTGGAGAGACAAGCTTTATTAGGATTGGAAAGAAAAGCCTCTCAAGAAGAGCAAGATAGGCTTTTAGCCCAACAACTTAATACCCAATTCAAAAATAGGGGTGCCAATAGTGGAAACAACTCTCCTCCATCCACTCCTTCCAGAACACCATGCAGTAGAAGGCATTCAAAAACCCCTTCAAGATCTCCTAGTCCTAGAGGAAGAAGGACCTCACAACATTCTCATTATAGGAGACAAACACCTCCTAGGCACTCGAGGCAGCCTTCGCAACATGCTCATCATAGTTCCCAACATGGAGATGGTAGCTCAGACTTTGATCTTAATTCTCAAGACTTCATGAGAATGCAACAAGAGCCACTCTTTCAATAGTATGTAGATAAATACTTGGAACAAAACAAAGATAAGTTCCTCAAAATTCTAATCAACAAGGGTGCAACAGTCCCTTATAATTTTGATGTGGATAACAAAATTAAGAAACAAAGTCCATCACAAGAAGACAAAATCAGACAAATGAAGAAAATGATGGAGAAACTTTTGGCACCTAAGAGTTCATTTTCTCTTGACATGATTTGTCCTAATCCTTTTGACAAGAGTGTGAGCATGAAGGATTTTCCCAGAAGAGTTGAACTCCCTCAGTATGAAAAATATGATGGTAGTGGCAATCCACATGATCATGTGCACCAATTTTACACTATGAGCTCTAAGTTTCACCAAGATGATTCCTATTTGATGAGGTTATTCCCAAGGAGTCTTAAGGGGCAAGCAATGGAATGGTTTACCAACATAACTCCCACCATCAAGATTTTCAAAGAGCTTGTTCATAGATTTTTTCAACATTTTGTGTACAATCTTTCCAGATCTGTCACTATGTTGGACCTATGTAACCTAAAGAAAAACCAAGGGGAATCCTTTGTCTCATTCTTGCAAAGGTGGAGGCGACAGTGCTCTCGTTATCCTAGGACCATTCATGAAGATGAGAAAATTGACATCCTTGTCAGTAACTTGGTGCCTGAAATGCAGTATGAGGTTCGAAAGATGATCTTCAATTCCTTCAATAACATGGTCGACACCGCATGCAGAATTGATGATATTTTAAAAGAGCAAGGAATTTTGACCAGACATGGAAACAATAACAACAATGGTCAAAACAATAATAATTCCAACAAGGATAAAGGGAAGAATGTGCATTGGAACAAAAACAAACAAGTGGTCAATGATGGAGTTGTAGACCCTCCCCAACCTAAGGATCAAGGTGTCCTTCACTTGTCTAGTGCAGTTCAAGCTATGAAGCTTAATGCACCTCCTCAACAAGAGAGCAAGCCAAGGTATCAAGAGAAGCCCAAGAAGGAAAAATGTCAATTTGCCAAACTTGGTGACTCATATGAGGATGTTTTCAAAATGCTCATTGCCAATAATCTTGTGCATCCACAAGATCCCACAAAACATTACATCCCTGACATTAAGCCACATTGGTGGGATGAAAAGGCTTTCTATAAGTTTCATAATGGCATTGGGCATACCATTGAGAATTGTTGGAAACTCAAGCACATTATCCAAGATCTCATTGAGAATGGAAAGCTTAAGGTGGATGGACTGAACACCAATGTAGACCATAAGGCTTTCAAAGAGCCCTTGCCCAAATACAAGAAGGGGGAAACCTCTAAACATAAGGATGGAAAGGTTGGGATCAACTACACCTACACAGCTGCAGAAAACATGGTCAACATGCTTGAAGTTGTGGAGGAAAGTGTCAACATGATGAGGAACAAGGATCCCTATGGTTATGACTCCTATGAAAACTCTCCCCCTATCTTTCATGAAGAACCTATTGTGGTGCTGAGGGGTCCTCACTCTAGGATGTCATCCCAAGCTCTTAATGTGGTCACAAGAAGTCAAGGCCCTATCGTCATTAGGGGGGCCAGTTCAGGTCAGCCCAATAAATCAAAGCAAGTGGTATCCAAGAATGCCACAACAAAACCAGCTATCAACCCCAAGCTGAATTATAATCTTGTTGATTAGTTACAAAGAACCCCAGCTCAGATCTCAATCTTGGAACTTTTAGAGTTGTCCCCAAGACACAAATAGGTCCTTGAGGATGCTTTGCGCGTAGCCAATGTTCCCAACAATTTAGATGTCGACCAATTCCAAGGCATGGTTAATCATATTACCAGTCCTCACTACCTTACATTTTTAGAAGATGATGATAAAGCCTTAAGCCACCCACATAATCTTTCCCTTCACATAGAAGTCATGATTCACAAAACCCATGTCAGGTGTGTGTTGATAGATGGGGGTGCTAGGCTCAATATCTGTTCTTTGAGTCTGTTAAAGACTTTGGGTTATTCTAAGGAAGTGATCAATACTAGAAAGAAGATCACTATAAAAGCCTATGATGAGGTAGAAAGGAGTTCCAAGGGGTTAGTTGTTCTTCTTGTCAGGATTGGCCCCATTGAGAAAGACATTTTGTTCCAAATTGTTCATGTTGGTCCTCTGGCATACAATATCTTGCTTGGTAGGCCATGGATCCATGAGATGCAAGCAGTGCCATCCACCTACCACTAGTGTGTTAAGTTCCCCTACAATGGAGTAGAAGTTTGTATACCTGGGGATAGCACCTTATCTTTGAACTCCATTTCAGCAGGGACTCATGTTCCCCTAAACAGAGAAGCAGACGATTTCGATTCGACTCTAGCACAGTGCAAAGATAAGTTCAAATCAATAGACCTTGGTATGGGGGGATACCAACTTAACTCCTTTACAAAGATGCCTATTGTTGGAAATATAGATGCAGTAACTGAGAGGGGGGGGGTGAATCAGTTAACCACAAAATATTACCACTGATCCCTTAAATATCTTAACAAATTATTTACCATGCCACTCGGTAATTATACAGAGAAATGCTAAAAACTTGATCCTTGAAATGTGTAATAATTAAACTGTTCTTAAGCATTCATCACTGATTAACTTACATGAATAAAGAAAATAACATGAACACAAGAGACACCAGATTTACCGTGGAAACCCAATATGGGAAAAACCACCAATGTAACTAGTTACTATTTTTCACTCTTCTGAAGTGATGCCCAGTTAGAAGCCAACCCGGTAAAAGGTTACAAAACACACTGTTAGGTGTGACCTTGTTAGAGGATTTAATCACCCTACTAGGAGTGGCCTTGTAAGAGGTCTTAAAACAATTCAATAGAACTATTACCTTGTTAGAGGATTTACAAAATGGTTGTTAAACCAACTCGGTTAAGAGATTTTGATATCACTTCTACAATTGCTAGAGAGTAACAATGAAATAACCTGCAACTGAATTGTTGAATATAGATCTCTGTTCTGTTTCACTAGATCCTTACTGATCAATTAAATCTTTGCTGCTCCTCGAGGATATCTGACCATCCTTCAAAATTCACACACACCTTTCTTCAAAAATGATTTCTGCATGTTGTATATGTTTTATTCACCATTTGACCTTCTATATATATATGCCATTTCATAATCATTTAGATTGACAAGTCGGCACTAATAATTATTATAACAGTTGGCTGGGATAAACAAACTATAATAACAAAATTCTTTAAAAGGGCCGACCTTTCTTGGTAAACATTAATCCTAAAAAGATTTCCTTTGGTGACCGAGAGAACTCGATAACCACAGTGAATTCTGCAACATCCTTTGGAGACTGAGAGAGCTTAGTAACCACTAATTTCCTTCGATAATCGAGGAGGCTCAGTTAACACTGTTATCCTATCATGTTTCCTTTAGACACCCGAGAGAACTCGGTAGACACTAAAAACCGCTTAGCTGACCGACTGAACTCGGTAGATACTGAGAACCGCTTAGTTGACCGACTGAACTCGGTAGATACTGAGAATCGCTTAGCTGACCAACTGAACTCGGTAGATACTAAGAGCGATAATTGATATGACATTTGTGTGACATCAAAGACAACACATAGCTAATCCAACAATGTCCTTTAGACAATTGTATCCAACAATCTCCCTTTTTTGCATTGATGGCAACACAACATGTCATAGCATAATGAAATTTCACAGATAAACCAAGAGTAAGAAACATATCCTTAGCTTCATTCTGATTCTCATCATCTTCAAACTTCTTTCTCTGACTGAGAACTCTCCCTCTTAACTTCTCAAATTATTCTTCTTAGAAATTTCTTGAAATGACAGCAAACTCTCCCTCTTTGACAACACATGCCAAAGACAACTTACACAGTTTCAGTAAATATCAATGTACCTTATGGGTAAAAGCACAAAGCTATGTCACGTTTCAAGACAACTTATCAGCACAACTGAATTTGAGTATTTCTAACTAAAATTATTTTTTGTCAAACATATGGTCTAGCTAGATTCATTCTAGCTAAGTTAGATAAGTTCTTCACCTTTTCCAATTGGAAATATCTATTAAATGCATGAATTATAACAATTACTAAAGAAATAAAATTATTTCAGAAAAGCGACGTTTCAATAACTCTTACTCTTTTTAATGATATTTTTTTACAAATATAAAAATACCCTTTTTTAGAGCACAAAGTCAAGATTATCATCATATAATTTTTATAGTATTTTAATTAGATCTAATATATTATAATTTCAAAATACTACAAGTAGGTATTTTAACATTCGAGAACAAGATGCTTCAAAAATAGAAAAAAATAGTAAAGCTTATCAAAAAAATTGAAAATTTATATTTAACACTAGAGGAGAGAGTTATCTTCAAGAGTGTGTAATTTATTTTCTGAATGGTGTAGATTTGATAGGGGAAATTTGACGCGAGATGAAAACTGTCGATTTCAGGTATATTCGACTTTGAGTAGTTATAACAGAGAAAATATACATTGAAAACTAATTTTTCTTCTTTTCTGCACTAGCTATACATTTTATCTATGACATATTTTGAAATCAAAGGAAAAAGAGATTATTTGCATATACTTTTTTGGTGCAGACAAGACCCTCATTTTTCAGCATTTTTCAACAAGTAAAAAATGGACTTAAAAAATTTAAAAACTATGTGAATTCTTGTTCAAAAAAAATTAAAAAAATTATAGCCATAAACTTCATCCACTTTTACACATTTCATTAGTTTACATCATCTCCAAATTTTAAACATAAATGCCATTTTTATGTCATTAAAGTTAAAATTTTTGTGTGTTGTTGACCTTTTCCTTTATAAAAGTGTGACATAGCTTTGTACTTTTACCCTTATGTACTGATTCATATACAATGATGCCCTGACTATGCTGCATCAACTGATTGATCTTCAACATGTTCTTGGTTGATGCATCACTAAACCTTTATTTAGTGAACCTCGGATAGGGGAGTGACCCCTAACTTGCCTCTTAGATACAAGAATGCATCCTTAGGTAGTGGTTTGGTGAAGATATCTGCAATTTGTTCTTTTGTATGAATATATTCCAATCTGATTTCCTTATCCTGCACCAATTCTCTGACAAAGTGATATTTAATTGCAATGTGCTTGGTTTTGGAATGCATTACTGGATTCTTTGAAATATTTATTGCACTTGTATTATCACAAAACATAACAACTGGTTCTTTGATCTCAACCTTCATGCCTTCCAAAAGCTGTTTAAACCATATAATATTAGAGCAGTTTACTGCTGCAGCAACATATTCTGCTTCTGCTGTGGATTGGGATGTGCAATTTTGCTTTTTACTAGTCCAAGATACTAACCTCTTGCCAAGAAAGAATGCTCCACCACTTGTACTCTTTTTTTCATCAATGTTTCCTGCCCAATCAGCATCAGTAAACACTTTTAAATCCAGATTGCCTCCAAATTTATACCACAAGCCATAATCTTCAGTTCCCCTTAAATACCTCAAGATTCTTTTGATTGCCATCATGTGATTTTCTCTAGGTTTAGCCGAGAATCTTGCCACTATTCCAACTACTAAGGCAATGTCAGGCCTTGTGTGTACCACATACTGTAATTTTCCAATCATTGATCTGTATAAGGTCTGATCTACTTCTTTTGAATCATCATCTTTGGTAAGCTTCAGTCCAGTACACATGGGTGTACCAACTGGTTTTGAATCTTCCATACCAAATTTCTTAAGTATTTCCTTGATATATTTAGACTGAGTAATGTAGATATCATTTTTGTTCTGCTGAATCTGAAGTCCAACAAAGAATTTTATCTGACCAAACATAGACATTTCAAATTCTTTGTTCATAAGCTCTGAAAATTCTTTGCACTGATCATCATTTCCTGTAAACACAATATCATCCACAAATATTTCTGCCAAAACAATTTTGTTATCTGATCCTTCTTTTATGTATAGATTGTTATTGTCATTAGCCCTTTTGAAATTAATCTGAGTAAGATAGTTATGTAATCTTTCATACCATGCTCTAGGAGCTTGTTTCAGACCATACAATGTTTTGTGTAATTTTCAAACCATATCCCTTTTGTCTAGATCAATAAAACCTTCAGGTTGCTCAATGTAGACTTCTTCCTCAAGAATACCATTGAGAAAAGCAGATTTGATATCCATCTGATACACCTTAAATCTTTTATGTGTTGCATATGCAAGTAAAGTCCTCACACCTTCTAATCTTGCAACAGGAGCAAAAGTCTCTCCATAATCTATTCCTTCTTCTTGAGAATATCCTTTACATACCAATCTTGCTTTGTTTCTTGATACTTGACCATCTTCATTCAATTTATTTCTGAATACCCATTTTGTCCCAATTACATTTTTATCTTTAGGCCTAGGTACAAGAGTCCATGTCTTATTTTTCTCTATTTGCTCTATTTCTTCATTCATAGCCTCAATCCAACTTTCATTTTCTAATGCATCTTTGACATTTTTAGGTTCAAAATCAGCAAATAAACATGTACCTTTTAGTTTACTTCTTGTCATAGTACCATCTGATTTGTTTCCAATAATTTGATCTGGTTTGTGATGCTTTCTGACGTACTTGGCTAATACAGGTTCCTTGCTTCCTGAATGAGTTACATTGTCATCTTCTTCATCTTCAAGTTCAGATTGCTCGGGCTCGGTAGATACTTGCTTGGTAGCTTCAGACTGAGACTCGGTACTTTGTGACTTGGTCTGAACTTCTTCTTGTGACTCGGTTACTGTACTGGGCTCGGTAGATGTAGTCTCCTTACATGTGTCTGGCAATGTATCAGGCTCGATGTAAACAAATTTTTTGTAGTCCTCTGGTTCCTTTTTGCTTTCTTCTTCAATCTTTTCTGCAAACTCATCAATTCTCACATGTGCACTTTCTATGACTTTGTGAGTAGACAAATTTAGACATCTATATGCCTTACTTTTGCAAGAATATCCCAAAAATATTCCTTCATCACTTTTTACATCAAATTTTCCTTTTCTAGATTCTTTCAAGATGTAACATTTACTACCAAACACTTTTAGGTAACTTACATTTGGTTTGTAGCCATACCATAGCTCATATGGAGTCTTGAATGTGTCTTTTCTCAGCTGTACTCGGTTCAAGGTATGAACTGCAGTGCTGATAGCTTCCTTCCATTATTTCATAGAAATGTTCTTTTCAATCATTAGAGTCCTTGCACAGTCCATGATAGATCTATTCCTTCTTTCAGCTATTCCATTCTGCTCAGGAGTTCTCGGGGCTGATACCTATCTTTTGATTCCTCTTTCAATGCAGAAATTATTGAATTCATGGGAGATGAATTCACCACCTCTGTCTGATCTCAAGCATTTTATTCTTTTTCCTGTTTCCTTTTCTACTCTTGCTAAATACCATTTGAACTTCTCAAATGCTTTAGACTTTTCTCTTAAATACATAACAGTCATCATTCTAGAGTAATCATCAACAAAGAGAATAAAGAATTTTTCTTCGGTATAGCTCTCAATTCCAATAGGTCCACATAAATCAGTATGCACAATTTCCAAAATATCTTCAGATTGGTAGTTTTTACTTTTGAAACTAGACTTTCCCATTTTACCAATTTGACAATTCTTACATAGACCAACATCAGGTTTCTTCAAATTAGGAATACCTCTTACTTTCTTGAATTTGCTTATTTTCATCATGTTGTCAAAATTTACATGACATAAACTTTTGTGCCATAACCAACTTTCTTCAATTTGAGCAGTAAAACATGAGTAATCACCAAGATCAAGATAAAATAGATTACCTTTGGTTTGTTTACCTGATCCTATCAGTTTTCCTTTGTCATCCAGCAGTCTTGCTTTGCCATTCATGAATTCAACCTTGAATCCAATGTTGATTAGCTGTGCTACACTTAGAAGATTATGCTTTAGTCCTTCGACCCAATATGCATTATCACATATAAGTTCTTTGGTTAATGAAATTCGTCCTTTTCCTTTTATACAACAGGGTTCATTGTTTCCAAACCTTACATTACCACCATCAAAGTTTTCAAAGTGTTCAAACTTGGTCCTGTCACCAGTCATATGATGTGAGCATCCACTATCTATAATCCATGTATCATTCTTGCTTATATGATAGATAAGTGCCATCTCATCTTCATCATTATCAGATTCATCTTTTACAGCAATGAAAACAATTTCTTCTTCACTATCATTTGAATCTTTAGCTAAGAAACATGTTTTCTTACCTTTTTCCTTGAATGATTTGAAATTTTTCTTGCCATTGTACTTGTAATTTTTCTTCTCATCTTTGCTTTGCTTGTTTGGACACCTAGCTGCAATATGACCAATTTCTTCACATGAAAAATAGATTAAGGGAGTTTTACCTCTGTATTTTCCTCTGCCTCTTGAATACTTCTTTGCAAGTAATGCTTCAATAACTTCAAGATCGCTATCAAAACTTTCCTCTGATTCTTCTTCACTTTTTGATTGGATTTTCTTCGCTTTCTTGAGTGAAAGTTTGGCCTCAAAAGCTGATTCAATATTTTTAGAAGTTGGAACATAGTTGTCATAGTTATCCAGTTCAAAGGCTGTCAATCTTCCAACTAAGGCATCCAAAGTTATATTGTGATTTTCTTCACATCTTCTTTCTTGAATAGCAGAAACTCTTATTGCATAAATAGGGAGTAATGTTCTAAGAGCCTTACTTATAACTGTTTCATCATCAATTTTTCCTCCAGAAGCTTTGATTGCACTAACACTTGTCTTGATCCTTTCAACATATTTTGCTATGTTTTCTTCTTCTCTCATTTTCATTTGATCAAACTATCCTCTTAGGCTCTCTACTTTGGCTCTCTTTACATTGTCATCAATGCCATAGATTTTCTTCAGCTTGTTCCACATTTCATGAGCAGTTGTACAGTCTTTGATTTCATCAAATTCTTCATAGCTAAGAGCTGATGCAATGTCTATCATCATAGTGTTATGGTTCTTCTTCTCTGCAATGTCTTCAACAGTTAATGTGCCAGTAGGAGTTGTATATTCTTGATCAATATATTTGCATCCTGAATCACCAATGGAAGCCAGATGTAATCTCATGAGACCTTGCCATGTTGAAAAGTTATTTCTGTTAAGCCTTGGAATTTCTCTTTTGTAAGACATCTTGATCTTTAGCTTAGGTCCTTGAAACCCTTCTTGCAAGCACCAAAAGCTCTGATACCAATTGTTGGAAATATAGATGCAGTAACTGAGAGGGGGGGTGAATCAGTTAACCACAAAATATTACCACTGATCCCTTAAATATCTTAAAAAATTATTTACTGTGCCACTCGGTAATTATACAGAGAAATGCTGAAAACTTGATCCTTGAAATGTGTAATAATTAAACTGTTCTTAAGCATTCATCACTGATTAACTTACATGAATAAAGAAAATAACATGAACACAAGAGACACCAGATTTACCGTGGAAAATCAATATGGGAAAAACCACCAATGTAACTAGTTACTATTTTTCACTCTTCTGAAGTGATGCCCGGTTAGAAGCCAACCCGGTAAAAGGTTACAAAACACACTGTTAGGTGTGACCTTGTTAGAGGATTTAATCACCCTGCTAGGAGTGGCCTTGTAAGAGGTCTTGAAACAATTCAATAGAACTGTTACCTTGTTAGAGGATTTACAAAATGGTTGTTAAACCAGCTCGGTTAAGCGATTTTGATATCACTGCTACAATTGCTAGAGAGTAACAATGAAATAACCTGCAACTGAATTGTTGAATATAGATCTCTGTTCTGTTTCACTAGATCCTTACTGATCAATTAAATCTCTGCTACTCCTCAAGGATATCTGACCATCCTTCAAAATTCGCACACACCTTTCTTCAAAAATGATTTCTGCATGCTGTATATGTTTTATTCACCATTTGACCTTCTATATATATATGCCATTTCATAATCATTTAGATTGACAAGTCGGCACTAATAATTATTATAATAGTCAGCTGGGATAAACAAACTGTAATAACAAAATTCTTTAAAAGGGCTGACCTTGCTAGGTAAACATTAATCCTGAAAAGATTTCCTTCGGTGACCGAGAGAACTCGGTAACCACAGTGAATTCTACAACATCCTTTGGAGACCAAGAGAGCTCAGTAACCACTAATTTCCTTCGATAACCGAGGAGGCTCGGTTAACACTATTATCCTATCATGTTTCCTTTAGACACCCGAGAGAACTCGGTAGACACTAAAAACCACTTAGCTGACTGACTGAACTCGGTAGATACTGAGAACCGCTTAGCTGACCGACTAAACTCGGTAGATACTGAGAATCACTTAGCTAACCGACTGAACTTGGTAGATACTGAGAGTGATAATTGATATGACATTTGTGTGACATCAAAGACAACACATAGCTAATCCAACAATGTCCTTCAGACAATTGTATCCAACACCTATTTCCCCTAGGTCTTATGGTAGGCCTTCTCAAGAGATGAGACCTTCTTCTTTGGCCATGACTTTGTTTGACACATTTGTCGAGTCTTCAGTGCCTATCCAGGATGAGAAAGAAGGAGTAGCTATTAAAGATTGGATCTACAAAGAGGAGAAGTATATGCACAATGAGAACTTCTCTCCTTCTCCTAAGGCTTATGGGAGAGGATATACATTGGTCAAACAAATGGGCTATCCTGGACATGGCCCTCTCAGTCACCGATTAGACGCTAGAGCCGAACCTCTCAATCATGCTCTTTTTGGATGCAAGTCTAAGAAGACAGTTGGCCTAGGTTTTCTGAATAATAACAAGAATACTGTTCCTATCCTTGATGAGTTAGATAGTGAGGATGAATCACAATACATACCAAATTTGAAAAATCGGCAAGACATGTGTGATGATTGGATTCCTTTTACTAGTCTCCTTTAGGGAGATTCAAATGATCCAACCACTCATGCAATAGTTGCAAGCATAGAACAAGATGGATCAGACATTGAACCAAGAAAAGGTGTTACCCTTCATGACATCAAAGCTTCTACATCAAGGCATCCCAAGCCTTTCTGGTGAAAACATCCCAGCCGAGATTTAGAAACGGACTCACATGAGTATGAGTGGGACTCTCTCTGATTGTTCCATAGTTGACATGGACATTGATATTGTCCATACTTATAGTTATTATCTTGAGTTAGCTGATGAGTCACGTGTAGGACTAGAGGATTGGAACCCGTGTGTTGCATTAGTGGACGATTCTTCGCTTGTTAGGCCGAATCCTGATTTGGGTAACTTAGAAGAATACTTGATAGACTCTAACTCTATGGTCACTAGAGATGTTACCATCCATATCCACAACATTGAACCATCCATTGACCTACCCCTCACTCACCCTCACTTAATTGATTGGTCTCAATGCTATCAAGAGCCTCATCTCTTAGCTCTCCAGAATGACTATGAGATAGCTTCTTACCTAAATGCCATTGAACCCATAGTCTCTTCCACCAGTGAACTGGCTACAAGCATGACCGAGCCAGACATCAAGTACCTCAGTCAAAAAATAAAAAGAAAAGAAAATAAAAAGAATAGGAGTTCTGATGGTGAAAACCACTGTGTGGTGGTGTCAGAACCAAAAAAAGTAAAAATAAATGATGTATCCAAAGGTGAAAACCTCTCAAAGGCACCTATGAATGAGGTACTTGATCATCTTCCTAGTTATTTTCAAGACAAATCATCGGTACTTGTTGAGCCTACACAGTTAGTTAATCTGGGTACATAAGAAGCTCCATAGATTGTACATTTGTCTCAATCCTTATCATCTCAAGAGAAAGAAGCCTACACTGATTTCCTATAAAGAAAGAAAGTCAATTTTTCTTGGACTTATTTAGACATGCCAGGGTTGGACACTAATCTAATCATGCATCATTTGTCCATAGCTCCAGGTGTAAAACCAGTTAAACAAAAATTGAGGAAAATGCATCCTCACATTGCTCTTTTAGTCAAAGCGGAACTGGAAAAACTCCTTAGTGCAGGATTTATAAGGGCTATTGATTATGCAGAATGGATATCCAATATTGTACTAGTTTCAAAACATGATAAATCCATTCGAATCTGCATAGATTTCAGAGATGTCAATAGAGCATGCCCAAAGGATGATTTTCCACTACCCAATATAGACATGATAGTGGACATGACTGCGGGTTATGAGATCTATTCCTTAATGGATGGTTTTTCTGGGAATAATCAGATTAAAATAGCTCTTGAGGATCAAGAGAAGACTGCATTCACCTGTGCATGGGGTACTTATTGCTGGAATGTCATGCCTTTTGCATTGAAAAATGCAGGAGCTACATATCAAAGAGCTATGACAACAATCTTCCATGACATGATGCATAAGAATATGGAAGATTATGTGGATGACACCTTGGCTAAGTCAAAGAAAAGAGACACACACTTAGGCAATTTAGAAGTCATTCTAGATCGTATGGAGAAATTTCATTTGAGATTAAATCCTAAAAAATGTGCATTTGGAGTCACCTCTAGAAAGCTTCTAGGATTTATCATTTCAACCAAAGGAATAGAAGTGGACCCAGAAAAAGTTCAAGCAATCTTGGATATGCCACCTCCCACAAACATTAGTCAAATGAGGAGTCTTCAAGGACATCTTCAATCTATAAGGAGGTTCATTTCACAACTGGAAAATAGAGCTCAACCCTTCAATAAGAACTTGCATAAGGGGGTCAAATGTTTCTGGAATGAGGATTGTCAAAGGAGCATAGATCAAATTAAAGAATACTTGGCAAATCCTCCAATTTTGATGCCTCCTATCCCAGGAAAACCTCTCATACTGTATGTTTCAGCAACAAAATCTTCCTTGGGGGCATTATTAGCTCAACTTGATGACACTAGGAAGGAAAGAGCCATATATTACAACAGTCGCACTCTTGTTGCTTATGAGGTCAATTACACTAGTATTGAGAAAGCTTACCTTGCTGTGGTGTTTTCTTCCCAAAAGTTGTGACATTACATGCTTGTGCACATAATACACCTCATAGAAAAGATTGATCCTCTTAAGTATTTGCTTGGTAAGGCTTCCCTCATAGGTAGACTTGCTAAATGGATGATGGTTCTTTCAGAATTTGACATAGAGTATGTTGAGCGCAAAGCTATAAAAGGCCAAGCCATTGCAGATCAATTGGCTGATTTCCCAATTCAAGATAGCATGCCTATTCAAGTTGAATTTATAGATGAGCACCTAATATACATGACTGAGAGAACACAGAAGATGTTCTTTGATGGCTCTTTTATGCAGAATGGTTCAGGAGCTGGAGTGTTGTTTGTCTCTCCTCATGGGTACACAATTCCTAAGTCCTACAAACTATTGTTCCCATGCACAAACAACATTTCTGAATATAAAGCCTTGACAAATGGACTCAAGATGGCTATTGAATGGAATATCATAGAACTACACATCTATGGGGATTCACAATTGATAGTCAACCAAGTTAATGAACAATATCAAACAAAAGATGACAAACTGATACCTTATAAGAAGATGGTTGATTCATTGAGGTGGTATTTCACATTCATCACATTTTAGCAAGTCCCTAGAGTAGAAAATAAAGTAGTTGATGCTATGGCCACACTTGCTTCACTTCTTCAGTTAGAGCAGCATGAGTCTAGATTTGAATTTCTAGTGGAAGAGTTACACTATCCCATCTATGAGTCCTAAGAAAGCCATGTTATCTGTACCCTTGTTGGTCATGAGTCATCCCAATACGGTGCCATTTACTCATACCTGCATGATGGAATCATCCCTAAAACATTTAACTGATCCGAAAGAAGAAACCTTACCCGAAATGCCTCTCACCATTCCCTTATCTCTGGTGATTTGTATAGGAGGGGTTTAGATGGGACACTTCTTAGGTGCTCAGAAAAGGAGGAATCCGATCAAGCGCTAGTTGATATTCAAAAGGGCATATATGGGGGACATTCTAATGGTCTTTCCATGGCTCAAAGGTTGCTTAGGGTGGGATACTATTGGCCTACCATGCAGATAGATGTAGTAGCTTTTGCAAAATAATGCAAAAAAATGCCAAAAACATGGCCACCCGATACATGCTCCAGGCAAGGAGCTCATTCCTTCCATATCTCATTGGCCATTTCAACACTGGGCCTTTGATCTTGTTGGGCAGATTCATCCCAATTAATCAGGTGGAAATAAATTTATCATCACTGCTACTAACTACTTTACCAAATGGGTAGAAGCTATTCCACTTTCTGTTGCTTCAGGAAAGACAAATTCTCTATTCATTTTGAACCATATCGTCTGTCAATATGGAGTGCCATTTGAGATAATCACTGATAATGGAGGTCAGTTTAAAAACAAGGACCTTACACAACTCTGCCAAAAGTTCAAGATAAAACAACATTGGTCCTCCATTTACTTCCCGCAAGGAAATGGACAAGCAGAGGCTTCAAATAAAACCATTCTCAAAATTCTCCATCGAACAGTTCATAAGAATGGTAGAGATTGACATCTACAGATAAATCTAGCCTTATGGGCTTATAGAACGAGTATTCATACTCCAACAGGGGCTACTCCTTTTGCCCTTATGGTGCTAAAGTAGTGTTACCTTTAGAGGTTGAGATTCCTTCACTTAGAGTCTCTCTCAAAGGTCTAGTTACAGATGAAGACTACCGCGCCATGAGACTGCAAGAATTAGAACTTCTAAATGAGAAGCGTAAAGCATCATTTGACCATATGAGGGTCTATCAAAAGCAGCTGTCCAAAGCCTTCAACAAAAAGGTTCGCCCTAGAGCATTTCAAGTGGGAGATCTTGTCCTACGAGAAAATCCTAAGAACCAACAACATAGAGAACAAAAGGGCAAATTTGAACCGAATTGGCTTGGACCATACACCATTACTACAGCTTTTTGGATAGGTGCTTATTTACTATCGACTGAAGTGGGGGAGCAGCTCCCTGAGCCTATCAATGTCTTACACCTGAAGAAGTTCTATTCATGATGCCCATTCCGTCTGGGGGCATCCTTTGTAAATATTTATTGATCCTAAAAAAATACCAAATTTTTTTTTATATATGATGCTAAAAAAATTCTAAAAATCAGAAAATGTCCTAAAAAAAGAGCATCCTAGTGAAAACCTAGCAATAGGTGCTTTGATGTCTCACCAAAAAAATCAAAAAATTCAAAAATTCAAAAAAATAAAAAACGTGCCTAGTGAAAACCTGGAAACAGGCGCCTTGGTAGCAAAAATACCCAAAAAAAAAAAAAAAACGTTCTAAAAAAAAAAAGGAAAAAAATTGCAATAAAATCCAAGTGGTGAAAACCTAGAAACGGGTGCCACTTGAGGCCTTTGCACCCCTATTTTTTTACCATGTGTCCTTGACACTAGGCCTTTCTCCATCATGCCTTATCCTTGTTGCCTTGATTTGGAATTGGTCTTTATCTTTGTCTAGGGGGCATAACTGTGTTAGCTTTGGTCTCTTGGATGTGTTTGTCTTTAGGACATCTCGCAAATGGTGTTTTTCAACACCACCCCAACTATGTTTTTCAACACAATCCCTGACATTGAGTGTTTTTCAACACTTATCAGTTTGGTCTTATCTAGTTTTTTCATGTGATTTTACCTACTTGCAAACATTTGATCTGTATCCATGGAACTCAGTATCAGTGAACACACTTAAAGTTTTAAACAAAACACTTAATGCCTGAGATATGCCATTGATATTTTCTTTGTGTGCTGACTATTATTGATTTTCATTGAGTGCCCTTGTCTAATAAGTCTCTCCATGATGCATAGCTAGAGGACTTGGGACATGGGGCATGCTTTTGTTACTTTTTGCTTGTGGATGTGCTCTCGAAGCCCTTGAGTGTCTCTTGCTATTCCCTTGACACACTTAGAGATTTGAGACATCATCCTTGACTATTTTTGCACAACTGTTCTTATGGTCATCCTAGCATCTATGCCTTGATGAGAGAGTGGTTTTGCTACATTAAATTGAGCAAGCTAACATTGAAGTCATCTTGACCCTTATGTCTTTGATGCTCATGTTAGAATCTTTCCACATTCCAAACCGATATAAATCATATTCATATCTTCATAGTTGCGTTTGTGACTAGTGTTGATTGTACAATTTTCTGATGTTCGTTAATAATGGCCCAATGATGAAAATAAGTTCTTTACATTCTCTAATGAAATGTTACAATTTCCCTATTGCAAGTACACCTTTGCATTTTCATGTAGCTTGCATTGTTAGACTTCATGATTAATTTGCATTTTTTAGGCTACATTATGAGTTTGAGAGGGTTTTCCTTCATCTTTCTTGTGGACTTTTAATCAACTGTGATCATGTTTTGATCTTCATTTCCTTATCTTCTTTCGCGATCTCAATCAAAATTTCCTATCTTAAACAGTTGATTGATTTTGGGGCATGCTCATTCTTGAGGAAAATTCTCTTTCTTCTCTCCATTTCTTTTCATTTCTTCCAAACTGTTGTCTTCCATTCGCTTTCACCCCACTTCCTTTCTTCTAATTCAACCTTGGGGCATAATCTTTCTTGATCATCTACCTTGGTTCTGTGATCCTTATATCTTTCATCTTACATCAAGAACCTTATCTTTAGTTCGATTTGATCAAAATTTATCAATGTACTATTTCTCCTCTATCTCATTTCAATTTCGATCACGAGGGGGTAGTACCTATCAAACTTCAGTCCTTGATTTAGCTTTATCAAACCTATCAATCAAACCTTGTTTGAGACTTGACAATTACCTATTTATAGGGGTGTTGGCCTTATCTTTTTCAATCAACTTATCTTTGTCTTGATGTGCTCCCATTAGTCGAACACACATATGGGTTGTTTTGTGATCCCAAATCGACCTCATATTTCAATTCTATTCTTTGACCACATGTGATCCCAAATCGATCTCACATTAGTCAAAGAGGGGCAAATGTATGCACCCTAAAATGGTCACCTAGACTTTGGGCCCCATTTATTAATTTATCAATTTCCTGAATCAATGCTTTGCAATTTTCAAATCAATTCCTTGATCAAATCGCAATTAAATCAATAATTCAATCATTTCAATTTTCCCTAAGGTTTGATCATTTCATTAATAATTTTATTTAATTAAAAGAAATATTCCTTCTTAAATAAATAAAATAACCTTATTTAATTGAAAGAAATATCTTTTAAATGAAATAAATTTATTTAATTAAAATCTCTTTTAATTAAATTATTTATCTTATTTAGAACAATATCTCTCTTTTAATTAAATAATGTTATCTTATTTAATTAATAGAGAATCATTCTTTTAAATAAATAAAAAATCCTCTTAAAGCTCTTTTGTGATGAAAAAGGGAAAGAAATAACTAAAAATAAAAAAAAGTCCTTTTCTCTCCACACTTTCTAAAAATGAGCTTTCTTTCCTCTTTTTACATTTATCCCACATTGCTCTTGGAGATGCATTCTCTTCCACAGTTTCTTATATAAAGAGCCCTCTCCTTCTCATTTGAGATCCAAAATTTTTATGTTATTGTTATGCTGCAGGTTTTCTTGGCGACATTGGAGCTTTGGAGATCTCATTACATTCTAGCTTTCATATTTACATTAGCTTAATCTTCATAGCATCTTAGCTTAGTTTCCTTCATTGTTTTAGCTTAATCTTCACATAGTTTAATTATCAAAGGAGAGTAAAACTTTCATTTCAATAGAGTAGTTTACTTCTTTGCATTGCTATCATCTAGATTATTTTTTCATTTACATACAATAACTTGATGATCAATGGAGATTAGCACCCTTGCTTCTCATCCTTGAATCTCTCATTTCTTGGTGTACTTGCATGGGTTTAACTAGGTCAATTTGAGGGCCTCATAATACAACCTCTGCACTCCAGGAATAGAGAGATGTGAGTCACTATTTGAGACCTCATTGTTGAGTGTTCTTAGATGTAATGATTAACATAAGTGACTACTTTTTAGCACACACCACTGAATCTTGGTATCCACCTGCACAACTTCCTTATAACATTTAGGTTCACCAACATCTGTTAATAAAATAGAATACAAAGAGGGAGAGAATCTTTCTGGAGGTCTACTTAGCCTTGTTGATCATCTAATATTCACTGGAGTGTGTGGTATTTGTGTTATCTCTATTGAGCATTAAAGGTTGTCATTAGTATCAAAGGTTATCAAAGATATCAATCGGTCACTTACATTGAGCAAATCAGTAACTAGAAGCAAGACAGACTAGTCAGTAAAGCTTACACACCAAGCACTACACAGTTTACCAAGCAACAACTTCACTGACACCGATAGATAGTAAACACTGAGCATCACAGTATACACCAAGCAGTTTATACAATGTTTACCAATGAACATAGAAAATGGCATAGTAATTTGAAATGTCACATTCTTCTATGAAAATGGTTACAACGGTTCATAAAATGTTTTACCAAGATTGAGGGACATTTAATGTCATGATATTCATTAAATGCAATGTATATCTTTTGTAATAGTTTGATCTAGGTCATTTTTGTACACCGTAGATCTTAGGGTTATGACTAAGTTGTGTAACCTAATTTTGTTAAAGTGATAAAAGAAGAACACTATATATTTGTATGTTTGCATCATTTGTGATGTGAACTGATGTATGAATAAAGGAGCACTTGAAGCACTTACCTAACTTCAAGTTTATCAGTTGATAGAGCATAACAATATACAAAGGAGATCAGATTAAGCAGAATCAGAGAAGGCTAACTGAGCAGTTCAGAGCAGAGATTCATCATAGTAAAGGTGAAATAGATTCAAAACTTATAGATCTGTATTAGACAATTGAGTTGTCAATTAGCAGATAAATTACCTATTGCTTTCTAACAATTGTAATAGAGTTTTGGATAAAATCTCTTAACAGAGTAGACTTAACAGTCTTATGTAAATCTCTTAACTGAGTACACACTTCATTAGTGTTGTTAAAATCCTATAACTAGGTAGATCTAGCTGATCTAACATGTTACTCCTAACAGGGTAAGATCACCAAAAGTGATCAAAACTTGTAGCCCTAATAGGAAAACCTTTTCTATCTATAGTAGTGAAGAATTTGTAGGTGTCATCCCCACCGTAGTTTTTACCTTCTAACAAGGGTTTCTGCGTTACCAAAATACTTGTGTTATGGGTTGATTACTTTATTGATTTCATGTTGTTTACTTTCATAAGTTAAATGAATGATTGATACATGCAATTAGATACAAGTTATTTTGCAAGGTTATCACTGTTTACAATCATAGATCTGAAAGGTTTACAAGTAAAGTTTTTGAAGGCACTGATTCACCCCTCCCCTCTTAGTACCTATCTTTCATAATTCCAACAATTGGTATCAGAGCTCAGTTCTCTTATTGAAAGTTTAACCACTTAAGGGTAAAGATCTAAATCATGGAGAGATACAAGCTAGATAAGACTATTGAGAATCAGAAGATTCAGATGTAGATGTTTGTGGAACAGTATAAGCAAGGGAAAGAAGAACTAAAGAAATTATTGGTTCAAAGGAAGAACCTAGCCATTTTGCAGAATGAAATCGATTATCATGAAGAACCTATTGATGATGTATTTGATCATACTGGATCTAGTTCTGGAAGCATCTCTGATGGATTTGAAAGTATAATCACTGATTTGTCTAAAAAGAATCAGCACTTAATTGATCAAATGAAAGCATTGCAAATCGGTCAAGAATCCCAGATGGTGAGAATCATTGAGACTATGAACAAAGCTAGACAAGCCAAGAAAGAAAGGAATTTGGCTATTGAAGACTGAAGATAAATGACTTAACAACTTCAAGCAAAAGAAAGTGAAATACAGAGACTCACTGATTGTCACTTTCAAGTATCAAATCAAATGATAACTATGAATCAAGAAGTTAACTAAGTAAATGGAGAACTATCCATAAGACTCAAAGATGTTGGTATACTCAGAGAAGAAAATGAAAGACTGAGAAATGAAATAAAAACTCAGCAGCAACATAATAAAATGAAGAAATTGGCTGAGGATAGTTTAAAGAAGATTGATGACTTTCTGATTAATCAAAGAAGATTTGGGAGTAGAGCTGGGATAGGCTATACCGGTGAAGGAGAATCATCACAACAAGCTAAACAAGTCAACAAAAATCAAAATAAAAAACCTAAAGCATTGACATGTTATCACTATGGCAAACTAGGACATACATCTAATGTGTGTAGAAGAAAAGCACAAGGTAAACCTCTTGTCACTCCTAAATTCAATGGATATTGTTATTATTGTGGTAAGTTTGGACACCAAGCTTATGAGTACAGAGCTAACCATAATGATATTGCTAATAATACTACTATGGAGAAAATTTTCTATACCTGCAATAAACATGGACATATTGCATGAGAGTGTAAGGCTAAGATGAAACAAGTATGGACTCCTAAGTAGAAAATACAATGAAAGCCGTATCAACCGAAGAGACAAGGTAATTCTTATATTTGGGATTATAATACATGGTCTAACTATACTGCTTGTGGTAGATATGGACACATTGCAGAAAATTGTTATAGAAAAAGTTGGATTGGACAATCAAGAAGTTGGACAAGCACTGGGATGACATGTATGCACTGTCATAAAGTCAGTCATTTAAGCAAGATTGCAGAGACCGAGCACCAAAGGAAGATCATGTATTTGAGAGTGGATACAGTATTGTAAATATCACAAAGTTAAGGAACACTAAGTGGAAGAAGGCATCTAATGAGAATGTTGAATCAAGTAATATTGTCAATGAAACCTCATCCATTGGACTGGGTGACATCGGTAACTCCACTTAAGGTGATAAAGGTATGTATGGGACTGACATTTATAGTGAACACATCTTACATACAGTTCCTTATAAATGATGTACAAATACCAAATTAGCATGAATAAAGATGCATTATGGTTTATATGTTATGAGCTAACAATGTTATATAGTCGGTAAAAGAGAGACCGAGAGTTGGTTACCCGTCGGTAATCCCTACAAAAAGTTAATCGGACAACATTGCAAACTGATAGGGAAATCCTATGTTAACCGAGAGACAAGTAAATTGTTATCATCACCGAGCTGACAATTGTTTTGTATCGAAAGTTAGGTCAAGCATTAAATGCATGAAAGTTTGAACGGGAATATTGAAAAGTCTATAAATACATGAGAAACAGAGTTCATTGTCACATTGTGATTTCAAAGAGTGAAGATTTAATAGAAAAGAGTTTGAGCTAAAAGATTTTTAGAAAGATTCAAGGCTACTATAGATCGAACTGACAAGAAATCTTCAACGATTCCGTGTAAGTACAGTTGCTACCGAACACTTTATTATCCTATTACTTGTAGAAAACCTAAATTGATTTATGGCATCTACATCATCTGTAAGCAAATCACATGCTGTTGAGGAAGAGTAAATCTAATTGTTGCAAAAAAATTTAGTGAACCTAAGTACAAACAATAACCTGAAATAGCATCACAAATAGATTCAATGGGTGCTTTCTCAAGCATCCCAGCTAGGGTTTTGTTAACAGAGGACATACGGTCATATATTCATTGTAATATTGGAGGAGTAGGAGATTTTGAAATTATGGTTGAGTATCAATAGTTGTGTGACGACAAAGGAAAATTGAAACAGGAATACAACATAATTGAAAAATCTAGACTATTGTGTGACATACTCTTTTCGCAAAATTTCAAAATTGAATGGATTAGGGTTGTACTGAGTCGATATCATGATGGGAAATTTTGGTTAGATAAACCAGTTGAGGTCAAAAAGAAAATGCTAAGTAGGGTTACAGGGTACCCTACAACCGACAAAGAAAAGGCTTTCTGAAGCTCTTCCTGAGCTAATGTTGAGAACACTAGAGCTACATGGGATGGTCGAGCATTAAAGATTACAAAAATCAAAGACCTAGTAGTAAAATTTGCAACACATGTGATCAGTTACAAGATATATCAATCAAGAAGACTAAACAGTGTACCTTGTAGCGTTGTAGACATGGCTCACAAAATTGTGAAGAAAGATCACTAGGTTGATCTTGCAAAAGTTCTATTGACATAGTTGAAGGATAATATGAAGACAATAAGGTCTCAGAAGATAAACACATGTAAGTTTGGTTCACTCCTTGTTTGTTTGTTCTTCTATATACAAAAGTACTTTCCTGGTGTCGGTAAAGTGAACTAGAAAACATATAAATTGATAATGGTACAGATTAATGAGATGATGAGTCAATTAGGAGATGATTTGAACAAAGCTTTTGATGAATATTTTAAAGAATTTAAGGTCAAAATGAGTCAAAGAAGTAGAATTCCAAGGGAATTAGTTGAGAAATTTGAGACAGACATATGTTTTCTAGTAGACACTGATTACACCATGATAAAAGCAGTTGAGCCTAGGATAAAATGGCTAGCACCTATGGGTTATGAAATGAACTATGATTTCAAATTGAAATCAATAATAGTGTTGCTAGCATTACCAAAGGACATGAAGGCCGAAAGGTTTGGAACCTTTGAAGAGGCAAAGAAAAGAATCAAAATTGGCCATGTCATCAGTAAAATTATTAGGAAAATGAAAAGGATGAAGAAAGATCTAACTACTAAATTTGGAGATGTCTTTGAGTCACCTGAGGAGTCACCAGTTAAAGATACAACCAAAGGTCAGTTAATGTTGGTTGGCAAACCTTATGATAGTGATTGAACCGAGTCAGACAAAGAAGAAGACCCTACACCGGTTCCTCCCAAAACTCAAATGGAGAAGCAGTTGCCAATACAAACAGGTATACGTACAAGATCATCAATTGCAACCTCACCTCCATCAAAGAAAGGAATAGTAAAAATAACAAAACACAGGGATGCTACACCGACAAAGACATATGCTAAAAGAGGTCAGAAGAATGTAGCTATGGCACCGAAGAAATGAAAAAGACTGATCAGAGGTAAGGACGACCTTGAGGATGAAGAAATTCAAGATGATATCAATCAATTTAAAGTGGTAAGAAACAAGGTAAGGTCATTAGATGAGATCATTGAAGATATAGTTGAACATGGTGACCTTGCTGAACTGGAAATAGGCAAATTTGACAAGATGTCAACTAGGGATCAAACCAAGTTAGAAGAGGCAGTCATCCAAATGATGATAAAATTCAAGAGGGTTCCAATGGAATTTGCATGCACATTACCGAAGGAGTTGGATGATAGGATAAATAAAAAATGGGCTACTACACATGACACCGAGAAAAGAAAAAGAGAAAGATCTCTAGTTCGAACAGCCCCACATCTAAGCTATGCAGAACTTAATGAATACATGGCTAAATATCATGCAAGATTTATGGTTAAGAACTGAGCCATGATGATACTAGATAAAAATGTGGTAGATCTCGATATAACAGGTGATTCCCTGTGGACATCAATTCTTAAAGCCAAAGAAAAATCTGAACAACAAGAATTCTTAAATCTGTTTAAGAAGAGACAACATTCCAAAGGTAAAAGTATTTGTATTGATGATGGCACAAGAAAGAAATCAAAGAACACCAGTATATCAGTTACCGAGGTAATTAATATCATCGAGAAAAAGGAAGAAATAAAAGTTTCATAGGATTCACCAAAGCGAGTAACAATTCAACTGGAGAAGAAAACTGATGATGTTTTACTCATCGAGGACATCACAAATGGTGATCCTGATGATCGAGATGGAGATGAGGATGTAAATATCACACCTAAATATACACAAGATGAAGCACAAGTCATTGAATGTGCATTTACATCATTACTAGGTAAGCTTCCTATACTTGTAGATGTAGTAGAAATTCTTTCATAGGAGCACCCCGATGGCTCAGACCCCGAGCAACACAAAGACACCATAGGGGTACAAGAAATTGAGAAACCTACAAAGATAGATGAGCCTAACAAAATAGAGGCACCGTCCACCAAGACAAAGGTAACAGATGAGACAAAGGCAAAAAAGGTGATCCCACCTGACAACACATTCGAGGCTCCCACTCAAGCAACTGAGATAGTGACTACCGAGGAGTAGAAGAAGGCAGAAAGTTTGTCAACTGGGAAGGATACTTTGAAGACTAGATACAAGGTTCTTGTTGTTTTTGAGAAGAAATCACCACTAGCACTGAAGAAGAAAAAGAAAGGAAAAGGGCCGATCACCCTAGATGAAGTGATAATTATTCTTGAGTGTGACCCGAGGACCCTGAGCCCTGAAGACCTAAGTAAATATGGGGAAATGTTCAAGGAAGGTAGCTCAAGAGAATTTGAAGCAAGAAACCAAGAAAAAAGAAATTCTAGTAGATGTGAGGGATATCTTACAACAGGTAGTACCTGAGGTGAATATTGATGAAAATACTCCCATCATAGATCAACTTGCTATATTAACTGAGAAGATCAATGCCCAGGATAACGATGCAGACAAACGGATTGAAGAAAGGGAAGAGTCAAGGATAAAAAATAAAGTAGTAGAGAAAATTAGCCAAGAAGTGGCAATTAAGAAGGTCAAATTATCTAAGGTAATCACCGAGATAAAATCTATCACCCAGCTAATTTGTCAATTCTTACTGAAGCTTTGTACTATAGAAACCTTCACTACTGACATCAGTGAGAAGATAAAAGGACTGGAAGTAGAAATCAAGGTCAGTACAACTACAGCTATAACCAAGCCAAATGCTTTCTCAAAGCATATTCATCAAGTTCAAGAACTCTAGTGGTTAATAGTAGATTTAAAGAAACAAGAAGAGCACATCATTGATCAGGTTACTGAGTTACAGATAGAACTCCTTCCATACCTGAAAATTTTTGAAGCACATATTGTCAAAGCAAAACAACTTATTATAACACCAAAAATTTTGGTGTCAGATAACATCTTTGACATGCATACACAAGTTGGTCTTGAGCATATTTCTCTCACCAACTTGAAAGAGGAATGGGAAAACCTCTTGGAGTCAGTGAAGAAAACCCACCAGCATATTTTTTACAAGATGTGAGTATACTTTACTTTTTTGTACTTGGCATTACTATCAAAAAGGGGGAAAGCAATGTACATAGATGTATGCCAAATATGTACATAGATGTTATGTATACTACATATTACCGGGAGCATGCACCGAGGGGGAGTAAATAGAAAATTTTGATAAGTACATGTATATGGCGGAGATATATGGTATATATAGAAAATTTTGTCTATATACATTCAGAGTTTTGATACTAATGCCAAAGGGGGAGATTGTTATCTCTATTGAGAATTAAAGGTTGTCATTAGTATCAAAGGTTATCAAAGATAGCAGTCGATCACTTACATTGAGCAAATCGGTAACTAGAAGCAAGACAAACTAGTCAGTAAAGCTTACACACCAAGCACTACATAGTTTACCGAGCAACAACTTCACTGACATCGATAGACAGTAAACACCGAGTGTCATAGTATACACCGAACAGTTTATATAGTGTTTACCGATGAACACAGAAAGTGACATAGTAATCTAAAATGGTACATTCTTCTATGCAAATGGTTATGACAGTTCATAAAATATTTTACCAAGATCGAGGGACATTTAATGTCATGATATTCATTAAATTCAATGTATAGCTTTTGTAATAGTTCAATCTAGGTCATTTTTTGTACACCGTAGATCTTAGGGTTATGACTAAGTTGTGTAACCTAATTTTGTTAAAGCGGCAAAAGCAGAACACTATATATTTGTATGTTTGCATCATTTGTGATGTGAACTGATGTATGAATAAAGGAGCTCTTGAAGCACTTGCCTAACTTCAAGTTTATCAGTTGATACAGTAGAACAGTAGACAAAGGAGAACAGATTAAGTAGAATCAGAGAAGGCTAACTGAGCAATTTAGAGCAAAGATTCATCACAGTAAAGGTGAAATAGATTCAGAACTTATAGATTTGTATCAAACAGTTGAGTTGTCAATTAGCAAATAAATTTCCTATTGCTTTCTAACAATTGTAATAGAGTTTTGGATAAAATCTCTTAACAAAGTAGACTTAACAGTCTTATGTAAATCTCTTAACCGAGTGCTCACTTCATTAGTGTTGTTAAAATCCTATAACTAGGTAGATCTAGCTAATCTAACATGTTACTCCTAATAAGGTAAGATCACTAGAAGTGATCAAAACTTGTATCCCTAACAGGAAAACCTTTTCTATCTGCAGTAGTGAAGAATTTGTGTGTGTCATCTCCACCGCAGTTTTTACCTTCTAACAAGGGTTTCTATGTTACCAAAATACTTGTGTTATGAGTTGATTACTTTGTTGATTTCATGTTGTTCACTTTCATAAGTTAAATGGATGATTGATACATGCAATTAGATACAAGTTATTTTGCTAGGTTATCACTATTTACAGTCATAGATTTGAAAGGTTTACAAGTAAAGTTTTTGAAGGCATGGATTCACCCCTCCCCTCTCAGTACCTATATCTCCTAATTCCAACAATTTGTTGTTTCAGTTATTGCAGAGCATAAGGAACTACTGGAACATCATCTTTTGGAGTATCATCCAATACTACATAGTCCTTTTCTTTCTTCTCATGTTGTTGCAACAGATCTTTGTACAATACTTTCTCATTGAATATGACATCCCCGCTTCTTACAATTTTATGATTTTCAAAATCCAAAAGCCTATAACCAAATTCATCAATGCCATATCCAAAAAATACACATTTCTTTGACTTAGCCTCTAGCTTGGTTCTATTTTCAGAATCTAGATATGCAAAAGCTTCACAACTGAATGTTTTCATAATAGAATAACTCACCTTCTTACCACTCCATGCTTCCTTTGGAATACCATGATCCAAAGGAATAGAGGGGCCTCTATTAATTAAATAAACAATAGTGTTTACAACCTCCGCCCACATGTTTAAGGGCAGCCTAGCATGCAACCTCATACTCCCTGCATGCTCCATTATTGTCTTGTTCATGTGTTCAACCACTCACTAGTACATTTTACCCTAAATTTTGACCTTAAATTTTGACCATAAAAAAAAATGTTTACTTGGTCGCATGAGAGAATGAAAAATTTTGTTTTTTTGAAATATATGCCCGTGTTGGTCTCAATTTCGACTAACACGGTATTGGTCAAAATTGAGACCAACACCATAACATTAGGTTAAAAAATGCGGGAGGCAAAAACACTTCATTTTACTATTTCATGTTAAACGCGAGAGCTCATTGCGACAACCAGTATTGGGCAAAAATCTTCAGGGTTTGGGTTTTTTAAGCCATACCAGTCTATCGAACATTGTACATTTACAAAGGTTTCAGTGATTTAAGCCATACCTACAGTCTATCAAACATTGCAGATTTACAAGGGTTTCACGAGCTCTGTTTTAGTGATTTAAGCCATACCAGTCTATCAAACATTGCAGATTTATAGGGGTTTCACGATCTCTGTTTTAGTGATATTGTAGGGGTTTTGCAAGGGATTCAATTAAAAAATACAAATTACTGGTCTTGACTCATTTTGAATTGCCGTGGTCTAATGTAGTTTAATATTTTTCATCTTCATTTATTTTCTTGTTCAGAGATGCTTGTTTGACTTACCAAACTTGCCTTTCATCACAGAGATTCTAATTCCAAATGATGCTCAAGAACTTTCATATTCTCTGCTATTGCATTTCAATTGGATGTACAGTAGAGTATTATGACAGTCCAAACTCTCTATTTGATGCAGCTTACTAATCTCATTGAAAAGTTTGTATTGATTGTGCTGAGCAATGGAGCTATTCTAACGATGACAAGGGACATGTTTGACCACGATGTTGGATTTATGCTTTAACATGGCTGACATATGACAGATGTCGGTTGATGATATTGGATATGTTACAATCACCAATGATGGAGCAACAATTTTGAAGATGCTGGAGGTGGAGCATCCAGCTGCAAAGGTTGGGTCATTTGTTCTCTTGGTGTTTCTTATTGTCTGTTTGTTGTTCTTAATATCTTATGCTATTACACATTATCAGTGGTAATGGATGTAAAAATATTCATTATTTGACTAGTACTTCAAAAACTTATTATGTTTATCAATTTCATTCCATAAATTTTTTCAATGCACTCAAAATATATTGTTAATGAGGTTGGTGTTTTCATCTATCTATAGGTTTTTGTGGAACTTACAGAATTGTAGGATTGAGAAGTTGGGGATGGCACAACGTCGGTTGTTATTATTGCTATAGAGTTGCTGAAGGTATGTTATATAGATTATATCTTGTTTTAGGGAGATTGTTTTTTGTGTTACCTTGTACTTTTTTGTAAGACCTTTAAATCTTTACTTCGCTTCTTAGGTTCTTATTTCAAATTTCATAAAGGCATCTTTCTTACAGTGTGCTGCATGTGCCCATTTGATTTTTGTACTTACAACAAGCAAATGACCTAGTTTAGAATAAAATCCATCCAACTTCTATCATCAGTGGATATAGGGTAATTTAAGCTTTTTATCTTACTAAAAAGAAATGCATGCATACAGAATTGTATTTATGGATTTCAGAACAGGGATTAAATAAGCATAGTTTGTGAGTAGTAGAATCAGTTGTTTTGCTATTATTTAGATGATTGTTTTATGACTTGAGTGTCCATTGCAAATCATATTGTGATTTTTTTTTTGAACAACTTGCAATGAGGGAAGCCTACAAATACATTGATGATAAATTGGCTGTCAAGGTGAGTTATGCATTGATAGTGTTAAGGATGCTTGTAGAATTAATGCTTGCTTGATGTACATTCTCATATGTTGTGTGTTTAGGTTTAGCAGTTGACATCATATTCAGATTTTTCACTGGGGAGTCACATTTTCAGCTTCTCATATTTGTATTGACTTGATTATTGGAGGTGGCCTTTTTTGTGTAGGAATAATGTTAAAGACTTCTAAATTTGGTCTATCATCTAGATTATTTTGATGGGATTCTTTTTTGCTTCGATGTTTAATGCTTAGTACAAGAATGGGGCCAACTTTGAGGACTTGAATGTCTCATAACAGGTTGATAAGCTTGGCAAAGATTCTCTTATCAACTGTGCAAAGACTAGCATGTCTTCAAAAATTTTAGCTACTGACAATGACCAATTTTAAAAAATGGTAAGTCTTACTAGATCTATCCAGCATATAAATTAAATGAAGTGAGTTATTATTGTGCTACAAGTGTTGAAAATGTATATGTATATTTTTTCCCTCTGAATTGCAAATGAATAGATTTGTCATTTTGTTGCTTATTCACATATCTTTATGCTAAAGGTCATTCAAATTAATTCTAGGCACTTCAATCTTGAATAGATTGCTTAGGCGAATCTCATAAAAAACTAGCAAAATGGTAATTCATCCAAAATTTATCGGAACTCTCTTTATCATAACATATCGGATTATTCATATCTTCATAAAATTTCCATATCCAAACTCTAAAGGAACAATTCCCATTATATTAGAATTCTGTGCATTTTCAGATTGTCCATTATATTGGACTTATCACTTAAATCAGAAACTGCAAATTCTTAGAAGACCGACTTATACTCTCGACCTCATCATTGAATGTTGTGAGAGCAAGATCCTATCTACTTGGTCAATTTCAGATCAGAGATTTCTATCAGGACTATCCTTTGACACTAGAGGGATTGATGGGGTAAGATGTGACAAACATGGGATAATTGAGATTTGTTTTACATTTTAATTCAACTATTTATAATTTTCCAACTCAATGTGATGGAGGAGTTAATGAATTAGATCAACTAATGTGTTAAACTAACGTGTTAATTGTCTACTTTGAGGAGTTAAAAGTGCATGATTAAAGGGAGATCAAAATTGAATGAAATAGTTACCTAATTGCATGGATGAGTGAAGTGGATTTGATTGATGGGTGGGACTAGGAGCAAGTTTGAGTATACTGATTGCACTAGGTAGTCAATTAGGTGAGGTGAAATTAATTTATTAAATATTTATGCACATGGGATGAAAATTAATATTAAATTAATTTATTAATATATTGCACACATGGATAAACATGATGAGGTGTCTAAAGTTAGAGGAGAATTTAGAATGCTAAATCTGAAACACCTCTGACTGTCACCTATAGGAAGAAGACAGTCAAGTGTTCATCCTAATTTTAGGATGTAAATGTGGTATAGAATGATGGTAGGAAGATTTGAAAGAAGAAGATTGAAGATCAAAATGAATTGTATCATATTTAATCAATAAATAAAGTGTTTGCAGGTTTATATTTGATGGTACTATCAAACATTTTTGGAAACAGTCATGTTTTCCTTTGTTATGGAGCATGTTTGTATTGGTAAATGGATAAGATAAGTGCTAAGATCGATTTGAGAGTGTTATGTGATGTCTTAACTTTGTTTTGGAACCAATTTGGGCTTTGGCCGTTGAGCAAGTGAAGAATTAGACTAATTTTTTTCTTAAATTGTCTGAAACCCTCATCAATAGAGGACTTGACAAGGGTTTATAAATATCTCGCAATTCAACTAGTGGAAAATTGTGTTTCTTGACTCATTCTAAAGTAGACTCAGGATCTTTAAGATGTACTTGATTTGGTATCAGATGGTTTGATATTTTGTGAGCAATTTGATGCCCTAGCGGGCAATAACAGTAATCTTTATGGTTTTCTTGACTGTGTTTAGTTTGTTCTCCTAATCAGTTAATGTCTAAAGGGTATCCAATGGCAAAAATAGTTGAATAAGGTTATAAACATCTTTAATATTCCATTCAAATGCATGGTTTGTTAATTCATGAAGGTTGGAATCTGATTCAATGCAGACAGTCAGCTGATGTAATGGTAACAGTCACATTGATGACATAATATTGTTTAGGTTATTTGATCATTGCTATCAGAACTGCATATTGAATTTGAAATGAATCTTTGCTACACTAACACTTAGCATTTAGGAAGTATGAATCCTACAAGGAGTTGATTGAAGAGGTTTGATACTGTGAGAAACTGTGATCAAATTCCTTTAAGTAGATAGTGACAGTTGAAAGTTGTGAAGCTATGACATCAACTTTTTGGGTATGGAAATCTAGTATATTGACAAGTGCTAGAAGGACTTGGTGACAGATAAATGGACTATAGACAGGGTTCCTACATTGGGTTAAGGATAGTGCATAAGGACAACATAAGGAGGCAGTTTTTAGGTATGGTGTACTTCTCCAAGTTCAATAAGGTAATGATCACTGTTAATTTTTTCCAATTCCTTAGTAGAGTTCTGGTTCTCCATATTGCTTGGAGAAACATGGAGAGTATAGTCGTGCCCAAAATATTCATAATATTCATTATAAGGAAATTTGTCTAGGGGCTCAATACCCACAGCAACTGCAGTCTATATCAAGCAAGTTGAAACATCCATTTAGAAGGTACAAAATTCATAAAGAAGAATAGATGTTCAGAACCATGTAAGTATCTCTAACAGTATAGAAAGAATATATACCTCATAACACCAACAATGGGCAACATTACGAATTATGTAACCCCCACCTCCAACAAGCATTAATGGAACATTGAATGATTGAAGAAACCGAACACAATCTGTGTGTCCTCTAATTGATAAATTAAAGCATCCCAGCCTATCACCTGAAAGTGAATCTGCTCCACATTGTAAGACAACTGCTTCTGGTTGATATACTTCCATGACTTTCTGAATGATACTTCCATGACTCACATTTCACCAATGATGGGAGTATTTTTAGAAGATGTAAACCCTTAAGTTTGGTGTCAAAGCATACATTTAGGCCTCATTCACATATGTCTGGAAAAGGAGGCCTATAAGGGCAAAATCAAATTGTACCCTGATGCAATATAAGATACAAGGTTTCAATAAAATATCTTATTCCAATGGGATGATAAGTGTTTCAATAAAATATCTTATTGAAATACAACTAGCTAATGCCTAGGGTTTTCTTTGGTTGAAATGAATTGAAACAATCATATAATAGCTTTCAAAATGTTTAGATGTTTGAAAGTTAGAAGTTAATATGGTTTGAAGGAAGAAAATTGTGGTTGTCGCATGATCGCATAAACCAAATATGAGTTATGCGATCATGCGAAAAGTTAAAAAAAAGGCAGATTAGTGGGCCCTGTTTCTCAGCAGGACCTGAGTTATGACATAGAAAGAACTTCCACGTGGCAGTGGGACCCACGTACTCTGATAGCGCAGATGCGCCAATGACAAAGTGGTCGCATGATCGCATGGATTAAAATATTGCTATGCGATCATGCGACAACGTAAGTCACCCAAGATGCTTAGCGAAAAAGTGGGATGCGGACGCGTGGCGATGGGTCCCAAAGACTTATCGGCCAATGTGAATCAATGATCCCTATTTTTCCGCTATGGTGCGAAAAAGTCACAGAGGCAATACGGGATCTCACATGTGTCCGGTGCATAAAAGAAGTAAGGAATTAAGCGAGAATACAAACTCCATTGGATTACATTGACTTTTTAATTTCTTTATTTTCCTTAAGTCTCGGGTCCCACCTGACAGCTTCTTATCGGGCGGACAAACTTTTCTTGGCCCCACCTGACACGTGGATGAATCTCGCAAGTTTGCAAAAGCATTTGGTAGGGGTCACAATTTTGTGAGGACCGTCAGATGCGTTCCTTTATTCCACCATAGGTAAGTCCATTGACTCGGGTCCCACCTGACCTCCATTGTCGCATGATCGCAAGAGTGTTATTTTATTCACGCGATCATGTGACCGCTTTATCATTGGTGCATGAAATAATATTTAATACTATCCTCGTCGGGCTCGGACTTATAACTTTTCATTATCGCATCTGCACTGTTAGCATACGTGGGTCCCAGTAGAGCGCATTCACCTGCCCGAACTCCATTGTCGCATGATCACATGGCATTATTTTATTCCATGCGATCATGCGACCACTCTATGATTGGTGCACGATATAATATTTCTTTTTAATAAAATGGGCCCACATGAACACATGGCGTAATCCTACATTGCCAAGCATACATCATATTTAGCATTATATTCTTCTTTCTTTTCCTACCCATGACCTCAGTCGACAGGTCGATCATAACACTGTGTCAATAATCCGTTGTTCTTAGTCACCTTTGATGTTCCATTGGATTATGTTATCTTTTAATCTCTTTATTTTCCTTAAGTCTCGGGTCCCACCTGACAGCTTCTTATCGGGTGGACAAAATTTTCTTGGCCCCACCTGACACGTGGATGAATCTCGCAAGTTCGCAAAAGCATTTGGCAGGGGTCACGATTTTGTGAGGACCGTTGGATGCGTTCCTTTATTCCACCATAGGTAAGTCCGTTGACTCGAGTCCCACCTGGTCCTCCATTGTCACATGATCGCAAGAGTGTTATTTTATTCACGCGATCATGTGACCGCTTTATCATTGGCGCATGAAATAATATTTAATACTATCCTCATCGGGCTCAAACTTATAACTTTTCATTATTGCATCTACATTGTTAGCATACGTGGGTCCCAGTAGAGCGCATTCACCTGCCTGAACTCAATTGTTGCATGATCGCATGGCATTATTTTATTCCATGCGATCATGCGACTGCTCTATGATTGGTGCACGTGGATTCCCAGCCTGGCACATTTCAACATCAAATCGTACACTGTTTTCACTGTTAGGATCATGGAGACTTAAGGAATCGATTTATACATTCATTTCATGGAGAACATCAGTTTCTACTGTTACTTGAAAATACATTAGATCGATGAGTGTTCGGCTTTGCAACGTCAGTAGTTTGAACTTATTATTAAGTCCTTCATAACAGCATAACACTATTCTTAGATCCCAAGAGATTCCAATGAAAACTCCATGTCATCTTCAGATTATTGTAGATAGTATTAAGCTCTGTTTGAAACATATTCAAAACATTGAGATACAATAGGCATGATAAAATCCTTTGTAAACACTGCAATATGACATAGTTCGAACTAGTCAATCAATCTGTCAACAATATCTTTGCACCCGTCCAATCCATAGATTTATCTAATCACATCAAAGACTGATCACATTTAGTATTTATATATGGTATGATAATTCTAATTGTAACTGATAATTCTATTTATATATGGTATGATAATTAATTAATAATTATTGTAAATAAGAAACCAATACCACTTTTTAATAGAGATTTTTTTAAAAAATTTTTTTTAGCATTGGTCTCATTTTCGACCAATGCTATGGTCAAAATTTTGACCATTGGACCAAAACAATCGACGACAAAGCCATACATTCGACCAATAGTATGGTTGAAATTGAGACCATTGCATGGTCTCAATTTCTACCAATGCATGGTCTCAATTTTGACCAATGCATGGTCTCAATTTCGACCATTGCATGGTCTCAATTTCTACCAATGCATGGTCTCAATTTCGACCATTAGACAAAAAAATGATGGTGATTCTTCTAGTTTCAATTAAGAGCTATAGTCAAAATTTCGACCACTATTATGGTCAAAATTTTGACAAATAAGAAATACGTAGAACATTCGACGAAAAAAGAACGATGAAAGTTTTGGTCGTGGATTCGACCAATTATTGTCGAAAATTCGACCAATTCTCGTCGAAATTTGAGGTAAAATTTACTAGTAACTCCATTTTCTTATGGAGTCGTTGGTATAGTTTTCTGCCTATGAATACCATTAGAGGAACAATAATCTTCAAATTATGTGCTGCAATACTCACCACCATTATCAGATTTGAGACATTTTAGCCTTTTACCAGTCTCATTCTCAACCAAGCATTTACATTTCTTAAAAGTTTGAAATACGTCATATTTCTAAGGAAATAAATCCATACTTTTCTTGTTGCATCATCTATAAATGTAACATAATACAAAGAGCCACCAAGGGAAGATACCTAAGATGGTCCCCATACATCTGTATGCACAAGCTCTAATCTCTCATTTTTCTTTTCCTTTCCACTCTTTACAAAACTAATTCTCTTTTGTTTTCCATAAACACAACTTTCACAGAAATCCATATTGACACATTTCAGACCATGTAAAACTTTCTTTGAATGAAGTAATTTCATACCTTTTTCACTCATGTGCCCGAGTCTGTTGTGCCAGAGTGCTGTGTCAGAACCTACAGCAACAGTTTGATGTTCTTCCTAGTCAACTGGAGCCACTCTTCCCGAACATTCATTATCTTCTGAAACAATTAAAGTAGAAGGAACAGTATGACCTGTACAAAGATATAAGGTGCCTACTTTCACACCTTTTGCGACTACTAAGGAACCTTTTGAAACCTTCCAATTTCTATCATTAAAAGTAACTGTGCAACCCTCATCACCAAGTTGCCCTGCTGAAATTAAATTCCTACTCAGCCTTGGAACATGTCTTACCTCTTGTAGTAGCCAATGATTCCCATTCTGCAACTTAATTTTAATTTTTCCCAATCCAACTACCTGACAGGGTTCAATATCGCCCAAATAAACTTTCCCAAAATCCCCTTGAACATAATCAAGAAAGTTACCTCTATGGGGTGTAGCATGAAATGAATCCCCATAATCTAAAACCCTTGAATCATCAATACTTTCTAAAGAAAGAAGCAAGGCATCCTCTTCGGGTTTATTACTTACCACATTTGCCTCCTTGTTACTTGTTGCAAGCATATAATAAACATACAAGTGCATAGATAGAAGTATTTCAAAAATGGGGAAAGAAGAATTGTTTGGAATTGACATGGAATTGGAAAATAGGAATTGGTTTCCCTTCTCAAAATTGAATTCTCAATTCCAATTCCATGCCTCAATTCTAATTCCAGGTTCTGAGGTGGATTGGCAAAATGCTCATTTTGGACGAAAATTAGAATTGACCTATACCAATTCACCAATTCCCATTTTCTGATTCCAACAACCAAACGAGCCATGAAAGAATGAGGAAATAAAGAGTGTGAATGAAATATTTAGAGATTGAAAACAAGTGCATAATTAATTAATTAAGAATTAGACCTAAGAATGTACCTACTCATGTCATGTGATAGCATATATAAACGTATAAATGTTAGTGTAGATCAAAGAGAAATATTAAACTACACACTTCTACATTCTTAATATATAAGTCAAGGCCCACTCGATCAATTTTCTCCTTTACAAGTGGAGTTATATGATTCAAACATTCTAGCTCAATTACCTCCAAGAGTGCTACATGATGCAATTGAGAGTTTTAAAAAATATTGATGAAAGATATATTCATGCAAATGCCTTATTAAGGTCCTCAATCATGTCATATGGATGGATGGGACTTGGTGTAGGGTCTACTATTAAGAACACATGACTATTTTATTTACCTTTTGATATTGCATGGTTCTCCTAAAGGTCCCTATTTTGAATAAGTTCAATAAACCCAAGTATTTTTTTACCCTTTTTATGCCATATTAATTGGCAGTGTTTGGTTGCTTTAACAAGGTGGAAACAATTAATCTTGATGCATTATTGTTCAAACAATCAAATTAGTGAGAACCCCCGCTATGATAAAGTGATAGAAAAATGGTCTTGGTTGTCCTAAAAAAATAATTTATTCTTATTTCCTTGGATTTTCTCATTAGACAAATAATAATGAATAAAACCATACATGGTTTATCAGCAAAGAGTGTTATGTGATGCAAGGGAGAGTCCCTCAAAATATCAATGGAAGGGATATCTACAAAAACCACCTTGAGGTCTCAATCAAGTCATATGAACTAATTAGTCTCAGTGTGGGTTCAACTATTGAGGCCACATATTTGTTGTATTATCTTTCTAAGATTGCATGGTGCTCCTAAAGGTCTTCATTTTGAATGAGGTCAATTAATTCAACCATTGTCATTTATCCTTTTATCCTTGATTGATTGGGAGTGTTTGGGTGTTTTGATAAGGTGACACCAACTAATCTCTATGTAGCTTGGCTCAAATCTTTGGATAGGTTAGAACCCTTACTATGTTGATGCAATAGAAAAGGATATTGATAGATGCTCAAGTTTGAATTAAGAGAGGGCGATTGGCCCTTGATGGCTATTATTTTGATTTATTAGAGAGAGGGGGGGAACATATTAATAAATAGGCATTATTTTTTATCGAGTAGATCTAATGCAAATTGATTGTATTCTTGCATGTTCAAATTTCACTTTTCTTTCCTTTATAGAATTGTAAGTATTTATTAGGGGAAATTAAAATATATTGAATTAATGCTCTATTTTCTATAAAAATTGTAAAAAAAATTATAATCATAATCTAATTATATAAAATATATAACTTTATGTTAAAGTAAATTGTTTAATTTTTTAAAAAATTCTTTGTAATGTTGTATGACTATACATAAATGGATTATAAAAATTTAATCTAAAGATTATATATCATAAAAATAAATTTATATAATTAATATTTTTATATTGAAAATATAGGATATAAAAATATTATATTTAAAAATTTAAGTATTGGCATAGTATTTTTAATTTAAAAATACTTTGTATATAGTATAGAAGTTGTCGTAATAATGAAGGTCAAAATTTAATGTATGGTAAAATAAAATTGTTTTTTACTTAATTTACTTTCTTATGTTTTAAATATTGATTTTAAATAGAATTAAAATAAAAAATAAAAATAGTAAGGTTACCCTAACATATAATATTACACAATATAAGTATCTATAACAAAATGATATCACAAAAATAACAAGTAGCAAAGTCAAATTAAAAGTACACATAAATATAAAGTATCATTAAAATATAATTAAATTGATTACAAATACAAAATAAAATATAACTTTTTACATTTACATTTAAACAAAACATAAAATTAATTTAATGTAATAATTTAAATTGAATTAAAAAATTATATATCATATTTAAAAATATAAATAAAAATATATAATATAATATAAATAATTAATATAATATAAAATTATATAGTATAAAAATGTTTATAAAAAAATATGGCAGAAAAAACGTAGCAGCTAAATCTGAACGCAGTGTTTAAAAAGGGTAAAAATATTAATAAAAACATGGAAATATGGGTGTAAACAAGTTTATCACAATGCCACAGTTTTCTGACAAATAGGTTGTATTTGCATACCATGCCATCCTGTGCATAAGAGGGAGATTCTGTCGGTTGTGGCTATCCAGCCAGAAGGAATCTCGTGGGTAGATAGCCGTTGCCGTAAGCGGTGTGGGGTCGTCTGCCCATGTGGTTCTCACTTCCATCTTTCTGGCTTATCTTTGAAAATGAATGTCGATTAAATTCATCATGCTGTGGTCATTATACAACTCGACAAACCGAGGTCCGGTCCATGATTAGGACCTTAAAAGCTGATTCGTAACTAATATCTATAAACTAAATTACTTGGTCTCAAATCAGCTGCCCCATTATCTGTTTCTAGATAAGCCAGAAAGATGGAGGCGAGAACCCCATGGGTAGAGGACCCCACACCGCTTACCTAATATTGATGTTAGAATACAATATTCTCGACGTTGAAATTGATTTAAAATAATCCTGTACGTCGCTATCATGCATTATTGGATAAATCGTAAAACGTGGATAGCCACTACCGATCATCGTCCCAACTTTCGAGCTATTAACGAACGTCATTATGTGTGTCATTCATGAAAAGACAGCAATAAAAACACTCTTCGAAAAACTCGATTTCTCCGCAAGAGGCGGACAAGACAACATCAATGAATGTCACGCCACCATTTTATAAAGCTGGTTTATTTCCTCACTTTTTTAAAACAAAAAACAAGGGTCCTAGAGCAAGAATATTTGGGTGAAAACATCTTTTTAATTAATGACAGATAACTCATTAAACTTCACATCATTGATATGGTTCTTCATATTGTTTTATAATTGTTTAATGCCTTCAAATCAACGTGTCTTAGTTCAGATTATTTTACGAAAATAATTGAGATTATGTGTATTTTATTCTCATAGCATTTTATGTAAAAGGTTAAAAAAATTATATAGATATTTGTATGTGAAAATATATTTTTTTGGAAAAACTTATATTTAAATATTTTAATTATAGAGATCAATTAGATGGTATAGATTTGATTCTCCATCAAAAATATTTTATCTTTTAAGACAAAAAAGAGATTATATAAATATTCTATCTTTATTTGTTTTATATAAGAGAAGAATCCATACCTAATTATAACATTTAAATTGAAGATGTCAAATTTGACTCCTTAACTTTATATTACTGTCTTGATAGTGGTTGATTCAATAATATAATCTATTAGACATAATTTTAGTCTTGAAGCATGATATACTTGTTAGTTGAAACTAAGTATAATTTATATTAAAATAATAAATTTAGTGTGTATTTTTTAACTCCTCGTGCCATACAAGCCACAAAATTCCTTATTTGGATGATGTCATACCATCATACAACTGTATAATATATAAATTAAAAATTCATATAATATATAAATTATTTGAAGAGATATAAATTATATATAGTTTAATAATATTTTATTAAATTAAAATATTTTAAATAATTGAGATAGTGTGGATTTAAAATTTCTCATTATTGAATTGAAGTCAAACTATATTTGATAAGTGTACAAGAAGATGAGATAATGGTTGCGAAAATGAGGAAGCTGGGAATTCAGCGAAGAATAGCTTTTCAAACCAAACAAATTAATTTAGGGCTTTTTCACCATAAACGCGAAGTAGCAAAGGCCTCTGGTTCTGCACCTGATAAGTCTTACGCCAACACCAAATCTCACAAGGCGATCTCATTGGTTAATGGTGTTGACAAGGATTTTACAGGTTACTGCTTCAATTGTTGGCAATACGGCCATAAGCAGGCTCATTGTAAGAAGCCGGATGTGCGATCTCTGCACCCCTCCTATGATCATCTCAAAATGTTTATTGCGAAACAAAAAGAAAAAAGCCTACGGGAAGCTCAGCATAATGAAACATCTGGTGTTAGGGTTTCAAACTCCATTGCAGAGACCTTGGTTGGCAATGGGAGTTTGTTTTGGAGCAGGAACCCGATGCACAAAATTTTCTTTGTCCAATCTTTTGGAAAACAAATGGATTTTTTTGCCAAAACCAAATATGCATGTAAGACAAAGCTAAGCGACGAGACCGCTAAGGCGGATAAACCTGAGTACATATCTGTACGTGCTCCCGATGAACCCCAATCTGCTATGGGGGAAGGTAGGTTTTTATCTGCCCCGACGCTTCCCGTTCGCATTCCAAACCAGACAACGGCTTGGCAATCGGTAAAGAGAAAGAAAAAGGGAAAAAGGTATTCACCAGCCCCCAGTAATTATAGCATTTCTTTAAAAAATTCGTTTGATCTACTTAACATAGAATGCAAATGTTTTGATGTTTACACACCCCCGCATAAAAGGATTGGATCTATGGAAGATAGGGGCTCTAAGGTTGAGACTCACAAGGATGATGTTTTTTCCCATCCCACAGTCAAGAAACCCTACCCTAATCTTGTCAAAAACCCAACCTTCTATGCGGGGAAGTCTAGGGCAACTGATAATGCACGTAAATATATTAGTGCTCCTGAGATTTATAGCCCTCCCCATCAAAGATGGTTAGAGAGGTCTTCATCTCACAAAGCACCTTCAGATGTGAATAGTCTTGGATATAATTCTGTTTTGCATCATAAAGGTTTTCAAAATTCAGCCTATACGCCTCCTCACAGGCATAATAGCTACCTTAAAAAAGGTAATGTAAATTTTGGTATGCATTATGATACACTTATTTTAGATAATAATGATATCATTCAGTATCAGAAGCACCTTGTAGAAATAGGTTTGATCTGCATATGGCACGGTACAGGGGTTTCTATTAATGATTTAATAAAAGAGATATCAACACAACTACCCAAGGAGGTAAGTATATCTCGGCTATTGGAGAATTTCATTTACATTGATTGCAAAAGTAGTGACCTAAAAAATAGCATCATGAAAAAGAATGTTATTAAATTCAGGCATATTCCTTTTTCTATGTTTGATTCGTTACCTCTATTTAATCTTCTACATTTAAAGGATTTCAAAGTTGAAAAAGCTATTTCTATCAAAAATCTACCTCTAGAACTAACAAAGCAGGACATTGTCTGCAAAATAGGCAATAAGATTGGTAGATTTATTAGAACTGCTGAATCAACACTTAATCATGTTGATAAGATAATCATTGTTGAAATGAATTATCACCAAAAGTACATTTCTCCTATTCAATTAAGTTTTAACTCTAACTCTGTTATAGTCAATCCTATTATCTTAGAGGATTACATAGAAATTGATAAAGTTCCTCACTTAACACAGGAGAATACTACCTTACTAAAGCAACTTAGTGAGGATTATGAAGATCATTTTTGTAAAAATAAGGGAGGATTCAGCATAACGCCCTCCAAAACCCATAATTTAGATAGGCCTTCCTCCCCACCTATGCCCATGATTAATGCTGTTTGTCAGAACAATTTTGAAAACATTCATTCCCAGCTATATAAGGACATTACTTCTTCTCCTAAAGGCTTGGAACCTGTAAGGGAACAGTCCCATAAAATTTTTTCTAGTAATCCTAATGTGACAAAGGATTTAGGAACTTGTTCCCAAGGAAGAGAAGCAAATTCAATCGTCTCTTCCCCCTCTCTGTCACCTATATGCACTAAGAATCCCCCTCAAATGGAGACCAATAGTGATATAGGGAACCAGCCACTACAAGAATAGAAATCAGAAACAATGACCTGTGAGCAAGAAGTCAAAATAATCACTAACTACTTAGCTGATACAGTGACGGATGAATCAATGAATCTTTTCATTGATGAAATATGTGACAAAGAAGAACTATTACTATAGAAAAAATTACTGATAGAAAAGATTATTGAGCTTCAAAAGGAGGAAACTCCCGAAAAATCTCTAATTAAACACCAACAAGAAAAAGAAAGTATCCCAATCTCTATTCCTTTGGAAATGGAAATCCTGAACAAGGAAACTCCAAAGGATTCAGAGGATTTGATAGAGATGTTTGGGGAAGATATTATAGACCAAATAGATTGTCCTATTTTTATGGAGGAAGTACAGATAGTCCTTGATCAAAAGGATTTAGATACTTCCCAGAATGTTCTCATGGATATCCCTGATGCCAGCAAAGAGGCCATTACTGGTCTATTTGGGATAACCAATGAAGATAGATAGCTCGGCATTGCTATTAACAGGGGTGGTTTAAGCACCCCCAATATCAATAAACTCAAAAAAAAGAGGGGGAGGAAGTCCTCTATTGAATTAAGAAACCTAGCTGGCAAAGCCAGTAACCAACAAAAAATTTCTGACATCCTGAACTCAAGGAAGGGGAAGTGCCTTCCCTAGAATCAATGAAAGTTACTACTTGGAATGTTAGGGGCTTAAATGCCCCTAACAAACAAAAATTAGTTAAAAGATACTTAAAAAACTTCGAATCAGAAATTATACTGCTTCAGGAAACTAAGTTAAGTAATGAAGAAAGCATTAAGCTTAGCAATAAATTAGGAATATGGAAATCTGAATTTGTTGTGTCCAAGGGAGCCTCTGGCAGCCTAGCCATCTTGTGGGATCCTAGGAAAGTCTTAGCCACTATCACAATTAAGAATAGTAACTGGATGGTAGCAAAAACTAGTAGTCTCAAGTCTAATTTAAAATTTATGTTGATCAACATTTATGGGCCTATTCCAAATGAGGAAAAAAGGAAGGTTTGGCAGGAAATTCAAACATTTCTTCAATCAAACCAATATGTTACGCATATCTTAGGTGGAGATTTTAACACTATCTTAGACACCAAAGATAAATTTGGAGGATCATAATTTATCTCACAATCGCAGAAAGATTTCAACCAATGGGTGACATCAAACCATTTAATCAATATTAACACTAATAATGGAACTTTCACATGGAATAATAGAAGATCTGGCTTTAGCCACATAGCACAAAAGCTGGATAGATTTTTGATTAGCGAAAATTCTGATTCCTTCAACCAACTAGTTAGTGTGGAAATTCTCCCAGAGGCAGGTTTGGATCATTTCCCGGTCAAACTCACTATTACAGAAAACTGTAAACCTTATAGGAATCCCTTCAAATTTGAGTTTATGTGGTTTCAAAATCTAGAATTTATAGATCTCCTGGAACAATGGTGGAACCAGATCTTGATTAAAGGATCTAAAATGTACAGTCTAGTGGCAAAATTAAAAATTATTAAGAATAAAGCCCTGGAATGGAATAAGAGTAATTTCAATAATATTTTCACTGAAAAAATTAACATTGAACAAGAATTAGAAGATCTTAATAATGAAGTAATAGAAAAAGGCATGAATGAATGTAGTTATCTAAGAGAAAAAGAACTTATGTCCAAATACAATGCGATCCTTCTTAAAGAAGAAATCTTCTGGAAACAAAAATCAAGGGAAACTTGGTTGAAGGAGGGTGACTATAACACAAAATTCTTTCACAACTCAACAAATTTTAAAAGAAGTATCAATAGAATTTCAAAGATTAAGAACGGTAAGGGTCACATTGTCGAAGACCTAGAACAAATATCTACTACACTAGTGCAATTTTATCAAACCCTACTCAATAATAATGATGTTGTCAGCCCAGAAGCCCAAAATGAAATGTTAAAGGCAATCCCCAAATTGATATCAGAAACAAATAATAAAATGATTAATGAGAAATTAACTTTGGAAGAGTTTAAGACAATGATTTTCCAAATGCATCTAGATAAAGCACCTGGACCAAATGGATTCCAGACTGGTTTTTTCCAAAAATGCTGGCATTTTGTGGGTCATGAAGTCTGGCAAGCAGTTGAAGAAACCAGAAACTCGGGCTCTTGATTATCTGAAATCAATAACACTTTCTTTACTCTAATACCTAAGAAAAATGAATGTATGGAACCAGGGGATTTTAGACCCATTTCACTACGCAACACTATCTATAAAATTCTATCTAAATGCTTGGCAAATAGACTCAAAACACTTCTCCCCATTATCATCTTTGAAGAACAGACAGGCTTTGTAGCCAATCGTTCTATTTTAGATGGTATTATTATAGCCTAAGAATTAGTACACACAACCCAAGCTACCAAAACCCCAAGCATGCTTATTAAAATTGATATACATAAAGCTTATGACAAAGTGGACTGGAGTTTTCTTTGCAAGTGCCTAGAGGCATTTGGCTTCTCCAAACAATGGATGAACCTTATCTATAACTGTATGTCCACTCCCAAAATTTCAATTCTGGTTAATGGCACTCCAGAAGGCTTTTTTAATAAATCTAGAGGTATTAGACAAGGAGACCCACTATCTCCTTTCCTCTTTGTGATCATGGTAGAAGCCCTAGGTAGAACTATTAGTAAGAAACAATTGGAAGGTAGTATTATAGGTTTAAAGGCATTGGATAATGTCCCAAATATTACTCATCAACAATTCGCTGATGACACCATTCTCTTAGGTTCAGTTACTGTATCTGAAGCTAAGGCTTTTAAAGATATACTCAATCTTTATATGAAAGTGTCAGGGAAACAGGTGAATCCAAAAAAGTCATAAATATTTTTCCTTAACACCACTCCAATTGTAGAAAATGAAATCTGTAATTTATTTGGTTACACTCCCGGGAGGTTTCCCTACAAATATCTAGGTATAGAATTAGACAAAGGTCTCTGGTCCTCCAAACTTTGGCAACAAGTGCTCGCTAAAATCTAAAACAAACGGAGTACATGGAAAGGAAAGTGGCTTACTAAAGCTGGCAGAACTACCATAATTAGATCAGTACTATCAACCATCCCCACTTATCAAATGTCTGTTCTTCCCCTTCTGGTTAACATTAAGAATAGTTTAGATAAAATGTTCAAAGATTTCTACTGGCAAGGCACATCTGAAGAGAAAAAACCAGCCTTAATTAAATGGGAAACCCTTTGCAAACCAATCTCTAGAGGAGGTTTGGGTATTAAAAACCTTCAATGGAAAAACAAAGCCTTGGGGGCTAAGCTGATTTGGAGATTATATAACGAATCGAACAATAAATGGGCCTCAATTTTATTGAATAAGTACATTCCAGACGCGGATCCTATTAACATATTTAGAGCCCAATGCCATGTTAAAGGGTCAAGAATGTGGAACTTCATTAAGGATTCTAGAGGGATCATAAGCAAATTTCTCACTTGGGATATAGGTAATGGAGAGAATGCTTTGTTTTGGGATGATTCCTGGGTAGGCCTAACCCCCCTTATTTCATTAGGTTTTTCACATAACTTTATAGAAGAATGTAAAAATATGATTGGTCTGTATCTTTCAAACTATCTAAGTTCGAAAGTGGATCTTCCTTCAAAATTCATAGGTAACGCAACTTTATCGAGCCTAGAAGTCCAGAAACTTCTAAAAATTATTAAGGACAGAGAAACATTTCTCAAGTATAGACCTGAAAAGCTAATTTGGGCAGGGTCGAACAGTGGTGAATATTCAGTTAAAGAAGGCTATAAGACTATATTAACTGAACAGAACATGGATAATTTAGATATGCCTCTGAACCTCTGCTAGAACAAAGCATGCCTCCCTAAGGCTGTAATGTTTCTTTGGGCAGCCATGCAAAAGAAAATCCTTACAGCTGATAGAATTACTAAGCTAGGTTTTGAGGGGCCATCCAGGTGCCCTCTCTGTGAGAAGCATTCAGAGGATGTCGATCACCTTCTTCTTAATTGTTCATTCACACATAACTATTGGAACTGGTTAAAGAAATGTCTAGACTGGAAATCCACATTTCAAGCAGATCTCCTAAGTACACTTAAAGCCTGGCCTACGCTCTACAAAGATAATCTTTACTGAGATATTTGGATTGTAGCTCCCTCCATTTTAGTCTAGGAATTTTGGAAAGAATGGAACAAAAGGATCTTTACTGGCAAGAAATTAGAATGGAGATCCATCACCAATAAAATAAAAGTCTCAGTCATCGAGATCATCAATAGCACCCTCAAAGACCAAGCTTGCTATGAGGAATCATTCAAAAGCTGGGACAACAGAACCAGGCTAAAGTGGCCTAATCTCAGGGTGCTGCCTCTTTATGGGAAAGGAGGGAGAAAATCTAAAGCTGATCGATCTAAATGTAAATGGTCCCCTCCAGATGTGGGATGGTACAAACTAAATTTTGATGGGGCATCTAGGGGAAACCCAGGAGTTGCAGGTATTGGGGGAATTATTAGAAACTGGAAAGGAGAAGTTATAGCTAGTTTCTCCCGACCCATTGCTCCCACCACCAATAATATGGTAGAGTGCAAAGCGGCATTGGTAGGCCTAAATCTGTGTAAGGATCTCAATATCTCCAAACTTATTATTGAAGGTGACTCACAGGTCATCATCAATGCTATTCGAACTAAGAAGACACTGAACTAGACTCTAAACGCAAAATTAGAAGAAATAAATACAATTCTGGAAGGTATTCACAATTATGAAATCAAACACACCTACAGAGAAGGCAATACTGAGGTTGATATATTAGCAAATCAAGGTGCCGATGGATTGATAACATTGAATAAATAGTCACGGTAACTCAGGGATAACCCTAGTCAATGAATGTCTTATTAGGTAATAATATTATAGATGGTTCATTAACTCAATACATATTATCACATAGAATTATGATCTTAATGTTAGCTACTCAAACCTATTCCCCAACTTTCCTCCCACCCTTAGACCTTTTGGGATACAGGTCACTTGAAATCCCCCAATCATAATAATAAATGAGTACTCGAGTTCTTGTGTTCTATCTAATGAAACACCGATACTTATCATGTTTCAGAGTAATGTTTTCCAGTTCATTATCCTTTCCCTAAGTCAGTATTAAATACATTCATAGGGTAGGCAAACTTTAAGCTGATTGGCTAGCCTAACTAGGGAATAGCGGTGCCAACTTAAGAGGATTCGGGTTACATTATAACAAAGTGCTTTTAGTATGATAAGAGACATAGATATTAATATAGTTAATTATAACTTCATCATCTCCCTTTCACTTTTTAGTATTTCATTGTAGTTTGTTCCCCCATCATCATTTCTCCCCACGTCCTAGCACTTCTTTAACATCCCCCCTCATTGGTTTATAACCTAGCACAGCTAATCACTCCACCTGTCACATCATTTCAATTAAGCATCACACATTAGTAGTCTTCTAAAGGAAGACTCCTCATCAGTTCTAGAATGTGCTTAGTGGGTTCTACAAGATTAATAGACTATAATCACAATCATTACTAAGCAAGCAAAACCGAGTAGAAACGTGACTACTAAAACTGAAAGTTAATTACCAAAACAATGTAGAGGGACATAGTCCTATTCATATGTTTATGCTTGTACAATCAAACTTGGTGCCAGCTTTCTGCAGTACACCCACCCTTATCATCATCGATCTCCGCTGGAAAGCCCATTATAGGGATTGGCTCACCCTTATCAAATAGCTAGATACCCAATCTTTATTCAGTAACTCTCTACACCTTTCCTTAGGCAGTGCTATGGAAACCAAGCTTACCACCTGATCATAGACTTGATAAAAGGTATGTATATAATCATACCCTTTGCTTAAATCTAGATATGGATATGTGTGCTTTTATCAGATATTTTTTGACAGTAACATATTTTCAGGAAGATATAAATTTATCTTACACATATATCTACTGGTACATTTTTAATATAACTATAACAGTAGATATATGTTTACATAAACAGAGTGTTCTTTAGCAAGCATATATAGAAGCTCTGTTTATTAGATGACAAGAACGGAGCTGTACAAATATAACCCTCAATACAGGAGGGGTTTGCATTGAAGCTCTGTTCATCTTTAGAGGATTATCAAAGGAGATTAGACTTAGTCGAAAGATACGACTACCATCATTCTCTCTGCTGGTTTTATTTGGAATCAAGATTTAAATAGATGTACCTTTATCTGATAATTTTTGACAGCAACATATGCCCAGAAATTTATTAATTTATATATAAACATATATATTCTGGTATATTTTATATACAATTATTCCTATAGCATTGATTTTACCAATTTTTATCGGGAGCATATGGGGTATATAGATCATCTTATACCTGTATTCAAACACTGTCTTTATCGATATATATATATATATATATATATATATATATATATATATATATATATATATATATATATATATATATATATATATATATATATATATATATATAGATATAGATATATATATATCTATATATATATATATCTATATCTATATCTATATCTATATCTATATCTATATCTATATCTATATATATATATATATATATATATATTCATATATTTATATATAGATAATCATATTTATATATATATATGAATATATATACATATACATATAGTTCTACAGTTATAGGGTCATGTTATCAATTGATCTATAATGTAGAATTGGTATGTATAAAAGAGCAAGAGGTCAACTTTCTGGCATATCATTGACTTATATATATTAATAAATGCATAGAAAGATATGTATTCATTTTTATATATACCCCCAAGCAACTCATGTTATTATGATTTTCATGTGGCCGGTACCCTATGACAGTTGTTATGCTCTAGGATATAGGCTAAAGGAATACCTTAGAAGCTCCTTTCTTTATCTATTTTTTCCATGTCTCCTTTCTATATATAAGGTTTCTGGTAATGTGCTATGATAAATTAGATTTTTGTTATATGGCTCTGATGTTATTTTTATTATCTAGGCCTTTAGGAATGTGATATAACTTTTTTAGGTCTCTAATGACATGGTTAATGGCAAATAGATTATCCTTAGTACTTTTTAATCAGATGATATTGTTTCCATCGTAGAACATGTTAGTAGATATGATTAAGTAACATGATTGTTATCGGGGCAACAATTGTTAATAGATTAATTTTTTCTTAATCTATATTATCTAAGTATAGGATCACAACTACAATGCTTAATTTTATCAATACTAACTATTTTCTCAGAGTGATTTTTTGGAATGGTTATATTCTTTAGATATCCTCCACAATGAGACAGGTATTCAATTTATTCCATTGGAGCAAGGTAAAAATGGCACGAACATAGTATATTATTTTTACATCATTAAATCTACTCTGGATTATTAACTATATAGGATGGAAGAGTTCTATTTTTTCTCTCTTTCAGGAGGACTTTCAAATGGCGTCAAGACCAAGCTTCTATCGAAGGATCAGGATCGGGTCTTCGTAGAATAACTTATCCATATGTATGAAACATAGAATGTAATCAAATAATATAATCGAAGAAATGAAGACACAAAATAGTGTTGTATCCCTTGTAACTATATAGTCCTCGACAAGGTCGAGCAGTGGGTATGCCCACTGGAAATATTGTATTTTTCTAAACAATCTCGAAATTCATTGAGTCGTGGGAATGCCCATGGAATCTATGTATCAGTATCAGGACTTATGTCCCGGGCATGGCTAGAGGTTTTCTCAACCCCGCTCTTTCCTACTAGCACCTGCACTGAGCGGGGTCTTTTATGTACAAACTCTATTATTTAAATATAAATAAAATTTAGGGCTTCGGCCTTTTACCGATAAAAAAAAAACAAACAAACTATATTTGATAAAAATTCAAGCATGTACATACTAAGATTCTAAAATAAACATCAAATAACATTGTTAATCATTGTATATGCAAATCATAAGATATTTACCTCAAAATGATATGTCATATACTAATAACTAATTCAATCATCATGCAAAATAACATGGCAATTAGTAAGACATGTAGGTCATAGAATATTTCCCTCAAAATGATATGTTATATGCTAGTAATAAATTCAATCATGATGTAAATCTCACATGACTTAAAAGTAATTGTTTGATTATCTCTTAAAAAGAAACTAAGGTCACAAAATAAGGAGATGGAATTTTCCACATATATAATAGTAGTCTAACTCAAAATTACAATATATAGTTGATTTTTATATCTTAAATCCACAATCTACTCCCTCTAAGTCTATGAGTGTTAAAGTATTCAATCATGAATATATTTATATAAAGCTTGATAAACTATAATGATTATCCAAAAAATGTTGACCATGATCCTCCATATGAATATCTTTAACATGTGTAAATAGATTGAGTTAGTTATAAAATTATTCTCAAAATTAAATATTGGGAACATTGAATTTTATTTCATAATTTCCTTACCATCTCCACTTTGCATTATTATCATTTGGTTAAGATCAATAGAAAAGGGTAGCATATATTCTTGATTTTTTTCCAATCATCTAACATTGCAATAGCTCGCCCTAGCTCGCACAAGTACCCAAGATACGGGCTACTAGGCATTGGGCTAGGTCGGTAAAAGCACAAAGTTGTGTCATGTTTCAGGACATCTTATCAGCACAGCTAAATTTGAATATTTCTAACTAAAATTATTATTTGTCTAACATATGGTCTAGCTAGATTCATTTTATCTAAGTTAGATAAGTGCTTCAACTTTTCCAATTAGAAATATCTATTAAATGCATGTTTTATACCAATTACTAAAGAAATAAAATTATTTCAGAAAAGCGATGTTTCAATAACTCCTACTCTTTTTAATGATATTTTTTTTTCAAATATAAAAATACTATTTTTTAGAGCACAAAGTCAAGATTATCATCATATAATTTTTATAGTATTTTAATTAGATCTAATATATTATAATTTCAAAATACTGCAAGTAGGTATTTTAACATTCGAGAACAAGCTGCTTCAAAAATAGAAGAAAATAGTAAAGCTTATAAAAAAAAATGAAATTTTATATTTAACACTAGAGGAGAGAGTTCTATTCAAGAATGTGTAATTTTTTTTCTGAATGGTGTAGATTTGATAGGGGAAATTTTGTGCGAGATGAAAACTGTCGATTTCAGGTATGTTCGACTTTGAATAGTTATAATGGAGAAAATATACATTGAAAACTATTTTTTCTTCTTTTTGGCACTAGCTATACATTTCATCTATAACATATTTTGAAATCAAAGGAAAAAAATATTATTTGCATATACTTTTTTGGTGCGAACAAGACCCTCATTTTTCAACATTTTTCAGCAAGTAAAAAATGGACTTCAAAAATTAAAAAACTATGTGAATTCTTGTTCAAAAAAAATTTAAAAATTATAGGCATAAACTTCATCCACTTTTACACATTTCATTAGTTTACATTATCTCCAAATTCTAAACATAAATGCCATTTTTATGTTGTTAAAGTTAAAAAATTTGTGTTGATGACCTTTTCCTTTATAAAAGTGTGACACGGCTTTGTACTTTTACCCAGGTCACGGGGATACCCCCATGTACTCAAAACATTGCAATAACATCAACATTTAACACATCAACTTAGATAAAATTATTTTTTTAAACTAAAGACTCAAAATTGATTGATTTGTATTTTATAATTTTGTTAATATAAATTAATTTTAATTTGGAATTTTATTATTGTAATTGAATTTTAATTTGTAATATTGTTACCATAATTTGCATCCATTTTTGTTCATGTTTGATTAAGATGAACACAATAGGGTAACATATGTTGTTGTTTATCTTCTTGATCATCTATAACTACAATTAAATGCACATTTAACATGTATCAAATTTAATAAAATGATCAATTGTAGAATCACACTATGTAATTAATCTAAAAAGACTACAATTGTTAGTTACTGTTACTCCTATTTTGAGCATTAATGGATTGTCATTAGTATCAATCAGTTATCCAGTAGGTAAAGGAGACAAACTAAACAGTCAGTCAATCACATCAATCCTACACACCGAGAAAGTTAGAAGGCAAAACTCTAAGTTAACCGAATACAGGTTTGACCGAGCACACTCACCGAGCAATAGACAATTATCGAGTACCGAGCTAGTGATCATCGAGCATTCATTTAAACTGAGCATCAGTAATTACCAAAAGGAGAATGCAATGATTACCAACTAAAGTAGGAAATGGCATAGTAATCTGAAATAGCACAAACATCTATGCAAATGGTTCACACTAATAAAAAAATGGTCTACCAATATTGAGACATTTAATATGGTTGTAATCATTAATTTTGTGATGATTCCTATGTAATATTAGATCTAGGTTATTTTCTTACACTGTTGATCTTAGATTTTCTAAGATGATGTAAACCCTAATTAGGTCAAGTCAAATTGATATAAAATTGTAAAGATGTCATTATGATCATGTATCATGAAGGAGTAGCCGCACTAAGGACATCAGAAAATCAGACAAAGGGTTTTTAACAAAAGATTTATGAAAGAAGGAATCAATTTTACAAAACACATACGAGGCTACCAAGCAGAACAAAAGGGCACATACATCACAATGAGGTGATATTATTTGATACTTCACAGATGTGAATCAGACAAGAATAAGTTGTTATTTATAGATACTTTTATTATTATCAATTTAATCATTGTAACAAATCAAAATCTCTCCATAGAGTGGACTTAATAGTTCTTATGTAAATCTCTTAACTGAGTACATAGATGTATTGTGTTGTTAAAATCCTCTAACCAGGTAGATCTAGTCGATCATATTGTTACTCCTAACAGGGTAAGATCATCAGAAGTGACCAAAATTGTAGCCTTAACCAACATACTTTATTGCTGCAGTAGTGAAGATTTGTGGGTGTCATCCCCACCGCATTTTTAACCTTCTTACAAGGGTTTCTGCAATACCAAAATATCTATGTTATGAGTTTGAAGTTTCATGTATGATTTATTATTTTGTTTACATGCAATTTACATTTTCAGTTACTTGAATGTATGTTTTAAATAATTGATTTAGTCAGTTAATTGAGATCTACAATTAGAAAGTTATAGTCTTGAAAGTTTTTAAGGGTACTGATTCACCCCTCCCCTCTCAGTAATTATCTTTCCATAATCCCAATAATTGGTATCAGAGCTAGATCTCTTGTTAAAGAAGTTTAACCACTAAAGAGGAAAGATCTAAGGATGGAAAATTATAAGCTGGACACGACTATTCAGAATCAAAGGTTACATATGCAAATATTTATTGAACAATTCAAGGAAGCCAAAGAAGAACTAAAGAAGTTATTGATCAGAAGGAAAGATATGGTAAATCGGTATAATAAAATTGATTATCATGAAGAAGAGCTAGATGACCATTTGAGACATCCAGATCTTGATCTAGTACCATATCAGATGCATTTGAAGGAATCATATTAGATCTATCTGAAAATAATCTACATCTTACTTAACGAGTCAAATCTCTACAAATTGGTCAAGAGACACAAATGGTCAGGATGATTGATGTCATGAACAATGCAACACAAGTAAAATAAGAAATAAACTTGGCTATTGAAGACAGGAGACAAATGACCAAGAAACTACAAGAGAAGGAATCATATATACAAATTATTTACTAGATAGCAAATGTTTTATTAAGGTAGGTGGTGAAATTGATATAGAAATTGTACGCACTCATCATCAAGAGATGGGATCATATATTCTAATATAAAATATAAAATAAAAATAAGAATAAAAATAAAAATGGATATGTATGGCCATCGAGTGGGTGTATTTTGGCTTTGTTGCTCCCGACAGGTGGTAACGTCTGCACTTTCGAGTCAACTGCCGTTGATGTTAGAATACATTTATTTCCATGTTGAAATTGATTAGAAATAATCTTGTACGTCGCTATCATGCATTCTTGGTCAAATCACAATACTTTTCATATGCCTCGGTATTGGATAAATCGTAAAATGATTTATTGAGTAAATCGTAAAACGTGGATAGCCACTACCGATCATCATCCAAACTTTTGCGCTATAAATGAACGTCATTACATGTGTCATTCATGAAAAGATAGCAATAAAAACACACTCCTCGAAAAAACTCAATTTCTCCACAAGAGGCGGACAAGACAACATCAATGAATGTCACACGACCATTTTATATAGTTGGCTATGTATATTTCCTCACTTTTAAAAAAAAAACATGAGGGTCCTAGAGCAAGAATATTTGCGTGAAAACATCTTTTTAATTAATTATAGAGAACTCATTAAACTTCACAACATTGATATGGAATCCTATGCAGCGTAATAGTTCTTCATATTATTTTATAATTATTTAATGCCTTCAAATCAATGTGTCTTAGTAGAGATTATTTTATGAAAGTAATTGAGATTATGTGTATTTTTTTCTCATAGCATTTTATGTAAAAGGCTAAAAAAATAATAAATATATTTGTATGTGAAAATATACTTTTGTGGAAAATGTATATTTAAATATTTTAATTATAGAGAGCATTAGATGGTATAGATTTGATTCTCCATCAAAAGCATTTTATCTTTTGAGACAAAAAAAAAGATTATGTAAGTATTCTATCATTGTTTGTTTTATATAAGAAAAGAATCTATATCTAATTATGCCATTTAAATTGAAGATTTCTTTCAATAAATTATATTTTCACTAGTAAGAACTCTAACTTCTTAACTTTATATTACTATCTTGATAGTGGTTGATTCAATAATATAATCCATTAGACATAATTTTAGTCTTGAAGTATGATATACTTGTTAGTTGAAACTAAGTATAACTTATATAAAAATAATAAATTGAGTTAGTGTGTATTTTTTAACTCCTCATGCCATACAAGCCACAAAATTCCTTAGCTTGATGATGTCATACCATCATACATCTGTATAATATATAAATTAAAATTTCATATAATATATAAATTATTTGAAGAGATATAAATTACATATAGTTTATTAATATTTTATTAAATTAAAATATTTTAAATAATTGAGATAGTGTGGATTTAAAATTTCTCATTATTGAATTGAAGACAAACTATATTTGATAAAAATTCAAGCATGTACATACTAAGATTCTAAAATAAACATCAAATAACATTGTTAATCATTGTATATGCAAATCATAAGATATTTACATCAAAATGATATGTTATATACTAATAATTAATTCAATCATAATGCAAAATAACATGGCAATTAGTAAGACATGTAGATCATAGAATATTTCCCTCAAAATGATATGTTATATGCTAGTAATAAATTCAATCATGATGTAAATCTCACATGACTTAAAAGTAATTGTTTGATTATCTCTTAAAAAGAAACTAAGGTCACAAAATAAGGAGATGAAATTTTCCACATATATAATAGTAGTCTAACTCAAAATTACAATATCTAGTTGATGTCTATATCTTAAATCCACAATCTGCCCCCTCTAAGTCTATGAGTGTTAAAGTATTCAATCACGAATACATTTATATAAAGCTTGATGAACTATAATGTTTATCCAAAAAATGTTGACCATGATCCTCCATATGAATATCTTTGAAACACCTGTAAATAGATTGAGTTAGTTATAAAATTATTTTCAAAATTAAATATTGGGAACATTGAATTTCATTTCATAATTTCCTTACCATCTCCACTTTACATTATTACCGTTTGGTTAAGATCAATAGAAAAGGGTAACATATATTCTTGATTTTTTTCCAGTTATCTAACATTGCAATAACATCCACATTTAACACATCAACTTAGATAAAATTATTTTTTTAAACTAAAGACTCAAATTTGATTTATTTGTATTTTATAATTTTGTTAATATATATTAATTTTAATTTGGAATTTTATTATTGTAATTGAATTTTAATTTGTAATATTGTTACCATAATTTGCATCCATTTTTGTTCATTTCTGATTAAGATCAACACAAGAGGGTAACATATGTTGTTGTTTATCTTCTTGATCATCTATAACTGCAATTAAATACACATTTAACATGTATCAAATTTAATAAAATGATCAATTGTAGAATCACACTATGTAATTAATCTAAAAATACTACAATTGTTAGTTACTGTTACTCCTATTTTGAGAATTAATGGATTTTTCATTAATATCAATCAGTTATTCAGTCAGTAAAGTAGACAAACTAAACAGTCTGTCAATCACATCAATCCTACACACTGAGAAAGTCACAAGGCAACACTCTAAGTTGATCGGATACAGGTTTGACCAAGCACACTCACCGAGCAACAGGAAATTATCGAGTACCAAGCTAGTGATCACCGAGCATTCATTTAAACTGAGCATTAGTAATTACCGAAAGGAGAATGCAATGATTACCAAGTAAAGTAGGAAATGGAATAGTATTATGAAATAGCACAAACATCTATGAAAATGGTTCACACTAATCAAAAAATGGTTTACCAAGATCGAGACATATTTAATATGGTTGTAATCATTAATTTTGTGATGATTCCTATGTAATGTTAGATCTAGGTTATTTTCATACACCGTTGATCTTAGATTTTCTAAAAGATGTAAAACTTAATTAGGTCAAGTCAGTTTCATATAAAATTGTAAAGATGTCATTATGATCATGTATCATGAAGGAGTAGCCACACTAAGGACATCAAGAAATCAGACAAAGGGTTTTTGACAAAAGGTTTATAAAAGAAGGAACCAATTTTATAGAACACATACGAGGCTACTGAGAAGAACAAAAGGGCACATGCATCACAATGAGGTGATAATTATTTGATACTTCACATATGTAAATCAGAAAAGAATAAGTTTTTATTTATAGATACTTTTACTATTATCAATTTAACCATTGTAACATATCAAAATCTCTCCATAGAGTGGACTTAATAGTTCTTATGTAAATCTCTTAACTGAGTACATACATGTATTGTGTTGTTAAAATCCTCTAACCAGGTAGATCTAGTCATTCTTATTGTTACTCCTAATAGGACAAGATCATCAGAAGTGACCAAAATTGTAGCCTTAACCTGTACACTCAAATTATGTGCACTTCTCTAAGTCATTACTTCCAAGAGAATCCATGAATGGGAAACCTTGAGAAATCGACCTAGAGCTCCCTATGCATGGAGTTGCAAGGATATTTAGATTGCTCTCAGCTAGAGCTATGAAGCATATAACCTTGCTAGTCAACCACACAATGGGAGATTCAATGAGACAAGGGCAAGAATGCCAATATCTTCAACAATCTAAATGGAAATGCAATGCAACTATGATAAGAATGAAGAATGCAACTAAGCTATGAAAGGAAAATGCAAGTATTACAAAGCCTTACTAATTAAGCTATGTGAGCTAAACTAGAGCATAAAGGAAGCTAAACTAGAAATGCCATGAAGAACTAAGATAAAATGCAAGAATGAAGATTAAAGCAATAAGATCCTCCAAGCTCCAAATCTCCAAGAAATCCCGCAACATAAGATTAGTATTCAAAAGATGGGATCCTAAAATGAGAAGAGAGCTCTCCTTTTAAAGGAATTGAAAAGGAATGGACCATGGAGATTAAGAGGCAAAAGAGTTGATCAAGGGTGGAGCTTGAGAGGGATCAATCCATGTGCACAAGTCTCCTCCAATGAGAGTGAAGTGTTGACTTTTGTGTCCCATGTGAGACAAAAAGGCCTTTTCCTCTTTTTATAAAATAGGAATAATGCTTTAATTGTGCAACTTAGGGTATGAGGAAAGTGGGGGCTTTTTGTTTAATAAAAGGGGAGAGAATTCTTTTTAATTAAATAAAGACTTAGGATAAAATGGTTAATCCATAGAATATAATTGAATAAATGATGGATTTAGGATATGATCAAGGAAATTGATTTGAAAATTGCCAAGTATTGATTCAGGAAATTGATAAATTGGTAAATGGGGCCCAAATTCTAGGCAACCATTTTAGGGTGCATACATTTGCCCCTCTTTGACTAATGTGAGATCGATTTGGGATCACATGCAGTCAAAGGATGAAGTTGAAGTGTGAGATTGATTTGGGATCACAAAACAATCCAGACATGTGTTCGACGGATGGGAACATATCAGGACAAAGGTAAGCTGATTGAAAAAGATAAGGCCAACACCCCTGTATATAGGTAATTGTCAAGTCTGAGATAAGAGATAAGAGATAAGAATCTCAAGCTTCAATTGATAAGCTGAATCAAGGATTAAAGTTTGATAGGTACTACCCCCTTGGAATCAAAATTGAAATGAGATAGAGGAGAAATAGTAAATTGATAAAGTTGATCAAATCACTAGAAATCATAATCAAAGATGAAAGATGATAGGATAACCATAAAGTAGTGAAGCTATGCCCGATTTTGACTAAGTTTGACTGAGAAAGATATAGGATAAAGATGAAGTCAAACCTAAGAGAGACGAAGTGAAGGAGATGAATGGAAGACTAGAAGGGTGAAAGAGATGGGGATGAAGAAATGAAGATGCTCCAACAAAGATCGAAGGATCAGGCCTCAAATGGTCAGCCAACTACGCAGAAGAAAGGGAAAATTTTGAAATGTAATTTTGACTACCAAGATGAACTTAGATTTCAATTTTGATCCTGAAAATGGATCTAGGATGTCAACATTAGCTAGGGGTGCAATTTTTGCAAAATTCTGAGGTGTTTTGAAAATTGGGTCAAAAAGTCAAAAGGCTATATAAGGGGTGAAAAGGTCATTTTCAAATTCATTTGTCTTGTGTGATATTGAGAACTTTGAGAGCTCAGAGAGAGAAAATGGCCCAGCAAGTAGTAATTCTGGTACACAAACATCAATTTGAGCGTGGTCGATTGTACAACCGACCTCCTCAGTATGGTGCCCTGGTAAATTTTTAGAAAAACTCACCTTGTTGAGTCATTTATGAGCTATTTATTGCATTTAAAACATGTTTTTAATTGTTTTTTAATATTTCAAATTTGGGTCATGCAAAAGTTCGTATGATAGAGTACAAGTATCGTACACTTTAGTACTTTTTATTGTGTGATAGTTCACGGGTCCACAAAGTATCGCACAACAATTTAATCCAGTATCACATGATACTGGATGAAATATCACGTGATCTTGTGTGAACTATTGTAGAGCAAAATAGTATCACATAGCTATTAAGGAAAGTATCACACGATACTATATCCAAAAATAGTGTCGCAGAAGTATGTTAAGAAATATTGTATGTGTTAATTTGAGCAAAATAACATGGGTCTAGACAATTTTTGCATTTAAGATTCTTTGTACTAATTTTAGACATCCATCATGATATGTTATGACATCGGGTTTGGGTTTATGGCTTGCATGAGGCTTTTCTATTTCTCCTTATTAGGGCTCTGAGAGTGATCAGGTTACGCTATGTCAAAGATCTTGATACTCCTGGACGAGATGACTTGATCACTATGGGATTCAGGTTTCTACTAGATATGCCCCACATTCGAGAAAATCACAGGCTACTGACAGGGTTGGCTAAGAGATGACATAGTGAGCACAACACCTTTCATCTGCCTACTAGAGAGGTGATGATCACCCTAGAGGATGTCTATCGGATCCTTCGAGTATCTAGCCATAGTAATCTCATGAGTATAATCATGTTTTTAAATGTGCATAGATGTAAAGTTTCCATATGATAGAAACTGACATGATTTTCTGGTGACATAGGTATACTATGATCAAGATCCGACCGAGGGGTGTCAAGCCATCCAAGACATGTTCTAGGATGTCACTAATATTGATAGACACCTTAGTTGGGACCAACTAATGGAGGAGTTTGGTTGTGATTTTCTAGTTCCATGCATAGTGTGCTCGATAGTAGCACAAGCCTTGATCACAAATAGGAGCAAGAGAGGGTTTCCATTAGGCTGGGGCAGATTGGTTGTAGATTTGATAGCACATCCTTGACAGATGGCATGGGGCCTAGCCATCCTAGCAGACATGTACCACGAGTTACATGAGATAGTCTACAGGGAGAGCAAGACATGGGCATGCAGTGTTGTTCTAACACAGGTATGGGAATGGGATCACACCACCATTGTGTGCCCACATGTGTAGCCTAGGGAGCGGAGATGCCCCTATATATACAGGTATATGGGATTCATCAGCCAACCCCATAGCAGAGACCTCACATACTATAGGAGCTTACTAGATGAGCTCACATCATTCAAGTGGAGACCATACAGGGCCTGTGAGTTATGGAGTGATCAAGAGTGGGAGCTGGGATACATGCTATGCAACTAGCGACTAGTAGGCCGCCACTCTAAGATTATGGAGAGGTTTGTTATCTCTCGGTATGGAGGTAGTTTGGGTGGTAGCAGAGGGTACCCATAGAGAACACTACATATGCCTGGGTTAGGGATGAGGAGGGATAGGGATGGCTGCTGATGCTAGGCTACTAGTAGGTAGTATAGGACACCGCAGGGAGCCATGGGATTACCTCTTGGATATGGCAGATGTAGGTGTAGATGTAACCTATAGGGAAGTGTGGCAGAGGCATCCATTTCCACAATTCACAATGCCTGATGCACAGATGGTGGCATAGGGTGGTGATGGGAGCGACGGAGATGGGGGAGACAGGGGAGATGGAGGGAGGGTGAGGGAGAGAGGACAAGGATCTTGATCCAGTGGCTGGAAATGGTCATGGAGATAGGCTTCTAATGATGAGGGGGATGATGCGGCAAGATTAGTTCATCGATGGGTGGATGCAGGGGAATAGCCTGTGGAGAGGGGAGGAGAGGATCTCTGTGCTGAGATACAACAGCTAAGGATGACTATTGCCATTCGAGATCAGTAGCTGATAGATTTGCGGGCCAAGTTAGATCAGCGGGAGAGAGCGACATGAGAGGATACTACAGAGATACAGAGGGAGGCAGAATAAGTTGCATATTATCATGGTTTATACATAGCAGCCATACCCGTAGCACAATGACCGCCACTCTACTCAAATAGGGCTGGGAGATCAGATATGGCAGGGGACAGGATGGGACCCCTACCTCCACCACCACCACCTCCACATGATGGGGAGAGTCAGTCCTAGGTCTAGGGTTTTGATGTTTTAGACATATCTTGAGACTTGATCCAGATTTTGGGATCTCACATTGTACTTGTATCATGACTTATATATAGGAGATTACTAGATTTACGATATATCTATGTACTTGTCTCACTTGTGATGGATGATTCAATGTTATTGTCTTGTTATATCACTCAAATGTATGATATATGTGTTATAAATGCTCATGGATAATCTCTCTCATAGATGTATATTTAGTTCTCATGTGTATGATATAGATTCATGTTTCTGAAAATGATCTCTTTATGATGTAGATATGATGGTAAGAGTAACCCCTTGTGATGATAGGAAAATGATGTGATGTAAAAGACAAGGAGTGAAAGACATGATTGAAAAGAAGCAAAAGGTGAGCGCAGTTGACCGACAAGTCCACAAAAGATGAAGGAGAGCTCTCTCCATATGCAAGATGCAAGACTAAACTAACATGAACCTAAGAATGTAAGCTACTATGAAAAGTGGTTGACTTGCAAGGTCGCAATGCTATTAGTCTCTAATAATCATCATCGAGCATTTATTGGTAGCATCGCAAGATCATACAATACACACTAGTATAACTATGGGTATATGACTATGATCTATATCAGATATATATGTGGGAATCCCACCTAGGCATCAAAGACATATAAGTCAAGATGATGAGTGTAGTGAGGTTCCCTAAGTTTGGTATAGCAAGATTATGCTCGCGTCGAGACACAAGAATGTCAAGATGACTAAAAGCATGCACTTGCAGAAAATAATCAAGGATAATACCTTGTAGATCCTAGTGTCAAGTGGAACAAGCATAAATGCTCATGATAGTTAAGATCAACAAGATATACCCATAGGTAGAAAAAGAAATAAAAGATGCCCTCTTGCCCCTATTCTTCTAGCTCAACATCACTGAAAACTATTAGGGAGAGAACACTCATCAAAGAAATCATCATAGACAGCACACAAAGAAATAAAGCCAAACAAGTCTCAATGAGTCAAATGTTTAAGTGCGTGTGCATAGGTCATAGAGTCAAACTTTGAGTATCGCATCTACTAGTGAGAAATATTGCATCATTCTAGGTTGCGGGTAGGATATTTGATAAGTGTTGAGAAACATTCAATGCTAGAGTAGTGTTGAAAAACACAATTGGAGTGGTGTTGAAAAACACTATTTGCAAGGTGTCCTAAAGATTGATGCATCCAAAAGACCAAAGCCAACACAGTTATGCCCCCTAGACAAAGACAAAGACCAATTCCAAACCAAGGCAATAAGGACAAGGAATGATGGAGAATGGCTAAGTGTTGAGAGCGCATGCTAATAAACAAGGGTGAAAGGCCTCAAGTAGTGCCTATTTTTAGGTTTTCACCACTTGACATATTTTTTTGATTTTTTCAATTTTTTTGTATTTTTGCTACCAAGGCGCCTGTTTCCAGGTTTTCACCAAGGCACTTTTTTTTAATTTTTTAATTTTATTGAACTTTTTTGATTTTTTGGTTTTTTTTTTTTTCCAAGACTTTATATACTTTTTAGGAGTTTTTCAGCATCATATATGAATGTTTTTGGAATTTTTTCAGGATCAATAAATATATACAAAGGATGCCCCCAGATAGAGCAGGCATCATGGATAGAACTTCTTCAGGTGCAAGACATTGATAGGATTAGGGAGCTGGTCTCCCTCTGTATCATATAATAAATAAGCACCTGTCCCAAAAGCTACAGTGATAATGTATGGTCCAAGCCAGTTAGGTTCAAACTTTCCCTTTTGTTCTCTATGCTGTTGATTTTTTGGATTTTCTCATAGGACAAGGTCTCCCACTTGGAATTCTCTAGGGTGAACCTTTTTGTTGAATGCTTTGGACATATGCTTTTGGTAAACCCTTATGTGGTCAAAGGACGCTTGATGCTTCTCATCTAGAAGTTCTAACTCCTGGAGTCTCATGGCACGGTAGTCTTCATCTGTAACTAAACCTTTGAGAGAAACTCTAAGTGACCGTATTTCAACCTCTAAAGGTAATACTGCTTTAGCACCATAAGTAAGGGCAAAAGGAGTAGCCCCTGTTGGAGTACGAATACTCATTCTATAAGCCCATAAGGCTGGATTTATCTGTAGATGCCAGTCTCTACCATTATTATGAACTATTCAATGGAGAATTTTGAGAATGGTTTTATTTGAAGCCTCTGCTTGTCCATTTCCTTGTGGGAAGTAAATGGAGGACCAATGTTGTTTTATCTTGAACTTCTTGCAGAGTTGTGTAAGGTCCTTGTTTTTAAATTGACCTCCATTGTTAGTGATTATCTCTTAAGGCACTCCATATCGACAAATGACATGGTTCAAAATGAACAGGGAAAATGTCTTGCCTGAAGCAACAGAAAGTGGGATAGCCTCCACCCATTTAATAAAGTAGTCAGTAGCAGTGATGATAAATTTGTGTCCACCTGATGAGTTGGGATGAATCTGCCCAACAAGATCAAAGGCCCAGCACTGAAATGGCCAATGAGATATAGAAGGAATAAGCTCCCTACCTGGAGCATGTATCAGGTTTGAGTGTTTTTGACACTTTTCGCATGATTTGGCAAAAGCTATTGCATCCATTTGCATGGTAGGCCAATAGTACCCCACCCTAAGCAACCTTCAGGCCATGGAAAGACCATTGGAATGTCCCCCATAGATGCCCTCATGAATATCAACTAATGCTTGATCAAAATCATCCTTTTCCAAGCACCTAAGAAGTGTCCCATCCAAACCCCTCCTATACAGATCACTGGAGATAAGGGTATGGTGAGAGACATTTTGGGTTAGGTTTCTTCATTGAGAGTGGTTGAAGGTTTTAGGAATAATGCCATCATGAAGATATGAGTAAATGGCACCATAGTGAGATGACTCATGGCCAACAAGGGTACAAACAACATGGCTTTCTTGTGAGTCATAGATAGGATAGTGTAGCTCTTCCACCAAGAATTCAAATCTGGACTCATGCTGCTTTAGCTAAAGGAGTGAAGCAAGTGTTGCCATAGCATTAGCTACTTTGTTGTCTACTCGAGGGATTTGCTGAAAGGTGACGAACGTGAAATATCATCTCAATGAATCAACCATTTTCTTATAAGGTACTAGTTTTTCATCTTTGGTTTGGTATTCTTCATTAACTTGGTTGACTATCAATTGCGAATCCCCATAGATGTGCAACTCTATGATTCTCCATTCTATGGCCATCTTTAGCCCATTTATCAAAGCTTCATATTCAAAAATGTTGTTTGTGCATGGGAACAATAGCTTGTAGGACTTAGGAATTGTGTACCCATGAGGAGAGACAAACAACACACCAGCTCCTGAACCATTTTGCATGAAAGAGCCATCAAAGAACATCTTCCATGTTCTCGCAGTCATGTACATGAGATACTAATCTAGAAAATTAACTTGAATAGGGACACTATCTTGGATTGGGAAATCAGCTAATTGATCAGTGATAGCTTGTCCTTTTATAGCTTTACGTTCAACATACTCTATGTCAAATTCTACAAGAATCATCATCCATTTACCAAGTCTACCTATAAGAGCAGCCTTACCGCACAAATAATTGAGAGGATCAATTTTTGCTATGAGATGGATTGTATGCACAAGCATGTAATGTCACAACTTTTGGGAAGCGAACACCACAATGAGGCAAGATTTTTCAATACTAGTGTAATTGACTCATATGAAACAAGCGTATGGCTGATATAATATATGGCTCTTTCTTTTCTAGTGTCATCAAGTTGAGCTAACAATTCCTCCAAGGAAGAGTCTGTTGCTAAAACATATAAAATGAGTGGTTTCCCTAGGATAGGAGGCATTAAGATCGGAGGATTTTCCAAGTACTTCTTGATTTGGTCTATGCTTTGTTGGCAATCCTCATTCCAGACACATTTGACTCCCTTATGCAATGTCTTATTGAAGGGTTGAGCTCTATCTACCAGTTGTGAAATGAACCTCCTTATAGATTGAAGGTATCCTTGCAGACTCCTCATTTGACTAATGTTTTTGGGAGGTGGCATATCCAAAATTGCGTGATCCTTTTTTGGGTCTACCTCTATTCCTTTGGCTAAAATGATAAATCCGAGAAGTTTTCCAGAGGTGACTCCAAATCCCCTTTTTTTTGGATTTAATCTCAACTGAAATTGCTCCATACGATCTAGAATGACTTCCAAATCACCTAAGTGTGTATCCCTTTTCTTGGATTTAGCCAAGGTGTTATCCACATAATCTTCCATATTCTTATGCATCATGTCATGAAAGATTGTTGTCATAGCTCTTTGATATGTAGCTCCTGCATTTTTCAATCCAAAAGGAATAACGTTCCAACAATAGGTACCCCATGCGCAAGTGAAAGTAGTCTTTTCTTGGTCCTCAGGAGCTATTTTGATTTGATTATACCCAAAAAAACCATCCATCAATGAATAGATCTCATAACCCACTATCATGTCCACTATCATGTCTATGTTAGGGAGTGGAAAATCATCCTTTGGGCATGCTCTATTGAGATCTCTAAAGTCTATGCAAACACAAATGGACTTGTCATGCTTAGAAATTGGGACAATATTGGATATCCATTCAGCATAATCAATAGCTCTTATAAATCCTGCACTGAGGAGTTTTTCTAATTCTGCCTTGACTAAAAGAGCTATGTGAGGATGCATTTTCCTCAACTTTTGTTTTATTGGTTTTACACCTGGAACTATGGACAAGTGATGCATAATGATATTAGTGTCCAATCCTGGCATGTCTGAATACATCTAAGCAAAATTGATCTTTTTGCTTTGGAAGAACTTGGTATAGTCTTCCCTTTCTTGTATGGACAATGATTGAACCAAATGTACTATTTGTGGAGCCTCAGTTGTACCCAAATTAACTGACTGAGTAGGATCAACAAGTATTGATGATCTATCCTGAAAGTAACTTTGGAGGTGATCAAGTATCTCATCCTTGGGTGCCTCGAAGAGGTTTTCACCCTTGGATACGTCATGTATTTTTACTTTTTTAGGTTCTGACACTGCCACACAGTGGTTTTTGCCATCAGAACTCTTATTCTTTTTTTCTTTGCTTTTTATTTTTTGACTGAGGTACTTGATGTCAAGCTCTGTCATGCTCATAGCCGGTTCACTGGTGGAAGAGACTATAGGGTCAATGGCATTTAGGTAACAGGCTACCTCATAGTCATTTTGGAAAGTTAGGAGTGTAGGCTCTTGATAACATTGAGACCAATCAATGAGGTGAGGATTAGCAAGGGGTAATTCAATGGTTGGTTCAATACTGTGGATACAGATGGTATCATCTCTGGTGATCGCAGAGTTAGAGTCTGTCAAGTATTCTTCTAAGGTACCCAAATCAAGATGCAACCCATCAAGAGAAGAATCATTCACTAAAGCAACCTGTGGATTCAAATCCTCTAATCCTACACATACCTCATTAGCTACCTCAGGTTGAGAACTATAGGTATGGATGATATCAACATCCCTGTCAACTATGGAAGAATCTGAGAGAGAGTCCCACTCATACTCATGTGAGTCCATTTCTGAATCTTGACTGGGATGTTTACACCATGAGGGCTTAGGACATCTTGAGGTGGAAGCCTTGATATCATCAAGAGTAACATCTCTCTCCATCAAATGAATAATGTTCTTCCACTGACATTCTCTGATGGGATCTTCTACATCTGACTCTTCTTGTTCTATGTTGACAACTGTTGCATGGGCAACTAGATCATCTGAATCACCCCAAAGGAGGTTGGTGGAAGGGACCCAATCTTCACTCATATCCTATTGGTTTGTCAAATTGGGCATGTACTTGGATTCATCATCACTACCCGTCTCATCAAGGATAGGAGCAGTGTTCTTTTTAGGATTCTCAAATCCTATGCCAATCGTCTTCTTAGACCTGCGTCCAAAAAGAGCATGATTGAGAGGTTCAACTTTGGCATCTAGTTTGTGATTGAGAGGAACATGTCCTAGATAGCCCATATTTTTGACAAAAGTGTACCCTCTTCCATAGGCTTTAGGAGAGGGAGAGAAGTTCTCATTATGCATATATTTATTTTCTCTATAGATCCAATCTTTGATTGCCACTTCTTCTTTCTCATCCTGGATGGGTATTGAAGACTCTACAAATGTGCCAAACAAGGTCATGGCTAAAGAAGAAGGTTTCTTTTCCTGTGAGGGTTTTCCATAAGACCAAGGTGAGACTGGAAGTTGTGTGAAGGAGTCAAGTTGATACCCCCCCATACCAAGGTCTATGGACTTAAGCCTGTCTTTGCATTGTGTGAGGGTCACATTGAAATTGTCTGCTTCCCTGTTGAGAGGAACATGAGTCCCTACTGAAATTGCATTTATAGATAATGTGCTATCCCCAGGTATACAAACTTCTTCTCCATTATAGGGGAACTTAACACATTGGTGGTAGGTGGATTGCACTACTTGCATGTCGTGGATCTATGGTCTACCAAGTAGGATATTATATGCTAGAGGACCAGCATCAACAATTTGGAACAAAATGTCCTTTTCAATAGGACCAATCCTGACAGGAAGGATGGCCAACCCTTTTGAACTTCTTTCTGCCTCATCATAGGATTTTATAGTTATCCTCTTTTTGGTGTCGATCACTTCCTCAGAATAACCCAATGTTTTTAAAAGACTTAAAGTACAGATATTGAGCCTAGCACCCCCATCAGTCAACACATGCCTGACACGAGTCTTGTGAATCATGACTTTGATATGAAGGGTGTTAGTGTTTGAACCTACAGATTAATCAAATACTCAAATAATCCCAATGGCTGTAACCTAGCAAGTTACAAACTACTAAGGTATTAAGGTTAAGACCTTCTTCACTTTGAGTAATATATACTCAGGCGGGTGTACCTCTATCAATTCAACGTTCAACTGAGCTCTGAATTGAGAACTTGCTCCTTCACTGCTTTGTTACTGCCTTCAAAGTCTAACTCAATAAGTTACTAAAACTTTGAGTATAACCCAAATCATCCTGATACACAACATCATGATATAGATAATAAAAACAGCAACACGATACAATGGATTAAGGATATTCATCCTTCTTCCTTTTAGAGTTAAACTCAGGGAAGGGTTAACCTCGTTTATTGCTTCTTCAAAGCACTGAAATACATATTTATGAACTTGTCATAATATGACTCAAGTCTGGAAATTATGCATATAAAGTAAAATGTCAATCAATTATATATTGGATGGTAAACCAATGTAAGTGGATCTAAAACGAGTCCCTTATCCGCTGGGCATCAGAGTCAAACTCTACCTTCACATATATCTATTAAAGCGAATACAATGAGACTCCAATAACATGCCTAACATATCATTGTTTCCGTTCCTACACCTGTCATCAAATCCACATATAGATATTCAATTCCCAGAGACCTCCCCTAAGATTTTACTCTTTCCTTGAAAGATACTTAAGCTCAACTCCTACATTCACCTTGTGAAAGATGTATTTAAACTATCTTACAATTTAAATGCATAAAGAAACTAAAACACTCCACATGTAAAGACAATCAAATTGTAGTAACAGAACTCCAGTGTATTTGTATTAATTGATAAAATGCATTCGTACAATTTTCCTTGATTTCAGAGAAAATCAGGTTCTATATTTCAGACCTCTCCTTTACAAAATATTTTCCAACCCGTAAGAATGAGCAAGAAATCCTATATATACTGATCAGCCATCCTGGAATCCTTGAAAGGATGCAACAAGCTTCGGATGGATCTCAAAAGATCTTTGTACTAAAAACAAAAAATAGTACAAACAGAAAGAAAAAAGACAAAAATAGTAAGGCACACTTTCAATTGTCCTTAACAACTTTCACAGGTGGCCCCTTTGTCTGTAGATACTTCAGAGCAGTTACTAAATTTCTTACGTGAATGATGACCGCCATTACAGGCTAACCTACATCATCCTTTGTGTGGACACGCTCTCCCTCATATTTTGGATCAGGGGCCAACTGCATCTTACTCATCTTCTTTTTCTGAAAGGACAAAATGCTAGAATGGATATTTTCTTGTTAACACTTCCAAACTGTTTGCCCTCTGCCACATGTTACATAAATGCTTGTTTCTTTAAAGAGCTGGAGTGGTGGCATCCGTTGCATCCTCAGATGATGTGTCTTCTTCTCTACTTTCTTCTGACAAAAGTGCTATTTCCCAAACTGAAAAAATATCCTCAGTAGGCCAATCAAAAGCTAGAATTTCATCCCTTTTTGGTAGGATTTTCTTCCATTTAGTCACTACTGGATGTACTTTAGTCATTACCTTGGTAAAATGTACCCTAGCATCCTGTAGCAGTTCCATTGTTTGTACAAAAGGAAGAGTATCCTCAGTGTGTATAGCATCTTCTATTTTGGTCAACATTTTATGTTCAATTTGCTCAAACCATTTTCCCTTCTCTTTTAATGTTCCATCTGATCTAACTAGACCAGGAAATATCTGGAAATCACTTTGAAAATATCTCACCCTTAGAAGAGCTGTCTTCCTTTTTACCTCCTCTCTTTCTACTTCAAAATCCAGGAGGGCCTTAACAATTTTGTAAGTACTAGCTAATTCGGGGTACTTGGAATCATGGTCTTTAATTGATCCAATTAAAGTTTTCAAAACATTCTCCCTAGGTACCCATGTATCCAAAATTTGGCCTATTGTATTCTCCTCTTTATCAAAAGAAAGCAAAATGTCAGACAATTGCTTTGCACACTTGTAAACTTCTTTGGGTCTGACATTTCTAACAAGATGATGAATAGTATCTTGTACTCTTTTCTCAAACTTTTTCTGTCCTTTCATCTCTGCATCATCACCACTTAAGGAAGGGGGAAGAGGAGACATAGGAAACTCAATGATGGGACTTGATGAGGAAGGACCAGTAGCAGAGGAAGAAATTTGCAATTGTTGTTGTATATGGACTGGACTTCCTTCACCCAACCTTTTCCTTAAGTCATCAATTATTTTGTCCTTTTCAAATATTTTTTGTCTCAGCTCTTCATATGCCCTCATTATTTCTTCAAATTTTCTTGTTAACTCTTCTTTCTCCTTAGCTTCTCTTTCAACCACCTTCTCCGCAAGATGAGCTATTGCTACAACCATTTTTGATGCTTCTATTGCTGAAGTATCCATTACTCTCTTGACTATAAGACCACCGGAAACATTATCTTTAATCAATTGCTTTCCTTTATTTTCCTCATCCCTTTTTAGTGACCATATAACCAAGGCTTGATGGTCATTACTGAATGCAACTCCTTTGACAGCCTGCTCTGCCTCTTCCCTGGTTTGGTATGCAGGTGTAACTTGTTTCCTGATTGCATCACGGACAATTGCATCAGCTATATCCCATTCAGGGAGGACTAATACTCCTGCATTCTTTACCATTATTCTTCCCTATTCTGGAGTAATCTTTTCAAAATTATCTGTCATTTCTTTCCTGGTTTCATCTTCAATAACCTTAATATCAACATCAGGGTTTTGTTTATGTGTCTTCTCACAGATTTCTTCAAATTTATTGATATTCATCTTCCATAAAAATTGCAAAAAGGCCCTGGATTTCACAAAAGCATCATCAGCCAAAAATTTTTCACATGCTAACTTGATGATGGGATCCAACTCTGTTCCTGCAAGTTGCTCTGCTGTTAAGCCTAATTCAGGCTCTTTTGGTTGCTCAGGAATTCCTTCATTTATTTCATCATAAGTCATGAATATTTGACCCTGAGATCCCATTTGTTGCATTTGCTCTATGACTTCTCGATCATCTTTAATACTTAAAGGCGATTGTGAAGGAGAGTATTGATCCTCTGGATCCTGTGGCCTCTCCTCTATCCTCTGTTTCTTTGTGGGAGGTGAAAAATCCAAGATGTCCTCATCTGGCTGATCCTGTGTTAAATCTATAATTTTCTTACCCTGCTTTGATGAAGAAGGGATATTTGCCTTTCCTTTCCTCTGCTCTTTTATTTCAGATTCAGGGACAACTACACCATAACCAGTCTTTTCTTGCACCATGTACTTGCCAGGAGGCAAAATCTTTGTAAATATATTTTTTCCCAACAATGCCTTAGCCCTCTCAGGGTTTTCCTCCATGGCTCTTCTCTTCTTTTCTTCCAGAGTTTTAATAATATCTTGGAAACAACCCATTAGAGTGTCTATTCTCTTCCCCATAGGACTTATACTGCCTATAGGGTCATATGTAGGATCGAATTGTTTTACAAAATCAAAAGTTTTCTTATATACTAACCACTTTTCCTTCCTAACTTCTTGATCTTGTAATCCTGGGGTATTCCTGATGATGTCTTCAGGGAAATTGAAAATGTGGTTCACTGCTGAACATCTGACCTTTCTCCTAAACATATCATTGAAAAAACCCTCTGGGTCTATTGTCCTGGCACTTGTAGTAGTCAAATGATAAGGCTCCAAGATCTTGTGCATATTGAGCCATCCACCTTTTGTGATTATAAATTGATGGGCAATTGTGATATTTGGGAACAGAGTTCCTCTACCCTTAGCAATACTATTTTCCTCAATATCCCCCAATTGCCTGAAAAATTCTGCAATACCAATCTTGAGAGGAACTTGGAAAGGCAAAATAAAAGGAGTTCCTTTATAGCCATATAATCTGAAAATAGTTGAATAAGGATAGAAAATAAAATCACCCCAATTATGCACAATGTTGAGGTCCTTTGCAAATTGGAGTGGCCTGAAAATTTCAGCTAGGGCAGTAGGGACTCTAGGACTGTCATGCACAAAGAATAATTTTAATCTGGCTGCAAAATACTTGTTAAATTGTATGTAACTGCTATCCTTTCTATCCCATGTCATGTTTAAATTCCACAACTGTACAGGCATATCTTCTCCATTTCTCTACTTAGATAGTTCCATTTCCCTTTCAAAATAATCAGAACCTTTAAACAGAAACATGTACATCATAAAAGAGTACCAGCAGAAGGATCTACTAACTTTACCCTTTTGAATCCCTATTAATCCATCATGGATTAAATCAGCAATGACAGGGGCATAATCAAAAGTAACTGACAAATGTGGGTGCAACACTTGGATTACCATATACATCAAGTGTTGGGGCATTTTTTCACTTGCATCTTCCCCAAAAACTTGACAGAAAGACCAGTAAGCACCTCTTGCCAAAACATCAAAATACTCTGTTTTAAACGGCTCCTGTGCACCTAATCCTGTGACAATCATTCTTCCAATTCGGGTACAAAAATCCTTTACCGGGCCAATTCTGAAGACATGCTTCTGTGCCTCATAAACCTCGCCTAATTCTTTGAAATCAATCGGCTCCAAGATAGGTGAAGGGTCTTTCAATTTGAAAATAGTTTTAATTTCATCAGCTGAAATTGTTAACAGTTTTTGCCCTCTAACACCTCTAATCTCTTTTGTGATAGGGTCATAGTTCTTAGCAATTTCAGTCATTAAATCTGCATCCATAAAAACTCCTGGCACTACAAGCTTACCCAAGTCATTTTACCATATGTTACAAGCGGGAACAAGAGTATTTCTCTGACTAAATCCAACTGTAAATAATGTGAGCCCAGTAAAGTCAGAAACACCACTTGCATTAAGAAAACCGACCGTAGCATCCTTAATGTAATTTCCTGTGTCATACAACCCATCCGCCACTTTCACCCTAGGCTCTTTTGGTGTTAGTTGTTTTACACTGGTCAAATTTACTTTTGAACTGGTAAACATTTGTAACAAATCTTCATGAAGACCCCTTTTCAAATAATCAGTTTCACCAGAGAGCTCTTTTCTTGGTGGCATTTTGGGATTTGAAACTTTTAACGTACTTCGGCGCAAAAGAAAAATGGTGACAAAACAACTCTTTTTAATCAAACAAGAAAGCCCAGAAGTAACCAACCTTGTTTTATCAACCCAAGAACACGAGAATCAATCTCTGCAACTCAATTCGCCGAGCTCTCTACAAATCTCTTGTGTCCTTACAGTTCTCTGAGTGAAACTAGATTCTAAAATATTTGCAATCACTTCACAATTATTTCGGCACTTTACCTCGCATGATTTAGTCATTAATTCTGCAGGAGATGAAACTATTGCTAGCCTGGACTTGCCACCCACTTCACCTTCAATTTGAAATCTGGCCGTAGATTTTTCTTGACAGACGATCGTATAATTTAGTCGCATGGTCGCATAGGCTTATTGGAGGCTAACACGACCATGCGACTAGCCTTCAATGTTACATCCCTTCCGGGGGTGATCCCTCAGCGGTTACCCCTTTTCAAATACATGCTGGTCGCATGGTCGCATAGGCTATTGGAGGTTAACACGACCATGCGACTAGCCTCCACACTTTATCCACTAGCATTCAAAGTTAAGCACGAAGCTCAGTCGCATGGTCGCATAAGCTTGTTGGAGGCTTATGCGATCATGCGACTATGTTTTAAAACACCGCCAGCCTTTAAGAAACTGCCATCCGTTTAAGAGACCGCCAGCCATTTAGATATTATTGGCTGAGCACCTTCACCCATGGTCCCACCACTTTTCCGCTTCATTAATCGCAAGATTAAAACTTAGTCGCATAGTCGCATAAGGCTTTAACAAGCTTATGCGACCATGCGACAAGACTTTAAAACACCGCCATTTTGCCAAATTTCTAAGCACCAAGGACATAGGATAAAATAATTAAATCAGAGGGCTACTTGACTCAAAGAAAAGGATATTTAAAGCACGTGCTCTCAACATGAACTTAAGTGGGCTTTCAAAAAGTAACCTTCAAATAGAAAGCTAAGAGGACGGCTTAGGGCTTAAAAAAAAAGAAAGGCCAAACTTAGGGTTTTTATACTTTTGAAGAATTTGTGCCTTCTCAAAAACAAGACCTAAGACAAGAAAACCTAACAAGTCTGTGACAAAATTTTGAGAACATTCTGACAGCTATAACCACAAGATTAGAACAAGAAAGCAAGAACCGAAAGTTGGACAAGAAATTTAGAAAATTAAGAAGATACCCAACAATGGCTCTATCTGAGGATGCTTGATTGCAAAATCAAAGAAAGAAACCATGAATCTCTGGGAGGCAGACCACAAAACCTGAACCTAAAACAAGAAGTAAACACACCTATACATATAATACAAGCCTACTGTGCATGGAAAAAAAACTTTCAACTGAAGAAAAATTTCAAGAATTGTCCATGCACTGGCAATTCTTGCTCTTCACCATCCATACCTTGCAAAAAATAGGAATCTTTGCCATGAATTTGACAAACAATGAAGGGACCCATCCATAAGGACTCAAATTTTTTATGCTTCCCTTTGTCTTCAAATCTAGCATTCCATTGAAGAACCATGTCACCAGGCTGAAATTTTCTCACAGTAGCCCTTTTATCGAAAAGATATTTCATTTTTTGCTGCAGTTTGATGTTATTTTTCTGCCCTTCCCTTCTTATCTCATCCAACTCAATCAGCTGAACCATCCTATCTTGCAGTGGGTTGCTGATTTCAATATCTTCCTCTTGCATAAACCTGTAGATGGGAAGGAAATTATTAATTGGCAATCTTGTCTTTGCACCATATACCATTTCAAAGGGGGATTTCCCTGTGGCCTTTTTCTCAGAAATTCTATCAGCCCATAGTGCTAACTTTAACTTCTCATGCCAACCTCTTTTGTTCTTTTCCAAGGTCTTCTTCAGAATTTGCAAAATGCTCTTATTGCTAGACTCAGCTTGTCCATTGGCCTGTGGGTGATATGGGCTTGAATAAGACAAGATAACTCCCATTTCATCACAAAAATTAGTAATTTCCTGAGACCTAAAACTCATTGCGTTGTCTACAACCAATTTGATTGGGACACCAAATCTTGTGATTATGTTGTTCATCAAGAAATCAATCACCACAGCACTTGTTGCTCCTCTAGTGGGAATAGCTTCTATCCACTTGGTGAAGTAATCAGTAGCCACCAAAATGTGACTATGTCTTCCACTGGACTTTTCAAAGAACTCTCCAATAAAATCCATACCCCACATTGCAAAAGGGGCTTCTGCAACAATTGGATTTAATAACAATGCACCTGAAAATTTTAGTTTCTTTGAGAACCTTTGACAAGGTTCACACTTTCTAACATAAGAGTGGGTGTCTTTAAACAATACAGGCCAATAATATCCTACCCTCAAAATTTTATGAGCTGTTGACCGAGCAGAATAATGCCCTCCACATATTCCAGAATGCATTTCTTTTAGCACCTTCTCTGATTGATGTTCATCCAAACAGAAGAGTAAAATGCCATCATTGTCTTTCCAGTACAAATCACCTTGAATGAGGACATATCTTTGAGCCTATAATCTCAAGCTTCTTCTCTGATTATCATTCAATTCAGGTGGGCATTTAGCATTTTTAATAAAATAAACAAGATCCTTGTACCAGGGTTGCATCTCAATACTAGTAACTGTATCAACATTAGCAACAACATTATTTATCTGGACAAGGTCCATGTTTTCCTCAGTCATTAACTTGGCAAGTCCCAATCCTCTTACCAATTTGGTAATATGGATCTCAAGGTCAAACTCTTGAATCCTGTTTATCCATTTACATCTCTTCCCTGTGACTTCACTCTGTATCAAGATATCCTTTACTGCAGCATGGGGTACATAAGCATTAACCTTTGCACAAACCAAATACAGTCTGAAAGCCTTGACTGCTTTCACAAGTGCATAAGCTTGCTTTTCCATTATTTCATAATTCAATTCAGCAGATTGCAAAGACTTGCTGAAAAAAGCTATAGGATGTTCATATCCTTCTTGATCTTTCTGCAGAAGGACAGCTGCAATAGTATGAAAAGATGCAAAAGAAAACAGAGAAAAAGGTTTCAAATAATCAGGTGATACCAAAACAGGAGCTTCTTGAATTGTTTGTTTAATTTTTTCAAAAGCTTGCTGAGCTTCCAAGTTCCACTCAAATTTCATTCCCTTTTTAAGGAACTTTACTATGGGCTTGACCAACTCTGCAAAGTTGGCAATGAATCTTCTCACAAAATTTATTTGCCCCAAAAATGATTGCACACCCTTTATATTCTTTGGTGGAGGGACCCTTTTGATGGCTTCCACTCTTTCAGGATCAATCCTGACTCCTTCTTTTGATACTATGTGTCCCAATAACTTTCCTTCTGTCACTGCAAATTGACATTTCTTGGGATTCAAGGACACACCAAACTCTAAGGCTTTGAGAAAAATCTTTTCTAAATAAGGACAATGATCATCAGCCCTTTTGGAAAAAGCAGTGAGATCATCTTGATACACTACCATTAAGACATTGATCATTTCTTTGAAAGCAACATCCATGGCTCTTTGAAAAGTTGCCCCAGCATTTTTTAGACCAAAAGGCATGCGAACATATACATAAGTTCCCCAAGGAGTTGTAAAGGCTGTCTTGAATTGCTCTGATTCCTTGACTAGCACTTGGTTATATCCTGAGAAACCATCCATCATTGACAGGAGTTCACATCCAGGCACCCTATGCAGCATGGCCTCCATATTAGGCAATCCATAATTATCCTTGAGTGATGCCACATTTAGGTTCCTAAAATCAACACAAAGCCGGATGTCACCATTCTTCTTCCTCACTGGTACAAGGTTTGAAACCCAAGTTGAGTGCCTAATTGGTTCAATAATACCAGCATCTCTCAGTTTTGTCAACTCAACTTGCATTTTGGTGGCCAGTAAAGGATTAATGGGTCTCTGCTTTTGTCTAAAGGGTGTGGTTTCCTCCTTTAGAGGAACTTCATGCTGGAATAAATCAGCCCTATAAGCTTTGAGGTCATCATATGACCAGGCAAACACATGTTTGTACTTTTTCAAAAGTCTAATCAAGTTGCCTCTGATCTCCCTACTCAGTTTCTTTCCAATGTATACCATTTGTGGAGAATTTTCTGATCCTAGGTTTATCTCCTCTAAGTGTTCCAATTTCGTATTAGACTTTTGGGACAGACAACCATCATTTATTTTAAACATTCCCTCCAGTTCTACCAATCCTTTGGGTATATGATTAGAAGGCAATTGAACTATTTCATTTCCCATGATGCATTCTTTTCCTTCAATACATTCCTGTACCTCATTGAAATCTATTTGTTGACCATCATATTGATCCAGGCCTTGAAGGAATCTAAGGATATCAAGATCATCCTCAAAAACTTGCCAATTGTACACATTGTCAGGAACTGCAGGCCTAGTTTTAGTTTCCAACATGGAAACACCAGAGAGGGTAATATCATTGTTTTTCAAAGCAACATTTGCAAGAAAGTCTGCCATGATGTTATTTGACCTCTCTACCCAGAGCAGATTAAAAGCTTCAAAAAATTCTAATCTATCCCAGACAGCATGCTTATACAACTTGAGTTTTTCATCCTTGGAGGCATATTGGGATCTTACTTGGGCTACAATCAATTGGGAGTCACCATGAACTTTTAAACATTTAATACCATGCTTTATGGCTACATCTAATCCCAAGATCAGGGCCTCATATTCAACAGTATTATTTGTACAACTGAAAGTCAACAAGAAGGAATACTTGAAAGTATTACCTGATGGGGAAATGAAAACAACACCAGCTCCTGATCCTTCTTTGGAGCATCCACCATCAAAAAACATTTTCCACAAGCTATCTTGTTGCATCATCAATTCTTCCACAATCGGGTCTGTGTTCTTCAACTGAGGTAACACTTCTTTAATTACAAAATTGTTCATGTCAATATCTACAAAACAATTAAGGGCTTCCGAAGCAACCATCTCCACCATAACTAAGGAACGGGGCTCCCTGTACAACTTTACTTCTGTCCCATTCACTGAAATAGTGGCATAAGATAGATCTAGTTCCAGCTTTCCACCCACTGCTGCAGCCCATTGTCTTGACAATAACATGCCATAGTGAGGCTCTGTATCCACAACAACTACATCCATTTTGTATGTAGCCTCTGGGAATGCAGCAATTTTTACCTCAATTCCAATCAAAGTCCCCACAACAGGCACTGCCCTATTATCCATTGCATAACACCTGCCATTAGAAGTGTCAACTTGCAATCCTAATTCTTTCATTACATGATATGGCATCACAGTTGTGGCAGCACCAGAGTCTATCATACAATTTTTTAACAATAAGTCATTCACAATTAAAGTGACATAAAAGGGATTGATGGAAGAAGGTTCTTGTGTTACAATTGTCCCAACACATACATCTGAGATGGGAATAGGCCTTCTCATAGAACTCCCTTCTTCTTGTTTGGTAGGAGCAAATCTCTGCTCATTTATAAGAGCCAAGGCTGCTGTCTTGTGCTCCTCTATTTTCAACATTTCAAGCAGAGGGATGGACACTTTCATCTGAGACAACGCATGTCTCATATCAAATGCAGGGGAATCAGTAGGAGAATCAGATTGATCCTTTGTCCTACCAGTTTTCTTTTTCATCTTGTCAACACTAACTTCCTCCCCTTTCTTCTTTTGATCCACAATTTCTTGATCCTTGCCATCTATAACATTGGGTTTTGGGAAACCCTTATCTTGAGGACTACCTTTGATGAATAGTGATCTAGGAATTCCCTGTTCATTATCCACCTTTCTGTTCCTCAAATTGTATGAGGATCTTGCTTGTGTTATGGCAGCCACAGTTAAGTTTTTGATTTCCTCTTCACTAGGCTTCCTCCATTGCTTCTCATATGATCTAGATCCCACCATATGAGTTTTATAATCATTATTATCAAATTCTTCAGGATCAGATTGAGTAAATATTTGTTGCTCATAATCAGAGAAAATCTTTCTCTTATGATCAACATTTGGGCAGCTTGCTTCATCATCTGAGGACACAAAATCCTCTATTGGATCTGTAGTAAACATGTTAATGGCAGGCTTTTCAGATTCTTCATAATCTCCTGCACATGAGTAATCAGCCTCTTCTACTAAGGCTTGGGCCACAGCACACTGGAAGGGTGAATGAGGCATATTACAAGCTACACACCAAGGAGTGTTTTCTACATTGTGTGTAGTATTTTTCTTTAAGGGATCTGGGGTATCTCTCCCTTTTTGTACCTCATTACTGTCGAGAACAGGTCTCCCATCCTTCCAATTAGTTTTGTAAGGCATATCTCTCAAATTGGGGGCCTTGTCCTGCCTTTGATAAGGGGGCCTTGCATCTTGAAAGTTTCTACCACCTTTATCAAATCTTGTTGGGAACTCCTTGTTAGCACCCGGTCCTTTATCCTCCTCTTTAAAAGGCCTTGCATGTTGTGATCTGGTTTCTTTCCACAATTTACCCCCATCCCTCTTGTACATTTGGCCAGATGCCTTTCAGTTACTCTCAATATTTATGGCCAATTTAAATGCATCCCTAAGGGTGCGGGGATTTTTATCTCTTAAGAGATAAGACATTTTACCATCCATGGAATTGAAATAAGTGGTCATGCAAACTGCATCATCCAACCTCAATACCTGGAACAATTTGTACATAGCCTTTTGAAACCGGCTATTGAACTCTGACATGCTCTCATTATAATTTTTCTTGATATTATTGAATTCATTGAGCATGTAACTAGAATTCACATGTTCAGCATACTGCTCCTTAAAACTCCTGACAAATTCATCCCATGAAGCAATACTGTTCTCAGGTAACCCTCTGTACCAATCCCTAGCATCTTCAATCAATGATTGAACAAAAAGTTTCATAATGACATCTTCATGCTCAATCTCATAGTCATTAACTTTATCTGTGAAAAACTTCAAATGCTCTTCACAAGTAATAACATTATTCCCAGTGAATAATGGGATCTTCTTCCTGATTTCATTGGGAATGGCATTAGGTTGGCCAGGAATACCATCAAAAAACAAGGGCCTATATCTATCCAAATGAACTGGTCATCTTTGGATAGTTGGCTGATTTGAAGGGGTAATTGCAACATTTTGACAGGGTATAGTTCCCACTGTACCCTGAGAAACCAAGGGAACTTGACTAGGAAATTGTCCAGATGGATATTGTCCAGAGTGAAAGGCTTGAGTATTTGGAATTGCAATGTTAGGCTGACTGGATGAAGTTGTTCCTATGGTAATAGGGATAGAACTACTAGCAGATGTATTCATGTTAGCATGTAGGAAGGCAATCTTCCTTTTCATTTTATCTGCACCAGCCTCTAACTCAAGTTTCTCAAGTTGCATAGCCAAATCCTCCTTTGCTTTCCTAGCTCTGTCTAAATCTATACTAGCTTGAGTAGGCACATTAGGAATGGGCACAACCTTCTTCGGTTCATTTATAGCAACACCCACCACCTTTTGTTTTCCCTTATCAGGGATTTGCTTGGGAGAAATTTTAATCTCCTTGTTTATTTTGATTTCAGAGGGATTCAGTTGTCTTAAAACATGGCCTGTTCCCTCAAATTCACTTTGTTTGGGCCTGGTATCCTGAGCTTGCTTTCTCAAAGCTTGCATATCACCAAACAATTCTTTATCCAAACCTTGTACATCCTGGTTTAGATCACTAACATGGGTCTCATTTCTCCTGGTTCTTTTGAGGAGTTCTTCCCTTTCCAGAAGCAATTCACGAAGCTGTTGTTCCCTTATCTTCGTTCTATTAGCAATTTCTGCTAATTGCTCACGTTCCTTTTCTCTCAAAGCAATCACTTCCTCTTTTAACTTCTTAGAATCATATGAAGCTGTTTCAGCAGTAGAGGTTTCATCAGTTTGTTCAAGGGTTTCTCTAGCAGGGAAAAAACCTACTTCTGTGACTACTTCTTTCTGCATATAGACCTCTGGTGCGACCCTTTTGACATGCTCAAGATCGCTAGAAGACGAAGAAGTTTCATGAGGAAGTGGAACATGAAATCTTTCTCGAGAATGAGCATGGGAACTAGCATTATTTTGGCCTCTCCTAGACCATTGCTTTCTGCTTGGTGTGTGGAGTTCATCCCCTATATTATCTTCTGGATGATCCCTATAATACGACCTAGTGTTCCTTGGTCGACTCATTGTAAATGACAACAATTTTTACAAAATTTTGCCAAAAAATAGCAACTGGTAACACAAATTTCTTTAGAGTCGCCACCCACTACTCAAGCGGGAATGAAAAATTATTTTTACTGGTCTACAAACATACAATAGACAAGATTTGCACTAACCTATTGCAGGCTATCAAAATAAGTCCCCAGCAGAGTCGCCAATTTTGTTAGTGTTTGAACCTGCAGATTAATCAAATACTCAAATAATCCCAATGGCTGTAACCTAGCAAGTTACAAACTACTAAGGTATTAAGGTTAAGACCTTCTTCACTTTGAGTAATATATACTCAGGCGGGTGTACCTCTATCAATTCAACGTTCAACTGAGCTCTGAATTGAGAACTTGCTCCTTCACTGCTTTGTTACTGCCTTCAAAGTCTAACTCAATAAGTTGCTAAAACTCTGAGTATAACCCAAATCATCCTGATACACAACATCATGATATAGATAATAAAAATAGCAACATGATACAATGGCTTAAGGATATTCATCCTTCTTCCTTTTAGAGTTAAACTCAGGGAAGGGTTAACCTCGTTTATTGCTTTTTCAAAGCACTGAAATACATATTTATGAACTTGTCATAATATGACTCAAGTCTGGAAATTATGCATATAAAGTAAAATGTCAATCAATTATATATTGGATGGTAAACCAATGTAAGTGGATCTAAAACCAGTCCCTTATCCGCTGGGCATCAGAGTCGAACTCTACCTTCACATATATCTATTAAAGCGAATACAATGAAACTCCAATAACATGCCTAACATATCATTGTTTCCATTCCTACACCTGTCATCAAATCCACATATAGATATTCAATTCCCAGAGACCTCCCCTAAGATTTTACTCTTTCCTTGAAAGATACTTAAGCTCAACCCCTACATTCACCTTGTGAAAGATGTATTTAAACTGTCTTACAATTTAAATGCATAAAGAAACTAAAACACTCCACATGTAAAGACAATCAAATTGTAGTAACAGAACTCCAGTGTATTTGTATTAATTGATAAAATGCATTCGTACAATTTTTCTTGATTTCACAGAAAATCAGGTTCTATATTTCAGACCTCTCCTTTACAAAATATTTTCCAACCCGTAAGAATGAGCAAGAAATCCTATATATACTGATCAGCCATCCTGGAATCCTTGAAAGGATGCAAAAAGCTTCGGATGGATCTCAAAAGATCTTTGTACTAAAAACAAAAAATAGTACAAACAGAAAGAAAGAAGACAAAAATAGTAAGGCACACTTTCAATTGTCCTTAACAACTTTCACAGGTGGCCCCTTTGTCTGTAGATACTTCAGAGCAGTTACTAAATTTCTTACGTGAATGATGACCGCCATTACAGGCTAACCTACATCATCCTTTGTGTGGACACGCTCTCCCTCATATTCTGGATCAGGGGCCAACTGCATCTTACTCATCTTCTTTTTCTGAAAGGACAAAATGCTAGAATGGATATTTTCTTGTTAACACTTCCAAACTGTTTGCCCTCTGCCACATGTTACATAAATGCTTGTTTCTTTAAAGAGCTGGAGTGGTGGCATCCGTTGCATCCTCAGATGATGTGTCTTCTTCTCTACTTTCTTTTGACAAAAGTGTTGTTTCCCAAACTGAAAAAATATCCTCAGTAGGCCAATCAAAAGCTAGAATTTCATCCCTTTTTGGTAGGATTTTCTTCCATTTAGTCACTACTGGATGTACTTTAGTCATTACCTTGGTAAAATGTACCCTAGCATCCTGTAGCATTTCCATTGTTTGTACAAATGGAAGAGTATCCTCAGTGTGTATAGCATCTTCTATTTTGGTCAACATTTTATGTTCAATTTGCTCAAACCATTTTCCCTTCTCTTTTAATGTTCCATCTGATCTAACTAGACCAGGAAATATCTGGAAATCACTTTGAAAATATCTCACCCTTAGAAGAGCTGTCTTCCTTTTTACCTCCTCTCTTTCTACTTCAAAATCCAGGAGGGCCTTAACAATTTTGTAAGTACTAGCTAATTCGGGGTACTTGGAATCATGGTCTTTAATTGATCCAATTAAAGTTTTCAAAACATTCTCCCTAGGTACCCATGTATCCAAAATTTGGCCTACTGTATTCTCCTCTTTATCAAAAGAAAGCAAAATGTCAGACAATTGCTCTGCACACTTGTAAACTTCTTTGGGTCTGACATTTCTAACAAGATGATGAATAGTATCTTGTACTCTTTTCTCAAACTTTTTCTGTCCTTTCATCTCTGCATCATCACCACTTAAGGAAGGGGGAAGAGGAGACATAGGAAACTCAATGATGGGACTTGATGAGGAAGGACCAGCAGCAGAGGAAGAAATTTGCAATTGTTGTTGTATATGGACTGGACTTCCTTCACCCAACCTTTTCCTTAAGTCATCAATTATTTTGTCCTTTTCAAATATTTTTTTTCTCAGCTCTTCATATGCCCTCATTATTTCTTCAAATTTTCTTGTTAACTCTTCTTTCTCCTTAGCTTCTCTTTCAACCACCTTCTCCGCAAGATGAGCTGTTGCTACAACCATTTTTGATGCTTCTATTGCTGAAGTATCCATTACTCTCTTGACTATAAGACCACCGGAAACATTATCTTTAATCAATTGCTTTCCTTTATTTTCCTCATCCCTTTTCAGTGACCATATAACCAAGGCTTGATGGTCATTACTGAATGCAACTCCTTTGACAGCCTGCTCTGCCTCTTCCTTGGTTTGGTATGCAGGTGTAACTTGTTTCTTGATTGCATCAAGGACAATTGCATCAACTATATCCCATTCAGGGAGGACTAATACTCCTGCATTCTTTACCATTATTCTTCCCTGTTCTGGAGTAATCTTTTCAAAATTATCTGTCATTTCTTTCCTGGTTTCATCTTCAATAACCTTAATATCAACATCAGGGTTTTGTTTATGTGTCTTCTCACAGGTTTCTTCAAATTTATTGATATTCATCTTCCATAAAAATTGCAAAAAGGCCCTGGATTTCACAAAAGCATCATCAGCCAAAAATTCTTCACATGCTAACTTGATGACGGGATCCAACTCTGTTCCTGCAAGTTGCTCTGCTGTTAAGCCTAATTCAGGTTCTTTTGGTTGCTCAGGAATTCCTTCATTTATTTCATCATAAGTCATGAATATTTGACCCTGAGATCCCATTTGTTGCATTTTCTCTATGACTTCTCGATCATCTTTAATACTTAAAGGCAATTGTGAAGGAGAGTATTGATCCTCTGGATCCTGTGGCCTCTCCTCTATCCTCTGTTTCTTTGTGGGAGGTGAAAAAACCAAGATGTCCTCATCTGGCTGATCCTGTGTTAAATCTATAATTTTCTTACCCTCCTTTGATGAAGAAGGGATATCTGCCTTTCCTTTCCTCTGCTCTTTTATTTCAGATTCAGGGACAACTACACCATAACCAGTCTTTTCTTGCACCATGTACTTGCCAGGAGGCAAAATCTTTGTAAATATATTTTTTCCCAACAATGCCTTAGCCCTCTCAGGGTTTTCCTCCATGGCTCTTCTCTTCTTTTCTTCCAGAGTTTTAATAATATCTTGGAAACAACCCATTAGAGTGTCTATTCTCTTCCCCATAGGACTTATACTGCCTATAGGGTCATATGTAGGATCGAATTGTTTTACAAAATCAAAAGTTTTCTTATATACTAACCACTTTTCCTTCCTAACTTCTTGATCTTGTAATCCTGGGGTATTCCTGATGATGTCTTCAGGGAAATTGAAAATGTGGTTCATTGCTGAACATCTGACCTTTCTCCTAAACATATCATTGAAAAAACCCTCTGGGTCTATTGTCCTGGCACTTGTAGTAGTCAAATGATAAGGCTCCAAGATCTTGTGCATATTGAGCCATCCACCTTTTGTGATTATAAATTGATGGGCAATTGTGATATTTGGGAACAGAGTTCCTCTACCCTTAGCAATACTATTTTCCTCAATATCCCCCAATTGCCTGAAAAATTCTGCAATACCAATCTTGAAAGGAACTTGGAAAGGCAAAATAAAAGGAGTTCCTTTATAGCCATATAATCTGAAAATAGTTGAATAAGGATAGAAAATAAAATCACCCCAATTATGCACAATGTTGAGGTCCTTTGCAAATTGGAGTGGCCTGACAATTTCAGCTAGGGCAGCAGGGACTCTAGGACTGTCATGCACAAAGAATAATTTTAATCTGGCTGCAAAATACTTGTTAAATTGTATGTAACTGCTATCCTTTCTATCCCATGTCATGTTTAAATTCCACAACTGTACAGGCATATCTTCTCCATTTCTCTGCTTAGATAGTTCCATTTCCCTTTCAAAATAATCAGAACCTTTAAACAGAAACATGTACATCATAAAAGAGTACCAGCAGAAGGATCTACTAACTTTACCCTTTTGAATCCCTATTAATCCATCATGGATTAAATCAGCAATGACAGGGGCATAATCAAAAGTAACTGACAAATGTGGGTGCAACACCTGGATTACCATATACATCAAGTGTTGGGGCATTTTTTCACTTGCATCTTCCCCAAAAACTTGACAGAAAGACCAGTAAGCACCTCTTGCCAAAACATCAAAATACTCTGTTTTAAACGGCTCCTGTGCACCTAATCCTATGACAATCATTCTTCCAATTTGGGTACAAAAATCCTTTACCGGGCCAATTCTGAAGACATGCTTCTGTGCCTCATAAACCTCGCCTAATTCTTTGAAATCAATCGGCTCCAAGATAGGTGAAGGGTCTTTCAATTTGAAAATAGTTCTAATTTCATCAGCTGAAATTGTTAACAGTTTTTGCCCTCTAACACCTCTAATCTCTTTTGTGATAGGGTCATAGTTCTTAGCAATTTCAGTCATTAAATCTGCATCCATAAAAACTCCTGGCACTACAAGCTTACCCAAGTCATTTTCCCATATGTTACAAGCGGGAACAGGAGTATTTCTCTGACTAAATCCAACTGTAAATAATGTGAGCCCAGTAAAGTCGGAAACACCACTTGCATTAAGAAAACCGACCGTAGCATCCTTAATGTAATTTCCTGTGTCATACAACCCGTCCGCCACTTTCACCCTAGGCTCTTTTGGTGTTAGTTGTTTTACACTGGTCAAATTTACTTTTGAACTGGGAAACATTTGTAACAAATCTTCATGAAGACCCCTTTTCAAATAATCAGTTTCACCAGAGAGCTCTTTTCTTGGTGGCATTTTGGGATTTGAAACTTTTAACGTACTTCGGCGCAAAAGAAAAATGGTGACAAAACAACTCTTTTTAATCAAACAAGAAAGCCCAGAAGTAACCAACCTTGTTTTATCAACCCAAGAACACGAGAATCAATCTCTGCAACTCAATTCGCCGAGCTCTCTACAAATCTCTTGTGTCCTTACAGTTCTCTGAGTGAAACTAGATTCTAAAATATTTGCAATCACTTCACAATTATTTCGGCACTTTACCTCGCATGATTTAGTCATTAATTCTGCAGGAGATGAAACTATTGCTAGCCTGGACTTGCCACCCACTTCACCTTCAATTTGAAATCTGGCCATAGATTTTTCTTGACAGACGATCGTATAATTTAGTCGCATGGTCGCATAGGCTTATTGGAGGCTAACACGACCATGCGACTAGCCTTCAATGTTACATCCCTTCCGGCGGTGATCCCTCAGCGGTTACCCCTTTTCAAATACATGCTGGTCGCATGGTCGCATAGGCTATTGGAGGTTAACACGACCATGCGACTAGCCTCCACACTTTATCCGCTAGCATTCAAAGTTAAGCACGAAGCTCAGTCGCATGGTCGCATAAGCTTGTTGGAGGCTTATGCGATCATGCGACTATGTTTTAAAACACCGCCAGCCTTTAAGAAACCGCCATCCGTTTAAGAGACCGCCAGCCGTTTAGATATTATTGGCTGAGCACCTTCACCCATGGTCCCACCACTTTGCCGCTTCATTAATCGCAAGATTAAAACTTAGTCGCATAGTCGCATAAGGCTTTAACAAGCTTATGCGACCATGCGACAAGACTTTAAAACACCGCCATTTTGCCAAATTTCTAAGCACCAAGGACATAGGATAAAATAATTAAATCAGAGGGCTACTTGACTCAAAGAAAAGGATATTTAAAGCACGTGCTCTCAACATGAACTTAAGTGGGCTTTCAAAAAGTAACCTTCAAATAGAAAGCTAAGAGGACGGCTTAGGGCTTAAAAAAAAAGAAAGGCCAAACTTAGGGTTTTTATACTTTTGAAGAATTTGTGCCTTCTCAAAAACAAGACCTAAGACAAGAAAACCTAACAAGTCTGTGACAAAATTTTGAGAACATTCTGACAGCTATAACCACAAGATTAGAACAAGAAAGCAAGAACCGAAAGTTGGACAAGAAATTTAGAAAATTAAGAAGATACCCAACAAAGGGCACGATTATGTGGATGGATCAAAGCTTTGTCATCATCTTCTAAGAATGTTAGGTAATGAGGGCTGACAAGGTGGTTAACCATGTTTTGGAATTGGTCAATATCTATGTTGTTAGGAACATTTGCTGCATGCAAAACATCCTCAATGATTTGTTTATGTCTTGGAGACAATTCTAAAAGCTCAAAGATTGAAATATGAGCTGGCATTACTTGTAACTAATCAACAAGATTATAATTTAGCTGAGGACTCACAACTGATTTGGTGGTGACATTCTTGGATGTCACTTACTTGGGTTTGCTTGACTAGTTGGAACTAGGACCTCTAATAACCATAGGACCTTGGCTTCTTGTGATGACATTAAGAGCTTGGGATGACCTTTTAGAGTGAGGACCCCTAAGCACCACTACTAGTTCTTCATCAAATATAGGAGGAGAGCCCATATCATAACCATAAGGATCTTTGTCTCTCATCATGTTGACACTTTCCTCCACAACCTCAAGCATATTGACCACATTTTCTATAGCTATGTAGGTATAGTTGATTTTAGCCTTGCCATTCTTGGGTTTAGAGGTTTCCCCCTTCTCATATTTTGGAAAGGGCTCCTTGAATGCCTTGTGGTCTGCATTGGTGTTCAACCCATCAATTTGAAGTTTGCCACTCTCAATAAGATCCTGAATAATGTGCTTAAGTTTCCAGAAATGTTCGATGTCATGTCCAATGCCATTGTGGAATTTGCAGAAAGCTTTTTCATTCCACCAATGTGGCTTTACATCAGGAATATGGTGCTTTGCAGGATCTTGAGGTTGTGCAAGGTTATTGGCAATAACCATCTTGAAAACATCCTCATACAAGTCACCCATTTTGGAGAATTAATGCCTCTCTTTCTTGGGCTTCTCTTGATATCTTGGCTTATGCTCCCATTGGTTGGAGGATGTGTTGAGCTTCATAGCTTGAACTACACTAGACAAATGGAGGACTCATTGATCCTTGGGTTGAGAAGAGTCCATGACTCTGTTGTTGACTACTTATTTGTTCTTGTTCCAATGTGAGTTCTTGCCTTTGTCCTTATTAGCATTGTGGTTGTTTTGACCATTGTTGGTATTGTTATGTTTGGTCAAAATTCCTTGTTCTTTCAAGACATCCTCAATTCAACATGCAGTTTCGACCATAGCATCGAAGGAATCAAAGACCATCTTCTGAACCTCATACTGCATTTCAGGCACCAAATTACTAACAATGATATCAATCCTTTCATGCTCAAGAATAGTCCTAGAATAGCAAGAGCACAATCATCTCCATCTTTGTAAGAAGGTAACAAAGGATTCCCCTTGGCTTTGTTTCAAATTGCACTAGTCTAACATAGTGACTGATCTTGACAAGTTGTATGCAAAATGTTGAACAAATCCATGGACAAGTTCTTTGAAAGTTTTGATGGGAGGGGTTATGTTGGTAAACCACTCCATGGCTTGGCCTTTGAGAATCCTTGGAAACAACCTCATAAGATAGGAGTCATCTTGATGAAATTCAAAGCTTAGGGTGTAGAATTGGCACACATGGTCACGTGGATCACCATTTCCATCATATTTTTCATATTGGGGGATTTCCACCTTCCTAGGAAAATCCTTCATACTCACACTTTTTTTGAAAGGATTGGAACAAATAGAGTCAAGTGAAAAGGAACTTTTAGGTACCAACACCTTTTCCATCATACGCTTGAGTTTCTTGATCTCCTCTTCTTGGGATGGACCTTGTTTCTTGATTTTCCTATCCACATCAAAGTTGTAAGGGACCCTGGCACCCTTGTTTATCAAGATCTCTAGGAACATATCCTTGTTTTGATCAAGATACTTTTCCACATATTGTTGGAATAGTGGCTCTTGTTGCATCCTCATAAAGTCTTGATCATCAAAACTTGCACTACTTCCTCCATGTTGAGAGCCATGATGAGCTCGTTGGGAGGGTTTCCTTGAGTTCCTAGGAGGTGTTTGTCTCCTATGTTGTGAAGTCCTTCTTCCTCTAGGACTAGGTGATCGTGAAGGGGTTCTTGACTGCCTTCTTCTTCGTGGTGTTCTTGAGGGAGTAGATGGTGGAGAGTTGTTTCCACTATTGGTACTCCTGTTGTTGAATTGGTCATTGAGTTGTTGGGCTAAAAGCCTATCTTGTTCTTCTTGAAATGCTTTTCTTTTCAATTCTAACAAGGCTTGTTGCTCCACCTCTAGGAGTCTAAACCTTTCTTCTTTAGCAGCAAAAAGGCTTTCTTTTCACGTTAGATTCTTTTAAGTCTCTCATTCGCATACCTTGAGGTTGTTTTGAGAGGAGAGTTGGGTCTTGAATGTTTGAACAAGTTTTTAGTAAATGTTGCATTCACATGAGCATCACAAGATTCATTGTTCTGGTCTTCGTGTTGTGACCATGCATCTTGGTGAGCCCACCCATAATGTCTTTCAGCTCTTTGATGGGCATCTAGATATATTGAGTCGATAGGGGGTGATTCTGGTTGATTGTCATCACTAAATAACATGTTATCCCTATGTCCTTGGAAAATGTCATCAATATTTTGATCCATCACTACTCTCTCCTTTCTAGTCATGGTGTAACTCATGTCCATATCTGATTGAGAAGGTGCTAAAGAGGTACTCAACTCACTAGGATTTCTCTTTGGGTCAAACCAACCTTTGGACTCGCTCCTAGGTGATTGATCAAAGATGAGCTCTTTTTCCTTTCGCTTTTGATGAGTTTGGACAAAGGGTAACTGATCAAAGACAACTTTAGGTCATTTTTCTTGACTGACTTGGTACCTTGTCGTAACCAACATGAAAGAAAAGGACCCTTGGTGATAAGATGACCCTACGAAATGTTGATACCAAACTAGGATAGTAAAAGTTTTCAATTGTCCAAAAAGAGATGCTAAGATAGAAAATTGCAAAAGGTGTAAGCCAACACTGTCATAGAGGTGCCTAATCAGAGGATAAGTATCCTAGCACATATGAATCAGGAGGATGGATTTACCCAAATTATATTTAAAATTGAAACTGATTTTTTTGATGGAAGTGAATTGGACAAGAGACTACTAAGACTCTCCAACTATGTTACCAAAGAATCTAAAGGTTTACTTTTTCAAAAAGGAGGACTTCTAACTTATCAATGACGAACAAGATCTCTTGTGAAACCAAAGATCACTAATTCAAGATGTCTAAATACAAGAACCTGAGGTACAAACAGGCTTCCAGCTATAAGGTAAGAGACCTACTAAAATCTGGATTGACCAAAAAAAGGCCGAATATGGCACAAATCTGACAGGCAACAAATTTAGTCTATGTGACAGTTTCCAGGATAATAGAATGATACAATCTTTCAAAATGATATTTCACACAAAGTAGTGCTATAGTTTCTAGGCAACTTGTGCGATAAAATCTAGGCAAGCTATGCGACAGTTGTGCAGTAATGAACTATCGCACGATAAAACCCAGAATAGTGTGTGATGATATTTTAGGATCATATGACTCTTGACTAGTGAAGTGTAAAAATCTCAATTTTAAAGGCAATTGGTCAATGTTTCAGTTTGATAGTTGGATTTTTTTATTTCAAACATAGTACTAGCAGTAATCAGACAAGTTGGCAAATAGTAGGTGATCAAACATGTCATAAAACACTTGCACAAGGGTGAAAGTAACCTTGCCAAGACAAGCAATTGTGATATCAAAGCAAGAAAATCCTATGAATGCTACTGTGATGTTTGATGTTTGTGAATGTTTGCACACATAGATCATAGCAAGAACACTTCAAGCACTTACTAGCCTAAAAAGACAAAGGCTCAATACTTAGCAACTTGGCCCACACTTGATGTCCCATCACCTCACACAAAGTGGTTTCCCACAATATATATTGTTTTTGTCATGGAAGTGCCAATGACACAACCAAATGAACATAGATGGTGAGTAATCTTGGAGTGATCCTGGTTATTCCACTAGGATCAATCCTTGCGCCAAGAAGCTAGGCAGAAAATAAGGGTTGCTTCTATCTATGGTTCTTAGTAAGGGCTTCCATTCATAATACCCCTCTTACTCCCTAAAGGGACTCCTTACCTTGTGGCAAGTAATGAACCTCATGGCCACAAGAGTACCTTAAGCATTCTTTCTCAACATTTTCCTCATGGTCACAATCCCACAAGTACTCACATCAAGCGAAAACAAGTACTACGTCTACCAAGGTTTTGTGTCCTTGATAGCCTTGAGTCTATAGTGGGTTGGAATAGCTGGCTAAGAGCTTGTTCCCACTTGGGTTGTTCCTCTTGATTGCTCAAGAGCAGGCCCACTAAAGGATCTTACACTAAACAAAGAGTGATTAACCTTTGAGTGTCAAGATTTTTGGTTCACCTCAAGCGTGAAGAGCATACTCTCCTAGCTCAAAAATTTCTCCCAAACACATCAAGAAAATTTCAATTAACCTCTTGCTTTCAAAATCTAAAGATGGGTCAAGATTTTCTGGTTCACCACAAGGGTGAAGAGCATACTTCTCCTACCACCCAAAGACTCCTACAACAAGATATTAAGTGCCTATGGAAAGAAACAACTAGTATATGCTGCACTCAAAATTAAAACAATTAAACAAGCACTTGATTGGTTTTTATGTGTTGGGCAGCCCTGCAAGAAAGGATTAGTAGCCCTTATGCATTTGGATCTTTGACATGCATTCTTTTAGGAAAATATTTCAAGCAATGAAGGCACCTACAATCATAAGTTGTTAGCCCCACAATGGTTAGCACATCAAAACCAAATAAAATCTGTAAATCAAACTCTATTCTACCACATCAAACCATAAATTCGAAGCAAACCAATCAAATTCTTGCAAAGAAATGACTAAAACCAGTCACTGCCATGCTTGTGTGAAAGTTTAGTTTCCAGAAGAATCACACGATACTTTATAGTATAGTGGTGCAATATTTTCCTCCTGTGCGATATTTCGTGCTACTTGCATGTGACAGAGAGTGATAAACAGTGTGACAAAATCTAGCAAAGGTGTACGATACTTTAACTAGTAAAGTATCACACTGGCATATAAGAGACTATCGTACGACTCTGGTAAACTGTCGTACGATACTCTGTCAGAGAAAAAAAATAGAGAGCTGAAATAACAAGCTAAATGATGATGATGAAAAATTGACATAAATGCATTAAAATAAGGACAAAACAAGAGTGTTTTGCCCCATGGTGGGTGCCAAAAATGTACACTCAAATTATGTGCACTTCTCTAAGTCATTACTTCCAAGAGAATCCATGAATGGGAAACCTTGAGAAATCGACCTAGAGCTCCCTATGCATGGAGTTGCAAGCATATTTAGATTGCTCTCAGTTAGAGCTATGAAACATATGACCTTGCTAGTCAACCACACAATGGGAGATTCAATGAGACAAGGGCAAGAATGATAATATCTTCAAGAATCTAAATGGAAATGAAATGCAACTATAATAAGAATGAAGAATACAACTAAGCTATGAAAGGAAAATGCAAGTATTACAAAGCCTTACTAATTAAGCTATGTGAGCTAAACTAGAGCATAGACAAAGCTAAACTAGAAGTGCCATGAAGAGCTAAGATAAAATGAAAGAATGAAGATTAAAGCAATAAGATCCTCCAAGCTCCAAATCTCCAAAAAATCCTATAGCATAAGATTAGTATTCAAAAGATGGGATCCTAAAATGAGAAGAGAGATCTCCTTTTAAAGGAATTGAAAAGGAATGGACCATGGAGATTAAGAGGCAAAAGAGTTGATCAAGGGTGGAGCTTGAGAGTGGGATCAATCCATGTGCACAAGTCTCCTCCAATGAGAGTGAAGTGTTGACTTTTGTGTCCCATGTGAGACACAAATGCCTTTTCTTCTTTTTACAAAATAGGAATAATGTTTTATTTGTGCAACTTAGGATAAGAGGAAAGTGGGGGCTTTTTATTTAATAAAAGGGGGCTTTTTATTTAGTGTAATAGGTGTTCATATTATTTTATAATTGTTTAATGCCTTCAAATCAATGTGTCTTAGTAGAGATTATTTTATGAAAATAATTGAGATTATGTGTATTTTATTCTCATAGCATTTTATGTAAAAGGTTAAAAAAAAAAATAAATATATTTGTATGTGAAAATATATTTTTGTGGAAAAATGCATATTTAAATATTTTAATTATAGAGATCATTAGATGGTATAGATTTGATTCTCCATCAAAAGTATTTTATCTTTTAAGACAAAAAAAAAAGATTATATAAGTATTCTATCTTTGTTTGTTTTATATAGGAAAAGAAGCTATATCTAATTATGCCATTTAAATTGAAGATTTCTTTCGATAAATTATATTTTCACTAGTAAAAAATCTAACTCCTTAACTTTATATTACTATCTTGATAGTGGTTGATTCAATAATATAATCCATTGGACATTATTTTAGTCTTGAAGTATGATATACTTGTTAGTTGAAACTAAGTATAATTTATATAAAAATAATAAATTGAGTTAGTGTGTATTTTTTAACTCCTCATGCCATACAAGCCACAAAATTCCTTAGGTGGATGATGTCATACCATCATACATCTGTATAATATATAAATTAAAATTTCATATAATATATAAATTATTTGAAGAGATATAAATTACATATAGTTTATTAATATTTTATTAAATTAAAATATTTTAAATAATTGAGATAGTGTGGATTTAAAATTTCTCATTATTGAATTGAAGTCAACCTATATTTGATAAAAATTCAAGCATGTACATACTAAGATTCTAAAATAAACACAAAATAACATTGTTAATCATTGTATATGCAAATCATAAGATAGTTACCTCAAAATGATATGTTATATACAAATAATTAATTCAATTATACTACAAAATAACATGGAAATTAGTAAGACATGTAGATCATAGAATATTTCCCTCAAAATGATATGTTCTATGCTAGTAATAAATTCAATCATGATGTAAATCTCACATGACTTAAAAGTAATTGTTTGATTATCTCTTAAAAAGAAACTAAGGTCACAAAATAAGGAGATGGAATTTTCCACATATATAATAGTAGTCTAACTCAAAATTACAATATCTAGTTGATGTCTATATCATAAATCCACAATCTACTCCCTCTAAGTCTACGAGTGTTAAAGTATTCAATCATGAATATATTTATATAAAGCTTGATGAACTATAATGATTATCCAAGAAATGTTGACCATGATCCTCCATATGAATATCTTTGAAACACCTATAAATAGATTGAGTTAGTTATAAAATTATTTTCAAAATTAAATATTGGGAACATTGAATTTCATTTCATCATTTCCTTACCATCTCCACTTTACATTATTACCATTGTGTTAAGATCAATAGAAAAGGGTAACATATATTCTTGTTTTTTTTCCGATCATCTAACACTGCAATAACATCTACATTTAACACATCAACTTAGATAAAATTAATTTTTAAACTAGACTCAAAATTGATTGTTTTGTATTTTATAATTTTGTTAACATAAATGAATTTTAATTGGGAATTTTATTATCATAATTGAATTTTAATTTGTACAGTTATTGTTAGGTCATCATTTTCATCCATTTTTTATCATGTCTGATAAAGATCAACACAAGAGGGTAACATATGTTGTTGTTTATCTTCTTGATCATCTATAACTGAAATAAAATGCACATTTAACATGTATCAAATTTAATAAAATGATCAAGTGTAGAATCATACTATGTAATTAATCTAAAAATACTACAATTTTTAGTTACTGTTACTCCTATTTTGAGCTTTAATTGATTTTCATTAGTATCAATAAGTTATTTAGTCGGTAAAGGAGACAAACTGAACATTCCATCAATCACATCAAGCCTACACACCAAAAAAGTCACAAGGAAGAATTCTAAGTTAATTGAATATAGGTTTGACCGAGCACACTCACTAAGCAACATGCAATTACTGAGTACCGAGCTAGTGATCACTGAGAATTCATTTAAATTGAGCATCAGTAATTATCGAAAGGAGTATGCTGTGATTACCAAGTAAAGCAGGAAATGACACAGTAATCTGAAATGGCACAAACATCTATGCATACGGTTCACACAGATGAAAAAATGGTTTACCAAGATCGAGACATATTTATTATGGTTGTAATCATTAATTTTGTGATGATTCCTATGTAATGTTAGATCTAGGTTATTTTCTTACACCGTTGATCCTAGGTTTTCTAAGATGATGTAAATTCTAATTAGGTGAAGTCACTTTGATATAAAATTGTAAAGATGTCATTATGATCATGTATCATGAAGGAGTAGCCGCACTAAGGACATCAAGAAATCAAACAAAGGGTTTTTGACAGAAGGTTTATGGAAGAAGGAACCAATTTTTTAGAACACATACGAGGCTACTAAGAAAAATAGAAGGGCACATACATCACACTGAGATAATATTTATTTGATACTTCATAGATGTGAATCAGACAAGAATAAGTTATTATTTACAAATACTTTTACTATTCGTTGTAATGGATCAAAATCTCTTAATAGAGTAGACTTAACAGTTCTTATTTAAATATCTTAACCAAGTACACATATGTATTATGTTGTTAAAATCCTCTAACTAGGTAGATCTAGTTGATCATAATGTTACTCCTAACAGGGTAAGATCATCAGAAGTAACCAAAATTGTAGCCTTAATTGACAAACTTTATTACTGGAGTAGTGAAGGTTTGTGGGTGTCATCCCCACCCCAGTTTGTACCTTCTTACAAGGGTTTCTGCAATACCAAGATATCTATGTAATGAGTTTGAAGTTTCGCGTATGATGTATTATTTTATTTACATGTAATTTACATTTTGAGTTACTTCAATGTATATTTTAAACAATACATTTAGCCAGTTAATTGAGATCTACAATTGGAAAGTTATAGTCTTGAAAGTTTTTAAGGGTACTAATTCACCCCTCCCCTCTCAGTACTTATCTTTGCATAATCCCAATAATTGGCATTAGAGCTACATCTCTTGTTAAGGAAGTTTAACCACTGAAGAGGATAGATCTAAGGATGGAAAAGTATAACCTGGACAAGACTATTGAGAATCAAAGGTTAAAGATGCAAATCTTTATTAAACAATTCAAGGAAGCCAAAGAAGAACTAAAGAAGTTACTAATCAGAAGGAAGGATAAGGAAATTCGGTATAATGAAATTGATTATCATGAAGAAGAGCTAGATGACCCATTTGAGACATCTAGATTTGGATTTGGTAGCATATCGGATGCATCTAAAGGAATCATATCAAATCTATCTAAAAAGAATCTACATCTTATTGGACAAGTCAAAGATCTACACATCAGTCAAGAGACACATATTGTCAGGATGATTGATGTCATGAACATTGCAAGGCAAGAAGAACAAGAAAGAAACTTGGCTATTGAAGACATGAGTCAAGTGACTAAGAAGCTACAAGAGAAGGAATCATATATACAAACTATTTATTAGATAGCAAATGTTTTATCAAGGTAGGTGACCAAATTGATATACAAATTATGTACACTCATCATAAAGAGATGGGATCATATATTCTAATACAAAATATAAAATAAAAATAAAAATGGAGATGTATGGCCATCAACTGGGTGTATTTTAGCTTTTTTTCTCCCGACAGGTGGTAACGTCTGAACTTTTAAATCATCTCCCATTGATGTTAGAATACATTTATTTCCATGTTGAAATTGATTTAAAATAATCTTGTACATCGCTATCATTCATTCCTAGTCAAATCGCAATAATTTTTTATAATCCTCGGTATTGGATAAATCGTAAAATGATTTATTGGGTAAATTGTAAAATGTGGATAGCCACTACCGATCATCCTCCCAAATTTTGAGCTATTAACAAATGTCACTATGTGTGTAATTAATGAAAAGATAACAATAAAAATAGACTTCTCAAAAAACTCAATTTCTCCACAAGAGGCGGACAAGACAACATCAATGAATGTCACACAACCATTTTATATAGCCGACGATGAACTACAACTGATTGAATATCTTGATGAATTGAAGGGACATTGATTGGAGATCACTGAGCTATTAAAGTGATTTGTAAGATGATTAAACCAGTCAATATATTGTCATTGATGTCAACTAGTTTTGACTATACTTATCATGATAGTTACAAATATCTGAACATTCATAGAAGGAAGAAATGGTGAAGAAATGAGATATTGACGCAGTCAAGGATGGTGGATCTAGTTAAGGAAACTCCAAACCTTGCATCTTTAGAACAACACAGTGGAATACTCAACAACACAACAAAAAAAACAATTATTTAATTTTAATTTTCATTAACATGCCCGACTGTAAGGTCTTTCGGGTTAGGGCCAATTACAATTAGAAACAATTCTTCAAGATCCAAATAGATCCAATACAATCTCAGCTTGTTAGCTCTGAAGACAATTAGAAGATGATGGAAACCCTAAGGAAGATCTAAAATTGAGCTCGTAAGCCTCCAAGAAATCTCCTTGTCTGCAAGTGTGCAAACCACTAGCTCTGCAACTACAAACTATCAGATAACAATCTGATTTGCAAGATCATGCAAGATATTTTCCACAACTTTGCCAACTCCAGCTGTTAGAACCTTAGATCTGATTCACTAGGCCTTCCAAGTCATGAACTTCTATTGATCTCCTCCTGCTTACTAAACATCTACCAAACACACCTTAAATACTAATCATCATCCACAAGTTGGCTGGATGAAACCATTAACTCCCCCCCAACAATTATTAAATGCAATACAAGTTAGCATCAAAATAGCCTTACAAACATTTAATCCAACATGTCTGCATGTAACAACAAATACCAAAAATAAATGCACCAAGTCAGCCCAACAAATCACATAGAACTCCAGTCGGTAAGCCAGAACTACCGAGCAATAGTGAAATAATCAAGCATGCCAGGCATTGCCAAGCACCAGTGTCAACCGAGCACCGCAGACATCACCAAGTAAGACTTTCATCGAGTGCCAAAGATTACTTAGTTCCTTCAGTGACCGAGATTCCTTCAATGATCAAGGTTGTTGGTCAAGGCTGCAATCGAGTAACACCGACCAAATATACACCTCAAATGCAGATCTACCGAGTACCCTAGAATGCCCCTGCATTAGACACCCCAGGTTTGAAAAGATGTTCATATGTGAGAAGAACATCTTTCAGGATTCAGCACATAAACCCCGAACTGGTTCTTCACATACAAGTCCTCCACCTTTTTAGCTCGCATACTCTTCCACTTCATCTTTCTCTATCTCTTTAAGTCTTTTCTTGACAACACACAAATTTTTTCTCCATACTGATCATTCATTTTCTTTGGATCCACAATCTCAACTTGGCTACCAATACTCAGGCTTCTCCTATCAAACATTATTTCTAGCAAAGGCATCAGGGAAAACTTCCTATCATCCTTCTCAATAGTAAACACATCTCTTACACAATCATACGTAGCTCTGCAATCACATTGCCAAGGTCTACCGAGCAATATATCACAACTATTAATCTTCACAATATCACATAACACAAGCTCCTTATACTGGCCAATCTGAACATTAATAAAGCATTGTTCTCTTACTTCTAGAGCATGAACATCTTGCAACTAGCCAATCCTATAAGGACAAGGATGCTTCATTCTATTCAACCCAAGTTTCTGAACCATGTACTCAACAACAAGGTTATCAATACTACCACTATCAACAATAACATCACCAAGTATACCTTTGGACTTGCATTGGGTCCTAAAAAAGTTACTCCTCTGACAAGGTTCCACCTTTGTATCGAGAAATGTTCACTGAAGAAGCAAGTTCTCAGATTCAGGTTCATTCTCATTCACCACAATAGCTCGTCGATCACCAAGCTTCTTCTATGTACACTTAAAAGAATGGTGTCCTTCCTCTCCATAGTTATATCAAGTACCCTTAAAGATAACTCTACCTGTCTTCTGCTTTGGTTCCATAGGTTTCTGTTCATCTTCTGCATTAATCAGTTTATCCTTCACCAAGTGATCAATCTTTTCTTTCCCTTGGGGATTACTATGTTGTTTCCTCTTCAACATATCTTCTTCCTTCAGAGCATACCAATAAGCATCTTCAATAGAATCAATCTTTAGCATACCAAGCTCATCTTGAATATTGAATCTCAAACCATTCACATACCAAGCTACCTTTTCCTTATTGAGCTCTTAGTGTCTAGATTGAATAGTAAGTTTGTAGAACTCCTTGGTATAATCTTCCATAGACAGATCCTTCTATTTCAAATTTTGCAACTTCTTAAACAAGTCAAGCTCATAGTCAGAGGGTATGAACTTAGCTTTCAACTTAGTCACCATCAACCTCCACCAATTGATCTTCATTTCACCTTCACCTTCTCTATCTCTTTGTAGTTCTTTCCACCAAAGAGTAGCATGTCCTTTCAACTTTGTCTGTGCTAATCTCACCCAAAGAGGATCTTCAATTTCTTCCAGCTCAAAGAAATCTTCAAGTTCTTGGGGTTCAAAGTACCAGAGAAAGTATAAACTTCCATTCAATAACTAATACTTAATCGAGCTCCAGATCTAGGCAACTGAGCAGTTTTGTCTTCACTAGAGCTATTCCTCCGGTCATCACCACTAGATCCAATAGGTTCAAAGTCTTCAATAGATTTTTCATAACCATATTCAGTACCAACATTCTGAGGTATACCAGTAATAGCTCTCATGATCTTAGTGACCATGTCATTCTTCATCAACTCCATCTTAGATTTGAAATTTGATTTCACCTTCTCTGTGATATGGGATTCAACATTATCACAAAGATCAGAAATAACTCTAGGGTCCAATCTTCTCAGAGGCATCCTTAAAGATATGTAAAAAGCCTCTGCAACAAACCCTACATCAACCACCTTGTGACAATCTCCAAGTTGTATGCAAGTCAGATCCCAATCTGCCACCTTGAACAAACAACTAGGGCAAGATCCACAAGCTCAATGCTCTGGATCTGCAATCTAGATCATACGATCTCTTCACCAACAAGATCAACTCTCAGCTCCGATACCACCTAACGTGGTCAAGGATAGTGGATCCAATTAAGGATAGTCCAAACCTTGTAGCTTCAGAACAACACAATGGAATACTCAACAACACAATAGAAAAAACAATTGTTTAACTCTGATTTTCATTAACATGCCCAGCTGTAAGGCCTTTTGGGTTAGGGCCAATTACAATCAGAAACAATTCTGCAAGATCCAAATAGATCCAATACAATCTCAGCTAGTTAGCTTTGAAGACAATCAGAAGCTGATGAAAACCCTAAGGTAGATCTAATTTTGAGCTCGCAAGCCTCCAAGAAATCTCCTTGTCTCCAAGTGTGTAAACCACTAGCTCTGCAACTACAAACTATCAGATAACAATCTGATCTGCAAGATCATGCAAGATCTTTTCCACAACTTCTCCATCTTCAATTGTCAGAACCTCATATATGATTCGCTAAGCCTTCCAAGTCATGAACTTCTATCGATCTCCTCCTTCTCACTAAACATCTACCCAAACACCCCTTAAATACTAATCATCAGCCACAAGTTAGTTGGATGAAACCATTAACTACCCCCCAACAATTATTAAATTCAATACAAGTCAACATCAAAATAGCCTTACAAACATTTAATCCAACATGTCAGCCTATAACAATAGCTACCAAAAATAAATACACTAAGTCGGCCCAACAAATCACACAGAACTCCAGTCGGTAAGCTAGAACTACCTAGCAATAGTGAAATAACCAAGCATGCTAGGCATCACCGAGCTCCAGTGTCGACCGAGCACCAGAGACATCATTGAGTAACACTTTCACCAAGCACCATAGATTGCAGAGTTCCTTCAGTGACCGAGCTTCCTTCAATGAGTGAGGCCGTCGGTCAAGGCTGCAATCGAGTAACACCGGCCAAACATACACCTCCCATGGAGATCTACCAAGTACCCTAGAATGCCCCTACATCAGATATCTACAAATGGAGAAGATGGATATGACAGATATGAATAAGGTATACATTGGGTAACTTAGTGATGAGCCTATGATATTATATTGTTAACTTGAGCATGTTACATTATTCTATTATGGAGAAGAAATTTGAATTAAACAAGTTAATGTGGTCGGTAATTAAAAATTTCTATATATACCGAGCCAGTCTTGTGTATATCAAGTGAAAATAATAACTGAGTTAGTTATCACCAATGTATTCAGTATTAACCGAGTATGGATGAAAACATTAAATGCTAGAACAACTGATTGAACTTGATGAGCTAGAAATTACTTATGATTTTGAGGTAACAAATGAAGTTTGTTACAAGATCCACTGCTGACAAAATTCATAGATGATCTAAAGGATGAGATTGAAATGTGTTATTGAAACATCTACCAAGGAAGGTTTAAGAGGTAAAATAGATGAATGATATTAAGAGGCAAAATCTGATCATGGCTGATATGAAAAGAGTTTACTTGTTTATTTAAGAGACATAATTTTCATTGTTGAAACATGCCGGATAAAAATATATACTACAAAAGATTTTGCATGAAGAAATTTTTCATGCATTCCTGATCAAACTAGTTACAGAAAAAACCTGAGTTGTAGGTATAACTGAGGGTTAATGAATTACATACATTGAGTGAAGTAAGTTGAAGGAATTGAGGAAGTGAATTGGTATATTAATCAAATGAGTTTTATGAGCTTAGCATAGATCTAAATATTTGCAAATCAAGTTGTATTTGAATCGGATCATAACTGTATCAGTTTAACCATTGATTTAAAAAAATCTCTTAACCGAGTGGACTTAATAGTCTTATTGTATTTCTATATGACATTCAAGAAATGTTAATTGTTTTCTTATTGACCCCATAGTGAATTCTAGTCAAAATTTAACTATTAGTGATAAATCCTTTAACCAGGTCACACCTAATAGTGTGCATTGTAACCTTTAATAGGGTTGGCTCCTAATCGAGCTCACTTCAGAAGAGTGGAATATTTTGGGTTACTAGTCCTAGGTGGTTTTTCCCTTTGTAGGGTTTCCATGTTAAATCATTATGTTATGTGATATGATTTTATTTCTTTCATACTTTTTATATTACATAATCAATAATCACAGTTTGGATAATTACTGGTATTCGGGAAATGAACAGACAATTTGTTATCTTATGTTACCGAGTTGTTGAATAAGTTTGAAATTGTACATCTGAGGGTATGGGACTATAGGATAACTGATTTAACTGATTCACCCTCACTCTCAGTTATTCTAACAATTGGTATCAGAGCGTATTGGTTGCTTGGAGGAAGTTTCAAGGACTTGAGAAAATGATCACAAGATGTATAAAAGGGAAGTGCCTAAGCTGAACAAAGATAACTTCACAACATGGCAAAGTAGGATGAGACTACAGATATATGGAATTGGAGAATCTTCTCTACATCTCCTAGACCATGGCTACTTACAACCAACTATTGGACCTTTGGCAGTTGATCAGTTGAGAGATAGACATGAACACAATATAACTATGATAGAGATTGTTGTTGCCCTACCTGATGCAGAATTTGAGGATGTCAAAGTATGCACTACATCAAAAGAAATGGGGGATAAACTTGCACTAGTTTATGGTGGTGATGTGAATGTAATGAGATCCAGAGTTGAAAGCCAAAGAGGTAGATTTGATAATATGAAGATTAAATAAGGTGAGAACATCACATAATAGTGTAACTAAATCAAAGAGGTGGTCAATGTTGTCTGAGGAGTAGGAGGTATTATTTCTGAGGATATTGTGGTAAGTAAAATACTGAGAAATTTGTTACCTGTCTATTCTATTAGATCTTCTATTACACTTACATTTGATAGTCTAATCAGTAAGATAACTACTTTTGAGCTAAACAATTATGATAATATAGTGTTGTACCAAGTGTTGAATCTACTTTTATGTCATCTCTGAAGATTGGTAAGTCTAGTAGTAAGCATAACATAAAGAATGAAAGTGATAGCAAAAATGAAGATGAGCTTGATGAGCTTGAAGCACTTATGGCTAGAAGACTTCAAAAAGGTAAAGGAAGATATAAAGGAAAGTTACCTTTAGCATGTTTTAATTATAAAGAGATTGGCCATACTATTGCTAGATGTCCTAACAGGAAAGAAGAAGATAAAGATAATGACAGATCTTGTGATGGAAAGTTTAGTAGAAGAAATAATAGAGGAAACTGAAACTATGATAGAAGAAACAACCAAGATTACAAAGACAAAGGAAAGAGGACATGTTACCTTGTGGGAGAAGATGATAATGACATAGACACTGACATTGATGAAGATTATGAAGTGGTATTTGTGGCAATGAAGGATGATTCAGAAGAAGAAGAAAGGTATATAGAAACAACACTTATATCTAAAGTTAGTAATAATGATACATGGATCATTGATAGTGGCTGTACACATCATATGACTGGTGATGAAGAAAAATTTGAATATCTTGAACACTAAAATGGAGGATCAGTCAAAATGGGATATGATACACCTTGTCAAGTAAAAGGAAAATGATCTATCTTATTGAATAATAGGATTAGATGTGATAATACATACTGGGTAAAAGGACTTAACTATAATTTGTTGAGTGTTGTACAACTGAATAATTTGGGTCACCGAGTTGCATTTGACAGTAAGAAGGTGAAAATCTATGATGAAACTAGAAAGCTAGTTGGTACTGGTGGACAATCCAAATGTAATTTATTCTATCTTGACAATGCTAAAAATTCTTGTTTGTTGGCCAAAAATGAAGATGTATGGTTGTGGCATAAGAGACAGTGTCATGTGAACTTTGATAATATGGTTAATATCAATAAGAAGAGAAGAGTTAGAGGTTTACTGAGTCTAACTAAGCCTGATCATGTTATGTGCAATCAATGTTAGAAAGGAAAAATGACAAAATATATCTTTAAGAGAAAAGACTATTCATCTAAAGGAATTTTGGAGTTGGTTCATATCGACTTATGTGGTCCTATGAGAACTCAGAGTTATTATGGTGACAAATATTTCATTTTATTTGTTGATGACTACTCTAGGATGATGAAAGTCATGTTTCTAAAAGAAAAATCTGAAGGTTTCAAATTGTTTAAGTGGTATAAAGCTAAAGTTGAAAGGGAAATCGGAAAAAATTTAAAATTCTTAAGATCTAATAGAGGAGGTGAGTTTATTTCTGATGAATTCACTAACTTCTACAATGAGCATGGAATCAAAAGAAAGGTTTCTGCACTGAGAACACCATAACATAATGGTATTGCTGAGAGAAGGAATCGATCTATAGTTGACTGTGCCAGAACTTTAATGATTGAGAAGAATGTTGCACAAATGTATTGGTGAGAAGTTTTTAGCATTGCTGTATACACCCTGAACCGAGTTCAATTGAAGAAAGACACAAATAAGACACCCTATGAGTTATGGTTTGGCTACACACCGAATGTAAGTTATTTTAGAATTTTTGGAAGTAGATGTTACATTATGAAAGATGATAGAAATGGAAAAATTGACTCTAAAGGTGATGAAGGAATATTTTTAGGATATTCCACTAAGAGTAAATTATACAAATGTTTGAACAAGGCTACTAATAAAATGATTGAAAGTGCTAACGTGAAAGTCGATGAGTTTGTTGAAAAGAATGATGAAGGAACCAGAAGACTATGGTAGGTTTACATATTGTATCATCTTAAAAGGGGCATACTATGTTTAGACCTTTTAGCACTCCTTAGTAGGCTGTTTTTATCCTCATTCAGACACTTTCATGCTCCTGTGCTTATCTACTTGTTCTACCCCTCTTTTATGCCTTTTCTCTCTACTTCTGAGACTTGGGCACATTTCTTGAGGTCCCAACCCTCTGGCTCAAGGTCAACCTCGACCTTGACCTAGGTCAAAGTCAACCTCAACCTTGACCCTAGGGTCTAGGATCCTCAGGGTTAGGTTCCAGTTTCGGGGTTTCATAAAAATTTTGTCTTTTCCCTCTTCGGGGCCACTATTTCTCGGGTTAAGTGTCAAATTCTCAAATTAATATTTGAGGTGGACCTTTCTCAAGATTTGTATAGGATTCCTAATTTATTATTGGAGATTATCCTTTCTTAATTTTTGTGCCTAACATTCAAATTAACTTTGGAGTTGGCCTTACCTTGAATTTTGTGACAAGGCTCTTAAATAATTATTTTTATTTCTATCTTAAGCATGGACTCCTTCTAGAGTTTTGTGTCAAGACTTTAATTTAATTTCCTCTCCATGTGAACCTCTCTAGAATTTTGTGCCATGGACCCTTAATTATTGTTTTCTATGTGGCCTCTCTAGAAGTTTGTGTCCTAGATCACTATAAAAGGAGGCCTTCCTCTCTCATTTTCTCCATCGCTTATCAAGAGATCCACTTTCATGCTCAAGAACTCTCAAGAAAGAAGATCAAGCATTCAATCATTCAAGCCTTCAAGCATTCAAGCATTCAATTCATCAAGGAGATCCATTAGTAGCCATTGAAGGATTCAAGCTCTATGGAGCTCTCTTGTTGAAGATTCCTCCATCCATTTTCATAAGCAAGGTGAATTATTTCATTTACTTTGTTTATTACTACAATTTCAATTCAATTTCAAGGTTAATTCCTAAATTGGGGTTTGACTAAGGCAAACCCATCCCCCCCAACAAACAAAACCATTTTTCTTGCAAGTATAGGTGCGGGACGATGAATATCAATGTAGATCTAGATACCCTTTTCGTCAAACTTTCAGGATTCATGAACAGAATTTTCATCGGAGCTGTGCAGGTCAAGGTTGACTTTTTGAGTCAAGTTTGACTTTTTAGGGTCAAGGTCAACTTTTTAGGGTCAAGGTCAAATTTGTCTACCTAGGTCAAGAACGACCTTCCTCATAAAAGAAAAATATTTCTAGGTTTTGTAAATCTCACAGTTTTAGTTCAAGGTCGCAAAAATCAACAGTTTCTGAGACCGTTTGACAAGGTTTTCAGCCGATTCTTTTTCTGGGGTAAGTACCTTTATTTCTTCATTTCAATATTAGTCATCTAGATTTACTTTCCATATCATTATAATTTAATGTATGTGTAAAATATTGGTTTTGGGGTCTCTTTTATGGGGAAACTCTTATTGTTCTAGACCCCATCCATATTTTTCATCTTACATTTTGGTGAACCCATGATAGACAACTCTTTCTTTTATGGTGTTAGATTTCCCTTTGTATTATCTTATGTGTTCACCTTCATCTTACATTTTGGTGAACCCGCGATAGACAACTCTTTCTTTTTGGTGTTAGATTTACATTTTGTGTTAGATATTACATGCTTACAAAAGTATATTTCTTTTACGATCTTAAATTTATATTTCAAAAATACAAAAAAAATTGCAAAATTTCTTTCAAAATACAAAAATATTTACATTTTTCATGTTTGTAGTGTTACTTTGTGTTCAACATGTATGATTTGTATTTTGAATTCTTTGATGAGGTTTTTCTTACAAAAGAGGATAGATCCCTTAATGAGGTACATGGAAGTGAGGATGAAAATTGTTCAAATGAGATCTCCATTGATCCTATTCCTATTTCACCCTCCTCCACAACCTCTTCAATTGACCTTTATAAAGATGAGTTGGGGATTGATGTTAATTATTCTCCTAATATATGTATTTTCTATGAGCCTACTTTAGATTATAATTTACCCTCTTTCCCCTCTAGAGATCAAGCTTTAGTTATTTATGGAGATCCTACAATGTGCTTTATTGATAGGGATGATAATCCTTCTATTTGGGGTGAATCTTTGGATTTGGATGTTGATTACTCCCTTCATCATAAAACTATTGTGGATGATCCCTTGGATAAAGACATTAATATATGCCCTCCTTGTGAAGAATTTCTGATACAAGAGGGTTATTTATTAATGGATGACATATTAATACATGATGATGACTCTTTTTCTAAAACACACTCCCCTTATGCAGACATTTTAGTGAAAGAAGATGACATTATAGATACTTTACCTCCATTTGGGATTCCTTCTAGTGATGAGGCATTAGCGGAGAATGATATGAATTCCCTTAATGTTCTCCCTCTTAGTGATGATATTATGGAGAATCAAGATCCTACCTCATCTCCTCCTAGGGTGTCTTCTTTGCTTCCTTCTTGTGAATATGTTTGTAGTGTTGAGACAACTAACATGATTTATCCAAAACCCTTGTTGACTGTCAAAGGTTGTCCTCACATTACTATCAAAGGTAAACCTTTAGATTCTTTCAATGAGAAAGATTCGATAGAACACACATATTGTACAAGGAATAACCCTCAACCTAATTCGGTGGTTTCTACTTCTTTACCACCTTCTCAACCCATTCTTCCTCCTCCACCCCATCTTCCTAGAAAGGAGTATGATTTGATAAACCAATTGGAAAATACTCGTGCTAGGATTTCTCTATGGGAGCTTCTTCAAACTTCACCTACCTACTATGAATCCTTGCAAAAAGGTCTAGAAAGTCTTCCTACTCCACCTCCTAATCAAGAGATCATCAATAACTTCTTACAATGCATGCATGCTACCTTGGGTGCTCCTAACATTGTATTTACTCTAAAGGATTTAACTTCTAAAGAAGTTCAAAATCAATATGATGTTCTTATGGTTGTTGTTACTATAAATAAAGGTATCATTTGTAGGACCTTGATTGATAATGGATCTGGACTTAATGTTTGTAGCATGGACATGCTCAAAGAAATTAAAGTTGATCTTTCAACTATTCAACCTGACAATGTTCCTATACATGGCTTTGATAACATTGCTAAGAACATTTTAGGCATCATTACCTTACCTATCAAAGTAGGTCTAGTCATCCTAAATACACCTATTCATGTTATGCCTAGACCTCTCAATTATAACCTTCTTTTGGGTAGACCTTGGTTGCATGAGATGCATGCTATCCCTTCCAGCCTTCACCATAATGTCAAGTTTATTCATAACAACATAATGTATACACTTCATGTGGATGATGCACCAAGTCCTTTTTTGAATATTCAAACCTACACTAATCCTACTCCTAATGGTAATCCTTCTTCCTCTAATGCTCTTCTTGACGATGATTGGGGAGCCTTAAATTTTAATCCTACCTTTATTGGAGAGTATAAGGTTTCTGATCTTGATTTTATGAAGCAACAAAGAGAATTTGAACAACGAGTTTTTAGTTCTATTTCTAATTCCCTTCATAATAAATTTGTCACCGCTTCTACCCATAATAAATCTATCAAACCTACTAATCATGACATAGTGACTACTGAAGTTCCATTGAATCCTTCTGATATGGCTTCTTGTTATGGTCCTGGTTATCATTTCCTTGTTAAACAAGGATTTAATGGTCAAGGATGTGGTAAGCATAAATGGGGAATTCAAATTTCCTTACACACTGGGGGACATGAGCATTCATATGGATTATGATTTAATCCTCAACAAAAAATCAATGTTAACAACATCTCAAATAACACTTTAAAACTGTTAGGAATGGGAACACTGAGAAGGGGGGGGGGGTGTGAATCAGTGTTCACTATATTTAATCTTTTCACTTTACTCTTGAAACTTAACTTGAATGCTTAAGTATTGAAATGAACATCGGCATAAACAAGATACATAAACACAACACATAACACCAATATGGCTATGGGGAAACCCAAATAGGTAAAAACCCCGATGGTAATTGACACCCACTAAGAATTACACTAGTGTCTTATGATCCTTGTTAGAAGATCTGCAACCCTGTTAGGAGCTATTTTTTACAATGTTTTTAGTACAGTGACCTTATCAAGGGTTGGACCCTGTTAGGAGTCTTTTACAATAACCCTATTAGGGGTGGGGACACACTGTCCTAGAGCTCACTTCTCAAGTGGTGAAGGCTACAACCTTCTGATCTTAGATACACACTATATCTACTGGATGAACTGATGTTGTGACACTACTTGTCTGATGAGTTCCTTTGATACATTGATGCTTTGACCTCTTGCAAAGCTCTAATAGATTCTTATTTCTCTTTTCACACTTCTACTATGCTTATCTTAGCTCTATCTCAACTTCCATACCTTATTACAAGGGCACATCTAATATTTATATGCGCTTAATAAAACAATTAACTAGGTCGGCCTATAACTGATTACATACAACACTTCCAAGTGAATTGGCTCAAGCGTGTTTAAAAACAAACATAATTACATGTCTATAACTTAATTAAAATACATGCATAGCCTTTACAAAATAATAATATTGTCCCTAGTCAAATTACCAATAGTCAGTTGCATACTTTGTTCTGTTCTGGCATTCACTGTCTATGCTACTTCAACTATCTGTATCTTTACAATACTATATCTTCTGATCATGTGCTCTTAGACTTAGCATGAATACACTCTTACCAACTTATATTCTAGGGTGCATACCATAACTCTATCATATGCACGTGTGGTAATGATCTGATCTACTGGTGCTCTGTTAACTATCTAGTCTTCTATACTTAACCAAATTTGGATCTTTCGTTAATGTGCGCTAACTCCAAAACACTATATGACTTTGTTGCCATAATGATAGCACTAAATCTATTCATATACAACAATGTAGTCAACTTTCCAACAATCTCCCCCTTTTTCATTAATGGCATGCAACAAAGGAATATGGAAAAGTTACTAACTGTACCCTTATACAAAAACTCTTTAACATACTCTAACTTATATCTCCCTTATACTCTTTACTATGCATCTTCTTTAAATATATATAAGACTCCATATTATATACAATACTCCCCCTTTGACATTAATGACAAAGGTAATCCAAGAATTTATCTACAAGTACTTACAAAGAAAGTACATCTGGATAAACAATCTGCAGGTTTTGGATCTCTTGTTTCCAAAATGCAATCAATGCATTAACAATCTGTAGATGGGTGCATAAGTCATATTGTAGCTTCTCCATCTTCTCCAAGTCTATACTTGGACCTTGATCATATGTCACCATAGTGGCATCGATCTCCTTGATATTCTAATTTAGTATATCTAGAGAGGGCGCAAGAGCATTCCTGAGTTGTGTTTGCCTTGCCCTTATTTTAGACATCTCCTTTTTAGCCTTCTCTATGTTTTCTATCTTCCCCTAGTACACATTATTTCACATGTTCACATCGGTGGAGGGATCTTCCACTAATTTTATGACTTGGTCTATCATGGTCTCTGCCTCCTTGATTTTCTTGTAGTGATTACTAGTCAGCTTCTCCTAGTTCATACAATCAGAAATGATCTTCCTTCCCTTAGCTGAAAACTCCTTCAAGGATGCTTGACCAATCTTCAATGAACTTAGTTCAAGTGTAAAGTTTCCAGTTAGTTCACTTGATCTTTTCTTCATGTATTTCTCTTCTGTAACTTGGGATGTAGATTCTTCCAAGATAGAAAAGTTTGCTTTGAAGTTTGTCAATATGGCACTGACATCATCAATTGAATGAACCTTAGACACTTTCTTGTCTGAAGGTAGCAAGTTATTCAAAATGTTTACTGATTCAAAAAACAAAGGGTTCCTCATCACTTGCTTTTCTTTATCTTTCTCCATGGCTAGGACACTGATCTTTATCAGGTCTTCTTCTACCCAAGAGTCTAAGTTTGAGGTGTTTGGTGTCAAACTTGTCAACAATGATGATGAGGGTAAGGAAGTGATATGAGTGCTATCCATCACTTCTTTCTTTACTCTAATTGGCATCTCAATAGATGGCTCATCTATTGGTTCATTTCCTTTCACCTCTTCTTCTTCTTCTTTCTATTTTTCTTCACCTGTTATATCCTCTACTAACACTTCTTCTTGTGTCTTAGGTGAATTATCACTACATAGAGTTTCAACCTCTTGTGTGCTTACAAAAGCTTCTTCAAATTTGTCCATGTCAATGTCTATGGCCACCATTGCAATCTCAACATTATCAATAAATATTGTATCATCTTTTTGTGTCTCTATCATGGGCATAGACTTCTCTGCCTCTGTCGGTGCTACTATTGTAGGCTCTGAATCTTGAGGACCTATAATTTGTACATTTGTGGTCTTTGAATCCTTAGCTTCCTTTGAGGGTACTTGAGTTATGGGTGCAGTAGGTGGATACATGTGCCTGTTTAGAAAAACTTTCTCAAAGGCTTTGCCTATCTCTTTGGCTATCAACTCAAAGTTCTTGTCCATTATGTGTAGTGTTCTTAGCTTTGTTCTTAGATGCAGCTTTACCAAATCTAAAAATAGTGTTTTCTCTTATAAGGAACACACCGGTAGGCTTTCATCTAGAATTTTTTCCCTTATTCTAAGATCTTCTTCAATAGCATATTTCTTCAAGGATTCCAAGATATTCTAAACACTATCAGGGATGACTATCTTAAGTTCCAAGACTGTCTTCTTGAACTTAATCATATGTTTTATGATCATGCCATGAATCTCTGATTTATCAATTTCACTGTACATCTCATAAAACTTTCCTATCTGATATAATTTGCCTTCATCAATAATCCTTGTTCTCAAGACTTGAAGACTAGGTCTGAAACCTACCTCTAGAGGTGCTTGAGCATTTTTCTTACTTCTAGTTTCCCGCGAGGATGGGTGACTTGTGCTGGTTTCCTTCTTCCTCTTGTCCATTGCCTTATACTCAGGAGGTGATGTTAGATCAATTGTCACTTTGGGCACATGAGAGATCACATCTATTTTATCCTTTGGATCTTTAGTTTTCTCTGTCTTGACTTTCTTTAGTTTGGGGTCATCTTTCCTAGCTTCTAGTGAGGATGCACTCTCAATCTCCAATGCTATCTTTTTTTCTCTTTCTTTATTAAGATTTGCCTATGTTACACCATGAATTTTGAGTATTTCAAATGTAATCTTAGAGGCTTTCCTCTTAGATACTACATTGTTCAGAACTGCATCAACTTCTCTTGTCTTCTCTTCATAAGTACCCCACCTAGGTTCATTAGGGTCCTTAGGTGTTGAAAGTAGTACTTGTGCATATGCTTCCAAAATTGGTTCCTCTACCTCATAACAAAGTGGATGGATCCACTTTGTTCTAGGTTCAACTACTTCCATACATGTTATAACAGTTTCTACCATAAAGAAAATACCATCTTTATATTTTTCAACAATTCTCTTTGGTATTCTGTACCTCATCTGCATTCTGATCCTGAATGTCTTTAATTCCAACTCCATGTAGTCTTTCAATGTACTCTCAATAGATGCCTTAAGAGATATTTGTGGAATTGTAGGTAAACTCTTGTCTAAATACAAGTCTGAGATCTTTCCAAGTATGTGGAAGTACATGTAGATAATCAAAGATCCAAACCTGAATATTTTGGTCTTATCATGTTTAATGGCTCTAATGTTATCAATCAACTATGTGCACAAGATCTCACATAGATTGAACTCTCTATTTTCTCTCACAAGTATAATTGTTGCAAGAATAGTGGTTGCAGACACACTATTCACCCTATTCGTGTGCTAAAACCTATAACCTAATATCATAGACATCAATTTGATGTCTTTCTCCTCTATAGGCTCTATTTTCATTCCGTGCCTATCACTTCTTGACTTACATGCCTGTTCTACTAGTTTTCTCACATCCTTGCCTACTGGGAGAATGATGCCTTGTCCTTGAAAGGTCTATCATTTCATGAATAAGGTCTTCTCTGATCCTCATTGGCACTTCACCTAGCCAAAATAGGTCATCATGAATCCTACCGAGCAATATCTTGATCCATTCAGACTCATAAAACTCATATGCCGTAGCATATTCAACTATGGGATGGTTTTCTAGTTGTGTGAACTCATCTAGGAAGGTTTTTTCTGGCTTTATCATAGTTTCAATGTGCACTCTAATCCTATCAAATCCAACTGGTTCTTTCTTGCAGTAAATGTATGCTTAGATGTCTTCAACATGCATGAAACCCATAGGGATTCTTGAGAATGCACCTTCCAGGTCATCTAGGGTAGACTTAAATGGGTGCCTCTTGAAAACATATCTTTTCCTCTCCGCAATAGAAAACATAATAGGTGTAGCCATAACTTACCTTTTTTATTGCTTCAAATCGATTTTCAAGAACTTCTAAATCATCAGGATGGATTAGGGCTTCACAACTGATAAATCACACTCTTTCGCTGGTGAATCAAACTTCAATACTTCACAATCAACTGCAAGGGCTTCTGTGATCTCCAATCACTCTAACTTGAATGCAATGAGTGATCTACAAGTCTCTATGTACTTTAAAGTGAAAATTCTACCATTAATGCTTGCTGCGTAAACCAAAATTTGACTAATAATTTCCAGCTTCTATTCTGTAGTCGATCAAGTAGTGCACTCTTGCACATAGCCTCAAATAATCTCCAAAAGGTTAAATCCAAAGGCATATACTCAGAGGGTGAGTATACCGGCCCACGCAAGGGTCTAGAGCTAAATTAGCTCCCCCTATGACCCTAAGGGTCATTCATCCAGATGTAGAGGGTGCATCCACTGTGGATGCTTTCAATACATACTCATCAACCTTATCCTTCTTTGCCTCTAACCAAATCAAGCTCACATCTTCTACAACTTTCAAAAACTTGACTTCTCCTTCGGTATCTAATATTTATTCTTTTGGCTTTTTAGGGCTTTCCTAACTTTGGGCTCTTGATCTACAAAACTTTGAGATGTGTCCAGCCTTGTTACAAGAGTGACAAATAATGAGAGGCCTTAAATTCTTCGGCACATTGATATGGGTTACCATTTTACACTATCTAGCTGAGTGACCATTATAATTACATATCTAACATGTAATACTCTAAGAACTTCTTGCATTTGTTTGATTCTGATTTCTCTAATTATGCTGAGTCTCATTCTTTTGACTTGTTCTATAATTCATAGCTCTATGACCAAATTTATTTCATGAATAAAAATAACCATTGAAAGGTCTTACCTCTTTACAATTCCTTTCTATATGTCCATGCTTTTTACATGCATAAAAATTTTGCTCTACTGGCTTGCGCTCATCTTTAGATGGTTTAGTATTGTCTTTAGTCTAGTTTTTAGTCTTCTTGGCATTTGTGGTGTCTTTTGGTGCTTTCATTCTTGCTCGCATGGTCTCAATCTAATTTTGTGCTTCATTGAATCCAATGCTACTGGTATATCCTTTAAGCTTATGAGCATATAACTGAGATTCAATCAGATCCTTGCTTGTGTGTAATTTATCAATGTGATTCTTTGCTTTAATAAATTCAGATTCTATCTTTTATTTGCTGTTTCTTAGCTCCAAGATTTCTTTGTTTTCTTTCCTTAATTATTCATTCAGTTGAAGGTTCTCTTTGATCTGTTCATAATAAACTTATTGATTGTTAGTTAGATTTTCATCCAACTCTTCAATCTAATCTTGTAAAGATGTGTTCTCCTCATTCAACTTCTTAACCATTTTTCCCAAATCATTGTTTGTACAATCCTTCAAATCTTGTCTCAGTTTCTTGATGAATACTTGTGCACTACCGAATTTCAATTTTTGTTCTTCAACTTCTTTTTCAGATATATCAAGGTCTTCAAGAGCTACCATACGATTCTTCTTCATATTTTTTTCTTCTTCTGAACCCATTGATCTCCTCAAGTGGTTAAACTTCTCTTCAGAGGACTAGAGCTCTAATACCAATTGTTAGGAATGGGAACACTGGGAGGGGGGGGGGGGGGGATGAATCAGTGTTCACTATATTTAATCTTTTCACTTTACTCTTGAAACTTAACTTGAATGATTAAGTACTAAAATGAACATCAACATAAACAAGATACATTAACACAACACATAACACCAATATGGTTACGGGGAAACCCAAATAGGTAAAAACCTTGGTGGGAATTGACACCCACTAGGAACTACACTAGTGTCTTATGATCCTTGTTAGAAGAACTGCAACCCTATTAGGAGTTGTTCTTTACAATGCTTTTAGTACAATGACCTTGTCAAGGGTCTGATCCTGTTAGGAATTGTTAGGGGTGGGGACACACTATCCTAGAGCTCACTACTCAAGTGGTGGAGGATACAACCTTCTGATCTCAGATACACACTATATCTGTTGGATGAACTAGTGTTGTGACACTACTTGTATGATCAGTTCCTTTGATGCACTGATGCTTTGACCTATGTCAAAGCTCTAATACATTCTTCCTACTCTTTACACACTTCTTCTCTTCTTATCTTAGCTCTATTTCAAATTTTGTACCTTATAAAAGGGCACATCTAATATTTATATGCACTTAACAAAACAATTAACTAGGTCGGCCTATAACCGATTACATACAACGCTTCCAAGTGAATTGGCTCAAGTGTGTTTACAAAAAAACATAATTACATGCCTAAAAATTAATTACAATAGGCACATAGCCTTTACAAAATAATAATATGATCGCTAATCAAATTACCAACAGTCGACTGCATCCTTTGTTTTATTCTAGCATTCACTGTCTGTGTTACTTCAACTGTCTGTATCTTCACCATACTGTATCTTATGATCATGCATTCTTAGACTTAGCATGAATACACTCTTGCCAGCTTATCTTCTAGGGCACATACCATAACTCTATCATACACATGTGTGCTGATGCTTTGATCTATTAGTGCTCTATTAACTATCCAGTCTTCTATACTTAACCAAATTCTGATCTTCTGATAATGTGCGCTGACTCCAAAACACTATATGACTTTGTTGCCATAATGAAAACACTAAATCTAGTCATATACAATAGTGTAGTCAACTTTCCAAGAAAAACATGATGAAATTATGAAGGAATTTGACCAAGAAGTTATTTTTCCTAAACTCCTTCATGCTAAGATGATTACTAGACCTAAACGCAAAAAGACACATAGTCCACACTTGAAGACTCTTTCTTTTTGTTTGTATCATATATTTCATCATCACTCTACTAATGAATGTCAAGCTTTACATATTAATATTAGGCAGCTCATTGATAGTAAAGTTATTTATATATCATGTGGAAATGAGTTGTATTTCAATCCTATTTTCTCTAAATAACATTTATGTTCCTATTATGGAGCTCCACATTATGTAAACAATGTTAGCCTAGTCCTTGGGGGATTGTTGTCTTGTATAGTGTTGTGAGAAATATAATATGTCCCCTTCCATCCTTGTTCCTACACTTGGGGGGCAAAGATGCCATCTCCTTCTTTTCTATCTTTTTGAGATCCACTTTTCCCTTGGTTAAGCAATATCTATCTATTATGTGATATCCAATCATACATGAAAATTTTGGTTTGCATTGAGGATTTTTGTCCTTGATCATAACTTATTTCATTATTTGACATTGGGTTTCCATGGTTGATAAATCTCTCACCTTGGAAGCTGAATAGTGTGCTATCCCTCACAAGGGTTACTTTTTCCCTTCTTACATGATATCTCTTTGTATTCGTCCCTTCCATGGCCTCATAGGAGCTTTGACCTTCTTGGCTTGGACTGGGTGTTGTCTATGGATATTTTCTTGATGTTGAAGAAGGCTTTATCCTTGTTCTTTTCTTTCTTTAACATGTCAAAATGGAATGTATTTTTCTATCTTAAGGAGGGGGACATATATATGGCCTCCCTTGATCTATATTATGCATTTTTGTTCTAACCTTTTGTTTTGTAGCATGTTAAAATCCTCGGAAGGTAATGCACATAAGTTGCTAAATCCTGAAGAGACACATTTCCAATTTCAAATATGCTAAATCCTTGGAAGGTAACACAGATAAGTTGCTAAATCCCGAAGAGACACACATTTCAATTTCAAATATGCTAAATCCTTGGAAGGTAACACACATATGTTGCTAAATCCTGAAGAGATACACATTTTAAAAATGTATTCTATGGTGATATGAGCATATAGATCCATGGGTACTTCATAAAAGCCATTAGAAGACACACTACATACATGCACAAAGCTGCTAGAAGCTGCACAAATTTATGGGGTGACTATCAAGTGTTTTCTTGGTGGGCCATACTATCCTTTTTGTGGTTCACAGTGAGATACATACATCTTACTGGGTGAGCTAGCCACGCCTCTCTCCCCTTTTCTCTCTTTTCTCTAGTGATGTCTCTCTTATTTTAATCTTGGAGTTGACAAAGACTTGAGTCCTTGGGGGCTTGAGGATTCCTTTGTCCATTTGATTTCAATAAGATTATCTTTTTCTTTGTGATCTCCTTTACCAAGAGTTTGCATCGAGTCCATACTCTTGCTAAAGTGGGGGCTAAATGTATCATCTTAAAATGGATGCACTCCATGTTGAGACCTTTTAGCCCTCCTTAGTAGGTTATTTTGATCCTCATTCAGACACTTTCATGCTTATGTGCTTATCTGCCTATTTTGTCCCTCTTTTATGCCTTTTCTCTCTACTTCTGAGACTTGGGCACATTTACCTAGGTCCTAACCCTCTAGGTCAAGGTTGACCTCAACCTTGACCCTAGGGTCCAAGATCCTCGGGGTTAGGTTCTAGTTTTGGGGTTTCATCAAAATTTTGTCTTTTCCCTCTTCAGGGCCATTATTTCTCAGGTTAAGTGTCAAATTCTCAAATTAATATTTGAGGTGGACCTTTCTCAAGATTTGTATAGGATTCCTAATTTATTATTGGAGATTAACCTTTCTCAATTTTTGTGCCTAATGCTCAAATTAACTTTGGAGTTGGCCTTACCTTGAATTTTGTGAAAAGGCTCTTAAATAATTATTTTTATTTCTATCTTAAGGGTGGACCCCTTCTAGAGTTTTGTGTCAAGACATTAATTTAATTTCCTCTCCATGTGCACCTCTCTAGAGTTTTATGCCATGGACCCTTAATTATTGTTTTCTATGTGGTCTCTAGAAATTTGTGCCCTAGATCACTATAAAAGGAGGCCTTCCTCTCTCATTTTCTCCATCTCTTATAAAACAATCCACTTTCATAATCAAGCACTCTCAAGCAAGAAGATCAAGTATTCAAGCCTTCAAGCATTCAATCATTCAATTCATCCAAGAGATCCATTAGTATCCATTGAAATATTCAAGCTCTATGGAGCTCTCTTTTTGAAGATTCCTCCATCCATCTCCATTCAAGCCTCTTCCTAATCCAAGATCCATTCAAGATTGGTATTGAAGATTTAAAGAAAATTTATTTGAGACATCCTACATTTAATTCTACATTCATTTGGAGCATCCATACTTGTGGATTCAATGATTTGAATCCTCCACAAGGATTTCAACATAAGCAAGGTGAATTGTTTCATTTACTTTGTTTATTACTACAATTTCAATTCAATTTGAAGGTTAATTTCTAAATTGGGGTTTGACTAAGGCAAACCCCTCCCCCCAACAAAAAAAACCATTTTTATTACAGGTATAGGTGTGGGATGACAAATATCAGTGCAGGTCTGGATACCCTTTTCGTCAAACTTGCAAGATCTGCAAACAAAATTTCCATCGGAGCTATGTAGGTCAAGGTCAACTTTTTTGGGTCAAGGTCAACTTTGTCTACCTAGATCAAGGATGACCCTCCTCAAAAAAGAAAATTATTTTTGGGTTTTGTAGATCTCGCAATTTCGGTATAAGATTGCAAAAATAATAGTTTCTTAGACCATTTGACAGGGTTTTTAGCCAATTCTTTTTCGGAGGTAAGTACCCTTATTTCTTAATTTCAATATTAGTCTTCTATATTTACTTTCCATATCATTATAATTTCATGTATGTTTAAAATTTCAGTTTTGGGGTCTCTTTTATGGGAAAAGTCCTATTGTTCTAGACCCCATCCATATTTTTCAACTTACACATATATTGAGAATCTAGGCACTCTACTGAAGCCACAAGCTGAGTCTACTAAGCAACAGGAAAATGCTATTGAGAATCAACAAATACAAATCGAGAACTAGAAAGAGGCTACTGAGGAACAAAATGTACTTGAACCAAATGATGAGAAAAGAAGAGAACAAGTGCCAGCAAGATTTGTTAAAAGACACCATCTGCAGAACCAAATCATTGAAGACAAACAAGCTGGCATGATGACCCGAAGTAAGTTAAGACAAAACCCATGCTTAGTTTGTGAATTTTAGCTCAAGAATGCTAGTGATGCACTTGAAAATTAGGAATGGATTAAGGCTATGAATGAATAAATTGAATAGATTGAGAAAAACAAGAAACAAGTTAAATGAGAACGGAGAAGTAACTAGAAACAAGGCAAGACTTGTATGCAAGGGATATGCACAAGAAGGAATTGACTATTGTGAAACTTTTGCACTAGTAGAAAGACTTGAAGGAGTCCATATATTACTTGCATATGATGCACACAAGGGTTTCAAAGTATATCAAATGGATGTGAAATCAACATTTCTGAATGGAATTCTTGAGGATGAGGTCTACATAGAACAACCTGAAGGTTTTTTTGATCCGAATCAGAAGAACATGGTATGTAGATTGTACAAAGCCTTGTATGGATTGAAGCAAGCACCGAGAGCATAGTATGAAAGATTACATGCTTATCTTATCAGTATTGGCTTTGTAAGGACAAGTGAAAACAATAATTTGTATATGAAAGGAGAATCTACTGATAATATTTTGATTGCTGAAATTTTTGTTGATGATATAATCTTTGGAAGACATGATATGATTTGCAAATATTTTTCTAATGAAATGAGAAAAGAGTTTGAAATGTCAATGTTTGGAAAGATTAAATTCTTTCTAGGTTTGTAGATTATACAACAAAATGATGGGATTTTCATCACTCAATCAAAATACATTGAGGAAGTATTAAAGACTTTTGGCATGGAAGATTCAAAACCAGTAGGAACATTGATGGTGACATGATGCAAGTTGACAAAGGATGATGAATCAATCGAGGTATATCAGACAATCTGCACAGATCAATGATTGGAAAATTGATGTATGTAGTACATAGTAGGCCTGATATAGCACATGCAATTGGGATTGTAGCAAGAGTTTCTATTAATCCTAAGGATTCACACATGGTTGTTGTTAAAAGGATTCTAAAATATTTGAAGAAAAATGAGGATTATAGTTTATGGTACACAAAGGAAGGAAAATTTGAACTCCGAGTTTACACTGATAAATATTGGGCTGGAAACATTAATGACTGAAAGAGCACAACTAGTGGAGCATTATTTTTAGGAGAAAAACTTGTGACATGGATAAGAAAGAAACAAGCATGCATTTCTCAGTCTACTGTTGAAGCAGAGTATGTTGCTGCTGCTACTAACTATTCAAATATTTAATGAATAAAGAAAGTGTTGGAAGGAATGAATGTGGTGGTCATTGATCCAGTGATTATTTATTGTGACAACACTAGTGCTATAAACATTTCAATGAATCTAGTGATGCATTCAAAAACCAAGAACATCTCTATTAAGTATCACTATTTGAGGGAACAAGTACAAGAGAAGCAATTCAAATTGGAATTTGTAAAATCTAAGGAACAACTTGTTGACATATTTACTAAGCCCTTACCAAAGGACACTTTTGAGTACTTGAGGACTAGAGTAGGGGTCCATCCCCTGTCTATCGGTCACTAAGGTGGTCAGGAGGTTGCATCAACCTACATTTTATCAGAAAATCATTCATGTTGATGCACATATCTCACACTTTAGGATTTCTAAGGTTGTGAAAGATTGTAGAAGTTGGAACAAGAATTGTATATCAGTACATGAAGGTACTTGATCTGGACCAGATAATAGAGAAAAACTTGGCTGTTGAAGAGTTGTTTATTTTCTTTGGCATTGTTGTCAAAGGGAGAGAGAAATGTATATGAAATATTTGTTGATAATAACATGGGAGAGAGAACATGAAATATCTGTTGATGAGAACATGAAAAGGGAGAGAGATTTCAATGAAACATCTATCCACTATAGGGAGAGAAAATTAAAGAACTGAAGAAGATCAAATCCATAGGGAGAGTCTGCATATAATGTTGTTGAGATGTAATGTAGTGATTAAACATATTAAATATCAAGCTAGGGAGAGCTTTACCGAGCTACAACATTCACCTATATATTTGTAGAAGTAATGTTTGGTATCATATGACATATTTCATATTGTTTATGTTGCCATCAATGCCAAAGGGAGAGATTGATGAACTACAACTAATTGAATATCTTGATGAGTTGAAGGGACAATGATTAGAGATCACCAAGCTATTAAAGTGATTTGTAAGATGATTAAATCAGTAAATATGTTGTCATTGATGTCAACTAGTTTTGACTATACTTATCATGATAGTTAAAAACATCTAAACATCTGTAGAAGGAAGAAATGGTGAAGAAATGAGATATCTACATAAGGAGAAGACGGATATGACAGATATGAATAAGGTATACATTAGGTAACTTAGTGATGAGCCTATGACATTAAATTATTGACTTGAGCATGTTACATTATTCTATTATGGAGAAGAGACTTGAATTGAACAAGTTAATGTGGTCAGTAATTGAAGATTTCTGTATACACCGAGCTAGCCTTGTGTATACCGAGTGACAGTAATAATTGAGTTATTTATCACCAATGCATTCAATATTAATCGAGTATGGATGAAAACATTAAATGCTAGAACAACCAACTAAACTTGATGAGCTAGAAATTGCTTATGTTTTCACTAATACATTTGGGGTGAAATTGCGACGGCAATTTGCGACTGCGGGCAAATGTTATGTGTTTTTGGCTTTTTTTTTCAATTATAACCCGACAAAATCACAATTGCGACGTTAACGGGATATAAGAAAAAAAAAGAAAACGTTGGTCATTTCTATGTTCAATAGCGCCGAGAGGGATTTTTGCAGCCGTTGGGTAATTTGTATGTTGGACGAGGAGAAGTGAAGTGTCATTTGGGTCTCATTTTCACAACTATGGTTGAAGATCTTGATGCTCTGCGTGGATACCAAATAACTTGAGACTTGACATGGATAGCATATTTTTAGCTTGAATGTTGGTTACCTCCGAGTTGTGATTTATCAAAGGTATGTTCCTCAAATACCCTTTAAAGTTTTTAACGCCCATTTATTGACAAGAAGAAGTACATGAGATCTCACTACCTCAAAAACTTATTCAGTCACACATTACAAATTAAACTTATTTACCCTACTTTACCTCTCTTCCCTGAGTTCTTTGATTCGCTTGCTCTCAGCCTTGGTACCAGATAATTGAGGACTGCTTCTCATCTCTTCTAGAGTCTTTGTTATCAAATCCATTTCCCCTTTTATATCATCTAGCCCAAGTGTAACTCCATTTGATCCTATTTTCATAGTTTCCTCAGTAATTATACCACTTCTCCCCACATTTACATACGCTAAAACAGAAACATTCAAAGAGTTTCTCTCAATGGTGCTCGACATTGGAAGCCAAAACCCACTTCAATTATTGATAAATAAAACTAGTTATAATCTTAGAAACAAAGCTATACCAGTCGAGACATGAATTAGGATTTGTAGATTTGGACATTTTCTACAGAAATTTATAGTGTTAATAGCCCCAACCACATTTACACCCAGGGAGACATCGTGCCTATATTTCCAAATAAAGAAAATGAACACTATTTAACACAATATCTATCAAGTTGTTCCCATAATTATTATTTTATTATCAAAAGTACAACCAAAAAAAAAAACCCTATCCAAACAGCTTTACTTATAGATCTATTATCATGTACATGTACTGAACTTTTTACATCACAATAAGCAATGAACAAGTCCCAACACATACAACTATTCAAATTGAATTATTGTATCCAAATAATTCATGTATTATACATGCTCAGAATGGTTATATCTTTATATTTATTAGTGTAATGCTAGGCTAATGGACCTAAAATCATTTGTTTGCAATAAATGAACTATCTCTGAATTTCACCTGGCTCAACAATATTAACATGTTAAAATGTTATAACTATTGGATGGTCCTGTATGATAAATAAGTAGAAACAAATATATCAAACCTGTCATAGAACTTTGTGGTGGCTGCAAGGTTGACAACTATATCGACCTTGGAACAAACTTCATTTCTTTTCTCTTCTTGAATCCCCATATCATCGTCTATTGACACATCTCCCACAACTAGAACAATTTTTTGTGCCATGAATTTCTCATACTCTCCTTTGTAACGCTCTTGCAAAAGCCTGAAAAACTCTGAGCATATCATCTGTGTACACAAACTCATTAGACTTCAAATAACATAATGGCTGCTTATGGAATGTTTTTATGATTACCTCTTTATGGATCTTGGCCTAGGCAGATTGTAAATCTTTTGCCGTCACTAGAGTAAAAATTTGTCCAACTTCAGCCTGTGCTTAGAGGATTTTCTCTATAAAAACTGTAAGAACATAGGAAATAGATGATTAAAAATTTCCTCCCAGAAAAGATCAGTGAAATTTTTTTATAGTAGTCCCCTACAATACCTTTTCCTAGAAAGCCTATGCCACCGATCACTAGCAAATTCTTAGCCTTCAAAAAATCTACAACACCGACAGCCATTTTGAAGTTCTTCAATCAAGAGAAAGAAATCTCAAAAGTGATAGATTATGAACTCTTGTAGAGGCCAGATTTATGCTTAATCCCAAGAGTCCATGAAAATGTGAAGTCCTCTTCATTCATCAGTACAGCTGGTGAAATAGTCAAACTTACTATGAGTAGGAGATATTTTTTAATAGCAAGTCAAATTGTGATATTGCTATGAGGATTCAATTATGTAGTTTTTCAAGTCAAAATCATTGACCCATGATTCATGAGTAGTGGTTCACATGAGCCCATCTCTTTTAAGAATGATTGGAACATGTAGCACTCATTGGATCTAGGTGATGCTCATAGAGGTGAAGCATCATGACTTCCTGGGAGGTCACCCATCCTAGTACTACTCCAGCTTGAGTGCTCTTAACTACGGAGTTTCCTCCATCATTAAACAGAATCTTCTTGCAACCCCATTTGTAAAACCTTCAAGTGTTGTGCCTTATGAGCCATTCATTATAAAGCCCCTTAAGCTCATCAATTGATAAGTAGGAGATATTTTCCATAGCAAGTCAAATTGTGATATTTCTATCATGATTCAACTGTGTAGTTTTTTGAGTCAAACTCATTGACCCATGATTCATGAGTAGTGGTTCACACGAACCCATCTCTCATTAGAATTAATGGAATGCTTAGCACTCATTGGATCTAGGTGATGTTCATAGAGGTGAAGCACCGGGACTTTCCGGGAGGTCACCTATCCCAGTACTACTCCATCTTGAGTGTGCTTAACTACGAAGTTTCTTGCATGGTTAAACATACTCTACTTGCAACCCCATTTTAAAAACCTTCACCAAGTGTTGTGCCTTGTGAACCATTCATTAGAAATCCCCTTAAGCTCATCAATTGATAAGTAGGAGATATTTTCCATAATAAGTCAAATTGTGATATTTCTATTAGGATTCAACTATGTAGTTTTTTGAGTCAAACTCATTGACCCATGATTATGAATAGTGGTTCACACGAACCCATCTCTCATGAGAATGAATCACTAGATCTTGCTGATCCTCACAGAGGTGAAGCACTAGGATTTCCCAGGAGGTCACCCGCCCTAGTACTACTCCATCTTGAGCGTGCTTAACTATGGATTTTCCTCCATGGTTAAACACACTTTGCTTGCAACTGGAGTTGCAAATGAATGGTTCATAAGGTACAACACTTGGTGAAGGTTTTGCAAATGGGGTTGTAAGATGAGTTTCTTTAACCATGGAGGAAACTTCGTAGTTAACCGCACTAAAGATGGAGTAGTACTGGGATGCATGATCTCTCAAGAAGTCCTAGTGCTTCACCTCTATGAGAATCACCTAGATCCAATGAGTGCTACTCCATATTGAGCGTGCTTAACTAAGGAGTTTCATCCATGGTTAAACACACTCTACTTGCAACCCATTTGCAAAAGGGCTATTTATGTGGGTCAATTTTTTATTGATTCATATGTTGCCAATTATTTGTCTAAATAGATTTCTGATGTTGATAATAGTAGAATTTTATAGATGGGAACTCTTTATTCATCTCATATCTCACTTCTTTCACTCCTTAGCCATGATTGCAGGTGATATTTTATAGTATTTTTCTTATTGTCCATTTTTTTTCTTCTTCTACTTTGAGACTTTATCAAATTATTTTGTAACAAAACTACATTGGTTTATTTTCTCTCATCTTTAATGACAACTATTGTTTTTTGATATTAAAGCAGTCAAATTCCAAGGGGCTGAACCTTAAGTACAATGCCTAAAGGTGGAAGAGGCATTAACTAGCAAAGTCAACACATTGATAGCAGAGAGAAAAACTAGAAACCCAACTACTTAATAACAAAAACCATAAGCGTACAATAATGTGTGTTAGCATAAAAAAGGAGACTATAGCTAACACCAACAACATACCATACTAAATTAACATAAGATCTAAACCAATGTTATAGTCTTTAATGTCCATGGTTCCAAAAAGACCAGTAAAACCATAACAGTAGTAACTAGTATGCCACTTGTAAATAAAACCATGTAAATTTGTATGTAATTATTTCATATTTTAGTTTAATATAATTTTATCTTTTTGAAAAAAAATTAACTATCCTTAAAAACTTGGTTATTTGTTTGGTACTTATTAAATAGATCTCATAATATTTTAAATTAATTTTTATAAATTTAATCAAATTTCTTAATTAATTTTTTAAGGGATTATTTTATAATTGGTAAGTAAATAGCTGCTAGGGGGCAACACCCTTTATATTGATCATAAAAAGTATTACATATGTGACTTGGTCAAAAGGGGTCCAACTAGGACAAAATCATCTTCAAACACTAACACCATATACACACAAGAAAGTGCCCACGAGGATACCACATGTCTAGTCACCTAGAAGAAAAAAAGGGTGATGAATTAGTATATGACATAAACCTAGTGTAATCCTATAGGAGGAAGCCATGAATAGAAAAAAAATCATTGCCCACCCAACCATCCCCACTATAGTCTATAAAATAATCTATATGCTACCTTAAACATTCACTATAAGGACACAAATGCAAATAATTTATCCCCTGGCATTAAAAATTACTAGCCTTCAACCTAGTTTGAACACCCAAGTCCACAATTCAAATGCATGACCAAACTTGCATTATTTGATGGGAGCTCCTAGCCCACCATCAAAGTTTTATCTACTTTGATAATCTCATTCAAGGTTGATTCATCCTCTTCCTCACTATCAAGACCTTCACTATGTAGGTAGCTTTTGATCCAATTGTCACCCTTGTTTAACATAAACCCAAAAAGAAAATACAAGACCATAAAAAAAATGTAAATTTCTTGCTTACTAGTTTTCAGTTTGTGGTTGGTGGTTGAGAAGTTGGAACGGTTAAAAGGTAGAAGGTGGATAGCTACGGGAGATTGCTTTACCTCTTAGAGAGGAAATGATTGGAAGACCAACAATGTGTAAGAATGTGGTATGTGTACAAAAGAAGTAACACATATAATAAAGAGGAGGGGTTGTGTAAAGTTTGGGAGAGGAAAAAATCTTCTAGGGAAGAAGTGGGTGTTGCAACTCCATAAGTAAAGACTTGGTGATCTGATGTTTATTATGGGAGATGTGTCTATAATTGGCCAGCCAAGGAAAAAGACTAGATTACTATCTTGAAACGAGTGGAATAATGGATAAGGTTCATGGAAGATAAGACATGTGTAGTAAAGAAGATATGAGTGTTAGGAGGAAAGAACAACCATGATGCTATGGGTGAATTATGAGCTTATAAATTTTGTAATTTGTAATTTATTTGTAGAATGAAAGAAACATCAAATTCTAATTTGTGGTTGGTTTTGGATTATCTATTTCAATAGCATGAGACTTATCTATATGTTTTAATGCTATGTTGGTTTAGATTCTTGAAGTTCTTGTCATCAACTAGAAAGTGGTTTGGTTAAAAGGGTTAATCTATTTTTAGATAGTATGGTATGTTATAAAAACTATTTACTGTTCAGGTTCCTATTATTATTGTGACAAGAAGCACATAGAATTTTGTTTTTCTTTAAAGTCATAGTAAATAGTTGTGGGGACAGGCCATTAAGTGGTGTCAAATTATGGAAGTGTGGGATTGTCCCCATAGTTTGGTATCAAAGCCTAAAAGGTATGGGAAGAAGAAGTTGAGAGTCTCAAAGGATTGAGTATAAAATTTGGTTTATATTCATATAATCTTGAAAAAATATTTGTGTTGCAGATTGATGAGTTTATGAGAAGAACTTGGGTACTAACATATTAAGAAAATAAAAAGAAGAGAAGCTTTGGATGAGGTATCACAAAGACAAAAGAGAAGATAGAAAGATTCAATAGAAAATGAAGAAAGAAAGTCTCAAAAGAAAAGACAAGATAAAGGTCGATATGGGAAGACAAGATGCAAAGTTGGCAAGAGAAATATAAAAGGTGAGAAAGGATTTTGAGATGTTGGTAAAGTGGTAGCTTGAGGAAAGAAGCCAAGAATACATATGGTGTTTTCTAATGATAAAGATGTTGAAGTGTCCTATAAATTTGATTATGGAGAAGAGAAGAAGGAAAAATATGGTTTCCTTGAAGAGAAAAGATGAAAAGGGTTTGGAAAACTAAGTGTTTCTAAGTAAGAAATATGTCAAGGAAGATGTGAAAGAAGTTCTGATTTTGAATAAAAAGAGGAGAAACAAGAAAGAATAGAGAGAAGAATAAGTACAAAAATCATTGAAGAGAAAAAGTAAAGAAGAGAGGAAAGTGTCTATGAAGGAGGCACTTATGAAGATATTTTGGTCTTTTGTTTTATTTGTTTATATTGTGTTTAAGCATGTGTTTGCAAGTATGAGAAACCTAAAAAGGAAAGGTCAAGAATAAGAACTTTAAGATGATGAGAGACAAGGAAATTAAAGATCGTATAGAAAGTGTGGATGATGAAAATAAGAGTCCAAAGAAGTTGCATCAGTCTTTCAAGAAGACATGGGAAAACCATATGCACAAGAGGTACTTTGTGAAGTGTCTAGAAATGAAGAGGATGGTGTTGATATTTTCCAATAAGATAATGAAGAATTCAAAGATGCCCTAGAGTTTGATGATGCTTTAGAAGATGTCACATATGAAGGAAAATGAGTTTACAAAATGAAAAATTTGACAAGAAGTGAAGACAAAGATGAAGGAGAATCCAAATATAAGTCAATTGTAAAGGTAAATAGAAGTGAGAATGTTGATTTTTATCATATATATATGGAAATAAGAATATAAATATGCAAGTTAAAAGAGAGAAGAGAATAGGATAGTTTCCAATCTTGTTTGGGATCATGGTTATAGAATACCAAGTTTGTAAAGGAAGCCAATTTGTGAGGGGTAGTGGTTAAAATTTAAAGAAGAAGGTATTTTTTAGAGTGGTTGTGCTAACAAGCAAGTGCCAAGGATGACAGGTCTAATGAGGAGAAAATGGAAACTGGATTATATGATGAATTGGCATGAAAGGATACATAGTGAAGATGTGTTAAGGTAGAGATCATAAATGGTTTCAATACCAGTTTGCAGTGACCAGGAAAATTACAGATGCCTTGTCACCTTTATTCAATCCATATTATCCACATTAACATTTTTCAAAACAAAACAAACAAAACAAACAAAGCAAAATGTTACATTTCCCTCACCGAGATGTGGAACCATCTATCGGTTCATAGGGAATACAAATTTTTGAGTGCCGACAGTCAGCTAGGGCACATCGCGAGACCTCTATTCCCTTATTCCTGTACTTCTTCAATGCTTAATCAAATTGACCCAAACCAGATGTAGATGAAAGATGTTAAGTTCTAACACATTTTCATCCGTTTAAAACTTTAACTTTGACTATTTTGAGTCTCCACAGATCTAATATATAGAGATAAGATTAAAAAAAAACCCTTTACACCATTCACAGTCCTGATTTTACTAAGTTTCTCTTCATCTCCATAGGCTTTCTTAAGAGCACCAAGCCCATCTAGGGATGTAGTTGCATTAACCTTATTAGAACACTTCTCCCTAGATTCTCCACCGTCTCCACAGCAGGATGGTCATTGGTTCCAATAGTCTCACCCTCCCCCAAGGGAGTGGATGAAGTGATGGATCCCTTATGAGGTCCCTATGAAATGGAAACAGGGTCACGGTTCTTGTTCAAGCACATCCAGGGTCATGGTTCTTGTTCAAGCACAAAAATCATCAAATTTTGGATAGCACTCAATGACAAAAATATTCGCCATGATAAATTTCATATGTATATAAATTTTAGCATTTTAAGATTTTGATCAATACTGACAATGCTTTCGAAAAAATGAAATAAGTGGCCGAAAAACACTATTTATTCAAGAATGAAGTTTAAAGAAAAATAGGTTTAGAGAAAATGCACGAGTAATAGGTATACCCATTGAATTTATGCAATACAAGCCAACATAAAAATATGTTATTATGCCAATAGAATACTTTTGTTATGGTTCCATGTTTTAGGGAGCAGTACTTATCACTCTCAAAATTTTTGAAATACATGTGGGTGTTTTACATTATTCCAACCACCTAACAAGCATATATAATAGGTAATAAATTGTCTTTTCAACTTAACAAATATTTTCTTTTTAATTACATGAATTTAATTATTAATTATAGGATTAAATATTGAAACCTATTTACTAATATATGGTTCTATAATTTTTATTATTTTCTTCTTGGGATTTGGCAAGGCTATATATTTGTATGTGAGTTGGAACATAGCTCAATATATTTACAATTAGTTGTGGGTATGGCCACACTGGACCTCCTGGGTAGGATATAGGATCATTGAATTCTCAACCAAGGATAGGGACACACTCAGCTACAATCCTTAAAAGGAAAATGGATATGCAGCTCGCCATAGCAAGCAATTGTCAAAATAGCCTCGCCATGCTTCCGCACATGAACAAGGACACAATTGTTCATCTTTCAAAAATATAAATAAGACACGCAATGATCTGCAATGCTTTGTGTCTAGGGATATAGATTACTAGCCATAGCTGATTAGTAGGAATAGGTCTTAGAAATCTTCATTATGATCTTGGCAAGTAACAAACTCAACTATCAAAAAGTTTGGCATGGGCCACTACTTGACAGAAATCTTGGTTTTCAATCAATTTGGACCTTACCAAATACCCTCTTCTTTCTTGTCTAGTAAGCATAGTTTTTCATCATTACCATCTTCATCTTTTGTAATCTTTTTTATTGTAGGTTCCCACTAATTAATACACCGGTCTCTAAGCTAGTACAAACTCTAGTGAAAAAGAACCTTCAATGCTCTACAAAATTGACTCACCTAGCCACATCAATGCATGAGGTCATACCACAGAAAAAAAACAACAGTCGCTTATTGATCTAATGCAGTTTCAATTTATTATCTTTTGAATAATTGTTGTTACAAAGAATTCCTCCCTTCCTCTTTTTTTTTGAATGGATCGACTGATCCCCTTTTTAACATTTTTATCAAACAGTTCTGAACTGAACTTGAAAAATTCCATAACCTTTTCCAACATACTCCTTGTCTATGCCAAAATAGGATCTTTGGAACAGGGTATGGATATCCATCAAAGCATAATGAAAGGGGTATAGGCTAAAGCTTGTAAATTTTGTTCCTTTTGCCATGTCATGTAATATGTCTTGCCTTGTAGCTTATATGTTTTGAAATTTCTGTTAGGCCTTGTAGCTTATATGTTTTGATTGCTGGAGAGCTTCTAGAGCTAAGCAAGAAGACCATTGCATGAGTTATAGCCGCGTGCTCAGGTATGCAAATTGTATATTTTTTAATCTAATGTATATTTTAACTAGAATTTTAGCTTATATGTTTTGAAATTTCTTTTAGTGGCTTAATGTTGTAAGGTCTCTTGAAATAAGACCTTCAGGCAGTTGGTCAAAGTTTTACAAATAATCTTATCCACAAATTTGCCTAGAGTAATTGACTGAATGTTATAAAAGGTGATTGGGTTAAATGGCTTAGGAATAAAGTCAAAGAAAGTATTTTTAAAATAGTAAAGTATTTAACTAGGTCTAAGAAGATTTGTGTGCTTTCGACAGTTTTACTTAGTTTGTGAAAGTTGTAGATCGAAGTTTTCATAGCCTGATTTTTGCTTCCTACGAAGAACGATCATGTCAGATAATATAAGTGAAGAACAAAATAGGGAGACAATCGCTAGATTGTGGTCTAACTTGAAAAGAAAAGGTGATGGAAAATGTTATTGTCCCTGCAAAATTTGTAAGGGCTTAAACCATAGAAGACTGCTAATCAAAACAGTTAAGAGACATTGTAGGGAGAATGATCACATTGAAGGGGGGCATGACTATCATCCACTGGTAAGTTGTTCATTATATCATTTTAACAATTTATATACATATGAAATCACTTGATGATGAGTTGATGATCATGGTTTATTTATGTTAATCAATTTTATATAGGTTGATCTCCCCAGGGAAGTACATGATATGAACCACAACAATCCGAAGAATATGCTTTTCGAAGTGGAGGAACATGGAGGTGAGAATATCCAAGGTGAAGATAATGATCCCATGGAAGATGACTATCATGCGCCAGAAAACACAATTGAAGATGATGGTATAAATACATTGATCCATGACACATTTAGTCCAAGCGTATCTAATCATGATGATGATGATAGCCTCGATGTACCTCTACTTGAGAAGGCATACGAGCCCCTATACAAAGACTCCCAAACAACTCATCTCTCTGCTATATTGTTGTTGTTGAACTTGAAGATTATGAATGGTTTATCCAACATAACAATGTCACGTATGTTAAGGCATGTCATATATGTCTTTATAGTTAACAAAGGGTGAATAATGTACCACTAATATTGTTTATATTAACAAATTATATTTTTTGTTGTAGATTGATAGGCGAGTTTCTGTTACCACCATCAAATATTCTACCTCGCTCATATCAAGAATTATCTGCTGTTATGAAAGATATTGGAATGGAGTATCAAGCAATACATGCTTGTCCCAATGATCATATTATATATTATAAAGAACATGAATTTACAACACAATTCCCTATATGTCATATGAGTAGATATCAAATAGATCGAATAACAAAAAAGGTGCCTCACAAGGTTCTTCGTTACATCCCCATTATTCCACGGATGCGACAATTATTCAACTATAGTAGCTTGGCACAATTTATGGATTACCATGCACACAATAGAAGTAGAGATGACATTATTTGAATCCCTATGGATGGTTCAACATTTATGCACATAGAGGAAAAGTGGCAACACTTCAAAGAAGAACCTCATAATCTCAGGCTTTCATTGGCAGTAGACGGTGTCAATCCATTTAGAGAGATGAGATCTATTTACTCGGTGTGGCTTGTTTTTGTTATCAACAATAACATTCCTCTGTGGATGTTAATAAAGAGGGAGCACATTATGTTGGCAATGATTGTTCCAGGTATTTTATCATTTGATAGTTATTAATTTACATGTACTTACAAATCTTGCAGTAAAATGGTCACAATAATTATGTAATGTTATTGTTCATTCAAGTAGGTAAATATCAAGTTAAAGATATGAATGTATATATTGAGCCTCTTATCGATGAGTTGGTGGAGTTATGGAAAGGTGTCACTATGTATGACATGTCTAGACCAATAGGACAAAGACAATTTCAATTCCATGCAATACTTGCATGGACAATACATGACGCCCTAGGGCTAACACATTTTTGTGGTATGTTATAGTGAATTCAAGTTGCGCATAATAATTCTAATTATAAAAATCAACATATTTAATAATCCAATTATATCATTATCTTGTAGGTCTTCAAACAAAGGGAAAATTTGCATGTCCAGTTTGTGGTCCAAAGATGAAATCTCGTCATTCAAAAAGTTTACGAAAGCAGGTGTTTGATGAGTGTAGACACTTCCTCCACAGGAATCATAAGTATCGAAGTACAGAAAAACATCTTTTCAATGGGAAAGAAGAGACTACATCAAAGCCACGAAGAATGACACCTCGCCTATGGAAGTTGGAATATAATAGAATTAATTGTCGAGGTAATGTCATTCCACCTAATGGTTTATGTTTGTAATTTATATATTTCTATTATGATTTTTGTTTACTAATTATGTAATTGATGATCATGAAGGTCGTCAAGGCACTACTGAAAACCTTCCAAAGGGACTAAAAAGCTATCCCAGACAATTTAGTAGGTTGCCCTACTACGAGCACCTACAAATTGTGCATTTGTTTGATACTATGCATATTGAAAAGAATATAACAGAGACATTGTGGAAAATATTGGATGGAAGGCGTGACAAAGAAAAAATTATCAAAATTTGTAATGACATTCATGAATCCAATCATGCATTGAAGAATTTCATTCACTCAAATAGAAATAGAGATCAGATTAATATAAGTGCCCTTCCTTGGTTATTAACAGAGCAGCAAAGTGATGCCATAAAAGAAGTCATACGAAAAATTTGATTTCCCATAGGATTTGCTACAAACATAAGCAATCTCATATCAAAGAAAAGTGAATTTGGGCTAGGGCTCAAAATGCATGATTGGCATACTTTCATCAAGGTAAGTTATGTTCTTCTGTATTTACAATATATTCATAAACTATGTGTACTGTTCATTATGTTATGTTAGAAAACAATGAAATGATTGGTTTATAATTACTGCAGTATGTGCTACCTCTATCTCTCCTAGAGCACTTCAACAATAACATCAAACAAGTGATATATGATCTTGGAAAATACATGAGGTAAGCAGTAATATCTGTTCAATTTGTTGTATATATTTATTATATTCATGATTTGTTTTTCTTTCTATGTAATCTATTGTATATTATTTTTTAAAGTCTCGTATTTATATATTTTTTGTGACTTGAATCTCTTAGTGTAGGTGGTTGTCATCTACAGAAATCCATAAAGAAGATATAAACTATTGGAAGAGAAGAATTCCTCATTTACTGTGTGAAATGCAAAAGTGTCTACCTCCAACTTTTTTCAATGCACAAGAACACTACCTCATACACCAAGTTGAGGAGATTGAATTGTGTGGACCTGTACACACTAGGTCAATGTGGATGGTTGAGAGGCACTTGAAATCTTTGAAGGCTTTGGCTTGACAAAGAGCACATCCTAAGGGTTCTATGGTAGAGGGATATATGGTATACCAGACTATGGTGTACATTACTGAATATCTTCCTAAGTTTGGATCAAATATCCATGTAGATCACATTTGGAATCTTGACCCTTTTAAAAAATTTGAAGGGGAGTACTTGCTAGGGAAAGGTAGATTGAGGAAAGTGAGAGGTAATAAATTATAAGATGTTATTGTAATAAATTATTTCTTAATCTTCAAAATAAATTGGTTGTAAGTCATCTATTTTTTTTTTGTACAGTTGCTTGAGAGTGGGATGCACTACATTTGTATATTGCAAACAATCTTGATTGGATGATGGTATGGATTGAATGATGTCAACATTTTGGTCACACGTTAACATGGGAAGGTGTATCTTCATTGGTTAAAGAAGCTCATCGTAATTGAGATTCCAATGTTATGCAAAGGGAAATAGATTTAGCATATGGTTTAAGAGATTTCTAGGTACGTACAAATTTATTAATCACCCGTATGTTTATCAACACATGATACAATAATTTTGACATGTTTCACATATTATTGTAGGTTAAACACCACAAGGGTATGTTCTGTAATGGTCAGAAATTTCACGTCAAAGTGTTGGATGACACGAAGAAAACTTCTGATTCTGGAATAACTGCAGTCTTTCAAGTGACTAATATTTCATCTAGAAATGACTTACATCCTCGAGAGTCTGAAAATTGATACTATGGCATTTTGGATGATATACTTGAGTGCAACTTTAGTTCCTTCAAATTAGTACTCTTCGTTGTCAAATGGTACATGCTACGACTTAATCCAAATGATCCTGATAGAACTGTTATTGAACATGATAATGGATTTACAATGGTTAATACAAGGTCATTTGAGCCAGTTGGGGATGAGCCCTATGTTCTTCCAAGCCAATGTGAGCAGGTATTTTACTTAGAGGTTCCACATAAACTGGGTTGGTCATTTATTGTTAGACATGAACCGAGAGGAAGGCCGATAAAGTATAATGCGATGGAAGAAGAAGATACCGAAGAAGTAGAAGATGATGTAGATGATGATCATGATCGACAGTTATTGGATGATGTTTGTGACACAAATTTTCATGAAGAAGAAGAAGATGATGACAATGATGTTGCTACTGATGATGATGATGAAGATGATGTTGATGTTGTTGATGATGATGTTGATGATGACGACGACGATGAAGATGATTATGATGATGATGATGATGATGATGATGAGGATGATGATGATGATGATGATGATGATGATGATGACAAGGATGATGATGATGAAATTTAGAGGTATGCCATCAATCCTTAATCTATTTAATATTCATTTCTTGATAGAAATATATTTGTCTTATATGGTTACATAGTTTATTCATTATCTATTTAAAAGCTACAAGTTTCAACTACAAATAGAATACTGCTAATCTAAATTAACTATTAATCTAAATTAATTAAATAAAACTATTTAAAACACATATTGATGCATGAATGTATTGAGCCTTATTTTCTTTCAAGTCAAAAGCATTTGTAAGTGTTTAGTTTAGAAAAGGAAATTCATTAAATATCTATAAAAGGGAGTTGTACCTAGATAAAATTCATAAGGAAAACATAATATAAGTGCTTACCCAATTATTTGGTTGATAATTCTGCCTCTATAGGTGATGCAGAGACCCTAGGTGGACTTGCAATCATTCTGATCAACAAACTATCAAATGCTCACAATGCCTCAATAGGCCCCAAACTTGACTTCACCTTAACTAGGTGTTTCCTCCACCTCCACACACATAAAAAAACTTCAAATAGCATGTCCCCAAGGTTACTAAGCCCTCAACTCATCAGCTGATACAAAAACCCAGTTTTAGCCCTTCACTAGGCCTACTTCCCTAGTAGCCCTGCCAGTTTAGTTTTTCAAGGATTTCTCAAAATTTTCCAAAAATAATCAAAAATATAAAAACATATTTGGATACCCTTTTTGAAGTTACAAAACATACTTTAAGGGTTCATTCTACTCCTTTGGACCAAATACCCAAACAATTGCTGCTGCTCTGTAATTTGCCCTCCTATTAGCCCTCCATTTACAAAGCATGTACTAATAGATCATATCCCCAAACCTTGGTCTTCATAGAATGATCATGGTGCCCCTACACAAATAGGGGAATAGAGTCAATTAATAAAGTAATTTTTAAGAGGCTAAATCTATGAGACAACGTATTCTTTACTTATATTGGCTAAAGCTCACTCCAGGAACAAGGGAGAGAAAACCCTAGATGCATAAACAATGAAGTCTTTCCCATATTAAAGGTAAAAGGAAGATGAATGAAATAAGGAAAACCTATCCAGTTGATGTGCATGAATCTTTCTTTTCTTGGATTTGACATGATCTAAGAAGAGTTATCCCAAGTAATATTTGTTGTCATGACTTTTCCATCACGTCCAACCCTTGAGAACAAATTTTTAACACTTTTTACACCGTCTATGTAATTGCATAAACTCTTTATTCCTCTCATAATTGGAAGTGTGCACTTGATCTATGTATAGGAATTCTCCTTGAGTCTCTATTGGAGATTTGATGACTATGGCAACCATTGTAGGGGTGTAACAATAAGAGAAAATCCAAAAAATATAGCAGCAATTGGACTACTCTAAGGCTTTGTTAGGTATTGACCTTAACATGTGCTCATAAGTTAGGTATTGACCTTAACATGAAATTTTTATGGTCATATTTATAAGATAATGAGATCCCTAAAGATAATGTGTATGAATAAAAATTTAGAAACTTACTTCTACTAAAAAGTAAAATTAATAAACTTTGGCTTCACCATACAATCCTTTTTCATTCAATAACTTATGTCCTTTGTTTGCAGCAATGAGGATACATTATTACCTAAATCGATTGGCTTTAGAAAACCTCTTTTGGAGTGTCTTTATTTCTCATTCAACATATTGTCTCTATGTATCATGATCATCAAGAAGGCTTGTGTTTCACTATCACACATTGGTGCAGATTGTCATTTATTGCATTCTTCCTTATGTGCTATTTCTTACTATCCTCTTGTTGCTATTATAAGAATAGCTTTTCTCTTAATTGGATAGTGAATGCCTTGGGGTTGTATGCATAGGCTTGCCATGTCACTTTACCATAGCCTCTTGATTGGTTCTTCTTCTCCTCAACATCACTATTTGCTCCTAGACACCCATTGTTATGCATTTTTCCTTCCTCCATTGTCAAGTTGTTTACACCATGTGAAGATTCCCCATTTCATTGGCACATGCTCAAGTGAATAAGTTCTATTAAGGAAGGACTCTTTCTCAATTTCAATCCTAATGGAGTGCTTCCCTACTCATCCATTTGGTTTTCAACATTCACTCTGTCTCCTCCATTGTTCATCTCCTGTTAGGAATAGACAACCAAACTTTGTCACTCACATATCACATTATTGAAGCAAAGTTGACACTTCAGAGCATTTGGCACTCAGAATAAGCAATACCCATCAAATGTTTGTCCTAAAAATTTATGAACATATCCTATTAAGTTACCTATTGAACCAGGTTCATATACTTGATACGTTTAGAACTTGAAATCTCTTGTGAATCTACATAAGAGTTCTTCATGTGGGCTTAGATTTTCTTGTTACTGACTAGACATGAAAAGAAACTATTTGGCAATATATCTATGGTTGCCTATGATGTAGCAGGGAATGGCAATGGACCCTCTACTCAAGGTAATGATCAACAATCCTTTGGTCAATCTCAACACCTACCCATAGGGATAGACCTTATGCTTTGGTCTATCAACTTACTCACTTGGCAAATGAGTAAACAACAAATTATTTTAGTTCATCCACAAGACACCCTAGGAAACATACATTCAACCTTCAATGGTTACTAACATGAGTTTGTCTCCAACCCAATCCTGCACCTCCAACTCAACACAAGCTTCACAAACCTAACGACCTCATTAGGTATGGCACCCTTGAGATGAACAAGAGATGGTTACTTAGGCTAGGACCACCTTCAACACACCAAATACTCTGCAATTACTTGATTTCCAAACACATACTCCAAGGTGAGTTGATGGATTAACAAGAAACACAAAATTAATTCATTCTTACTGTCCTAGAGATGACAGTCAATGGTACCCTTCAATGGTCTATCCTGCAAATACAATATGGATTCAACATCATATAAAACTCAAGAGGCATGAAATACCCCTAAATGGATCTGTATACACATACCACTCACCACAAATGGATCTGTATTCTTACAGTTTAAATTGAAGTATTTATTAATGTCTATGAATAACTACAAAGTTAATGGGTTGAAGATAAAGTATAGTATAGTAAGTCAAAACTATATACTATACAAAAGGCTTTAAAACAATCAATATCAATATCAAAAGCCAAAATCAAACCAATTTTGAAAGGAATGTATAATATAGGTAATTTTATTAAGGCACACATCTTACATTAAATATTTCCTCAACTTCAACACCTTATGCTTCATGTCACCACTGGTAGGAAACCTCATTTTCTCAATAGGTATAATATGTAAAATAACTATCAAATGAATGTTTAGAGCTGCTAAGAGAAGGAAGTGATAGTTTTGATGATAGGAGAAGTACACATTATTTTTCCTTACTCAAGTGATGAAGTTTTAAGCTTATCTTAATGTGAAAGCTTCATTTATGCATTTATGTGATGCTTATAATGTGAGCCTGATTTAAGTGTTATAATGTGTACCTTTTAATGTTTTTAATTTTTATGTGATGCTTATGATGGATGTGATTATGATTATGATGTGATTATGCTCATGATAATTGAATTACATTTGCAGGAAACCGAACCCCTTTCAAGAGCATCCCGCATAGTCTCATGGATCGACAGGTATAAGTCAATACACCTTATAAACAGTCTATTTAATACACTTATCAATAGTAAGATTGATGTCTTCTAAGATCTCTCCCATTTACAGGTACCATCGAATAGGTATTTTTCAGAAGTGTCTTCCTTGAGTGAGGGAAATATAGGAATATAAGAGGAAAGTGAGACATGCAGTTTATCTAGAATAGGGAGATTAACAGAGGTTAAAGGACTAGAAGGAAATTCAATAAACGCATGAAATTTTTCCTTGCTCAAGGGGGGTCATGTTCTTATGATGATGAGATGAAAGATGACATCGAGGTGCCCTTGAGGTACCAACATCTACAGAAACATTGGGTACCCAAGGAACTTCCTCCAATAAACATTGATTTTTGTGTTAACGAGAGGATATATCACATAGCACCATCATCATTACATGGTTTAGGCCTATTTTCTATGGACGACATAAAGGTGTCTTACAAAAAAGTTTCTGAATTGATGGAGTATGTTGGACCATGTTACGATTACAAAAGTTGGATGCATATTGTTCAATATAAAAAAAGTATGTGTAGGTATGCACTCTCGGCAAATTATATACAACAGCAAGACACTAATCAAAGTAAAAGTGTGGCTATATACATTGATGGAAGGCCAAAAGCAATAGGGAATATTGTAGGTTTTATAAATAGTACACAACCTGGGTCATCTATAAAGCAACCCAATTGCATATTTGAGGCACGCGAGGGAAATCGTGTATTCATCTGTGTGATAAAATCAATACATGCAGGGGAAGAGCTGCTTATTGATTACAATTTGAACAACATAGATACAAATGAGGCTACTATCATGGGGGTGGTACATACTATTAAACCAACTTCTAATCAATGACTCCAACATACCATTTAGTTATTAAATTTTTGGCTAACATTTTTATACTTGATCTTTGACACAGGGGCACAATATGGAGCAACTACCCGGAGGGGATGGTGATGATATTCCCAACTTATCTACACATGAGCAGGTAAAACTCATTGTAATTGTGCAAACTAGATAGAAGCAAAATGTTATTTTTTTAATGTTGTTTTCTTTATTTTTTTGGAGTAATTTTGATAATACTAATACTATTGTTGTCACAGAGGGCTGGTGGTCAGAGAGAGGGAAAGCAACCTGTAGTCCCTTAGGAGTCCCCCCTAGAGGAGGACCCTTTTTTTATTGATTTAGCATAGATCGATGACCCGATCAGTACCATTAAAAAGCTACTAAAGAAAATTGGAAAAGAACTTTTACATTTGGCATCCATACAGTCTCAGACTCAGGAAATAAAAGAGAGGGGAGCTGACTTGTTGTACACTTCTGAAAACTTAAAAGTAAGTATTAATGAAAATTTTAATTATAACAAGAGTTCAATAATGGTTTTTATGTTATGCTCTTTTATGGCATTAATTAAAATATGGATGTATTGTCTTTATAGAGTTATTTGCATAATTTTGAACCCCATTCCCATGATGAGGGTACTACAGGTGGTTCAGGTAGATCACATATTCCATTCCCCACTTGTGTTTTCCACTGAATATATATAGGAATGATCATAATCATTGACAATACATGCTCGAACAATCCTTTTTTTTAATGCTCTAACAATCTTGTCCATGCTAGTCCACACATTCTATATTTATGCATGCTCTAACAATTTTATTCTTCAACTCCTTTCCATGATGCTATGACAACGCCGCCTACATCTAGGACAACCACAAATGTCTTTCAGACTGCTATGTTAGCAACACGCAGCCTACAGGCATCAACTGTTGCACCATCTACTAGTACACAAATCCCTCTTTTTCTCTCTTTTGTTATGTGTTTAAGTGTTATGTGTTTACGATGTAGATCCCTTGATTGTGTTTGTGCCATGGGTGCTCTGCACCAATTTATTTCCCTTGAATTATTATTTCTTGGAGGCATTTGATAATGGTTTTCATTTTTTGCAATAGGAGATGCAACAAGTCCCGATGCAGCATCATTTCCTGGATGTTCCCATGTTCCTAGTATGGGAACAGTGAAGGATTGCATATTGATCATCAGCGATGATGAAGGCATTCCCTTAAAAGTAGCCAAAGTTCCAAGTACTTTAAAGTTATTATTATTCTATAGTGATATAATAGTAATTTAGTTTTTGATTATTCTTCATCGACTAATGATCCCATGATTGTTTTGTAGGGAATGATGTTTTCTGGCAAAAACTTGGTGACGAGTGTTTGCGGATATTCAGGCCCACCCTACGTACATGGTGGAACATCATATCCTAACTAAAACCCCAAACCACTATTTTGATTTCATATCATTGCTAGAATAGTTTTCCTTTTCATCCATTTCTTGAACTATATTAAAGGTAGCTTCACTTCATTTATGAGTCTAACATGTTTTTTTTTACTTAAAAGGTGGAATAACCAAGAAAAAAAGTTGAAGGAAGATCTTGTAGAGAGTATGACCCAGCTTTTTGGACCTCGTGCATTCGAGAGAAAAAAGCTCCTTGAAAGAGCTGGTTTATGTTTGAAGTATATTAGGGACCAGTACAAGAAAAATTTACAGGTTAACCCCAGGCACGAGTGTCCGCCCTATGTTTCTGAGGCTAAGTGGCAGGCTCTGATTTTGGATGGAAAGTATAAAGCTAACATGAAAAAAGGAATTACACTAGTAGAGAGTAGAGCAAGGTATGTGATACTGTTGAGAATGTAATTATGTACTAATTAACCTCTACATTTATATGATCTAACATATTTCAAACTTTTCATAGATTTCTTGACACATCAAAGGCAACAAAGGCAAGACTAGAAAAGAATGAGACACACAAGCTCGGCTCTGGTGGTTTTTCGAAACTTCAAGCATGAGTTGTAAGTATTAGTAAATGAAGAATTGTATCAAATTTTTTATATATTGCAAGGAATTTTTTTTTGATGAAACAATGCAAGTAAAATTCACCATACCAAGAAAAAATGCAAGGCTCAGAGTTCAATAGATGCCTCACAGAGGAGGACAAGAGAATTGGCTTCCAACAAGGCTATAGAGCCATGGCTGAATGGCTACGAGCTAAAATCAGTGCGCAAGGTTCTAATAATGATGCATCTGAGCCACAGGTAAATAAGCTAAATGAAATTTATTTCAAATTGAATACTTTACCAATTAGTCTATTTGATGTTAAGTTCCAATATAAAGTGAGTATATCTATTTTAAGCAAGCAATGATAACAATGCATAGGATATTGGAATGCAGCCTGACAATCCTTCTACAAAATCTATGCATGATGAAGGTTCGCATGATGTGCATCCTAGTGGTGGAGGTATACATTTTCTATTTAAATTTTTATATGCAATTGCAATTGGTGTTTGGATTAACGTAACATTTTGTATAGCAGTTGTAGAGGATCGAGGGGTCAGTGTTCATGAGCATGTTGAGGTTGAGTCCAAACAAAATGATGTGGCCAGATCAGGTAAAGAGTGCCACAATTATGTTCTTTAAAATAATTAAATACTTGTAACAATTATAATAAAATATTTTTAATTTAACTCTTTTATTTGTTATTGCAGAGGACCCGCCTTTGCAGCAGCATAGGAATTTGACATCATCAAGAATAGAGAACAAAACAACTAATGAGGGGGGAATTGATGATAACACTGATGCTCCTCTTAGAGCTTACATAGAAAAAAAAATTAGAAAGAAAAAAAAGAAATGATTGTCATCTACATACCTTAATTGATAATGATTGAATTTTATGTCTCAATGAATTTAATTATGTGCTAATGAATGCTCATGAATTATGTGTTAATGTAGAATATTGATGAATGTTGCATGCTAATGAATCTAATGTGTTAATGAATGTTATCATGTGATATTGATTGAATGTTACATTTTATTAATGGTTGAAAGAATGAATGAATGTTAGATGTTAACGGGGAATGTAGAGTGATGTTAGGGGGAGGGGGGTGGGGCCAAATGAGCTTCCACCTTGACGTGGTTGGCCCTGTTTAGTAGAGAATATTAAACTATTCTCGAAACAAAGTGAAGCTCAATAAGATAATAAATATTTCTCTATTTTGTCAAATTTATACTTTTCAAAGTCTTTTGAAGATTTGTATCTGATAGTACTCTAACACCCTATGACTACTCTAAGGTTCTTGGTGCATTATCTTTCTTTACCCTATTGACTGTGTGCTATTGATTTTGACAGTCTTCATGGTCTATGTGGACTCTTTTTTGTCTATTAGCTACCTTTACTAAACTTTATCATTGGCATGAATACAAAATATTTAGAAACTTTCCATCCTTTGTCATTCCTAATGGCTTTTGATTCTGATCTCTCTAGTCTATTAGTAACTGCCCCTTCTACAGTCATAGAACTGTGTTTTCTATATGCTTCTCTTAATGCAGATATTCAAGGAAACTTCTACTATGCCTGGAACCTAATCATAGATGGTCATGAATGCCTTTGTCCATGCTACTGTATTTGAATCTGTAGCTACAAATGATGTCTTTTAACCTATATTTATGTTCTAAGGCTACTCTACCATGTATTGCCTTATGACATCACTGTACTTAATCTCAATATAGGGTTTCTTTCTTTCAATTGTTGTCATTTGCTAATCTTTAATGAAGATTTAAGGTTTGGTCTATGGTGCATAGACTGTGGTGTATGAATCCATTGCCTTGATTGTGGCTCTTTGAGACCTTCATGTTCCTTTGACCACTGTCAAAGATGCTATGACTACCACTTTTTATGGCTCTGTGACTGAGATAGTTCTTTAAACCTCTGAAGCTACTCATTATGTATCAAGACCTTTTTATGAATGATTGAATTTGATCACTGTACATTTCCAAATGACTATCTTGGGCATTGTGTATTGAGGACTGATTTGTGCTTTTGACTTCAACTTGATAGTGATCTTCACGGTTTGAAGGAAATTTGCATTGAATGTGTGTATCGACCTTACTGTTAGTCCTGAGATCTTGAATCTCTGATTTATCACCAATTTTCCCTGAGTTTGGACTGTTGTCCTATGCATCTAAGGCTTCATGCTTTGAACTATCATTAAGTTCTAAACTTGTAGCTTTTTTATTGCATCCTTGGATCTCAGCACTGTCTTGGGACCGTGTTATCACCAATGATATGATTATCATAATTTACATGTCTTCAATAAGAAAACCCTATTCTCTTTGCTTCTTTGATTAGCCAAGGTTTACAAAGTTGTGTGCTATGAACCTTGTCAATGAGTACTATTACTACTTTTTATACTACACCTAGTCTTCTCTTGGCTTTACTTGACTGTCTTTTCTTTTTATTTCTTGATCATGATTCACCTTTGAACACCACTATTCTTCTGCACTACAACCAATAACTCCCCTTCATTCTTCTTTCATGAATATCTAGCTTCTTGTATGTTTTGTGGACCTAAAGAGGGTGTTGTCCTTTTAGAGTTATGGGTTGTCTTTGATGATGTTAGGACTGTGTATGACTCTATTTATTCTCAAGGCTCTTTTGATTTCATTGAGATTGTGCACTCTATTAAGAGATTTTCACAACATTAATCACTATACATAATCTCATGGACTTAGCCTTGAATGAAGGCTTAGTGTCCACTATTATATATTTGAGACCTTTCCAAATCTCCGCCCTTAATGCTTGATGGTTACTATCTTTTTCTTTTGCATTATTGACTATCTTTGATAGGTATGAGACCTATCTTAAGAGTGAACACCATTGAGGTTTGACCTTTGGCATATAGAGAAATTCATATTGATTCCTTATGACTTCTATAATCCCCTTTCATCATTTTGTTATTTTAGTACCACAAGCATTCGAGATTCTTTTGAAGCTTTTTTGTTGGGATTTTGAAACATGGATCATTGGTTCAGTTGCAATCTTCATTATCAAATGGGGGAATATGATTCCCAAGGTATGTAACTATTATCCTTTTATTTGGGTTCATCCTAAACTTCAATTATTTGGTTGAAATATGCTTTACATGTTTGACTCTTAGTGTATTGTTACTAAAGGGAACAAATTTACAATGATTGTTGAGAAGTAGAAAATTTTTGTTCATTGCAATCAACATTCTATGTTGTTTGGTGTTCGATCAAAGTAATTGGAATGTATGCTTTGAATTGTGAGATCCAATAGTCTCTCATCTTCAAGATAGATTATTGGCCAATTAATTGTGAATGTAATGGCCACATTGATTAATTTTATCAACATCATTGCTACACAGCCTTTTTTTAAAAATTTTTATCTTGAATCCATCACCATTGTGACGTTTACCTCCAGAATTACGATGGGGTCACTGTATTGGCGACACCCAAATCCCATCGCATTTGCTTTGGGAAGACGTCACAATTGTGACGTATAAATAAAGTAGTGTGATGGGGTCACTGTATATGCGACACCCAAATGTCGTTGTAGTTTCTTTGGGTATTCGTCGCAATTGTGACGTATACAAGTAGAATTACGATGAATTTCCTATATTGGTGATGCCCCAAATGCCATCACAATATTGGGCAAGCGCAGCGTAAGTACTTTGGTATTCATCCCAATTGTGACAAGAATATAAGGAATTACGACGGGGTTGATGTCATAATGAAGGGGCTGCATAGCAATGGATTGAAGTCATAATTGCGACAGATAAGGAAAGACATCGTATTTTGTGACTAAAAAATAGTGACGTCTATTACTGTCACAATTGCAACACATGGCTGTCCCAATTGCGACACATAGCCATCGCAAATCGATGCCAAATTTAATAGTGTTTTGAGGTAATAGATGAAGTTTGTTACAAGATCCACAGCTGAAAAAATTCATAGATGATCTAAAGGATGATATTGAAACATGATATTGACACATCTACTAAGGAAGGTTTAAGAGGAAAAATGGACGAATGAGATTAAGAGGCAAAATCCGATGGCTGATATGAAAATAGTTTAGTTGTCTATTTAAGAGACATAAGTTTCATTATTGAAACATGCTGGATAAAAATATATACTACAGAAGATTTCTCTAAAGACATTTTTCATGCATTCATGATCAAACTAGTTACAGACAAAACCAATCTGTAGGCATAACCGAGCATCAGAGAATTACATACACTAAGTGAAGTAAGTTGAAGGAATTGAGGAAGTGAAGTGGTATATTGATCAGATGAGTTTTATGAGCTTAGCATAGATCTGACTATTTGCAAATCAAGTTGTATTTGAATCAGATCAGAACTGGTATATTTAATTCAGCAAAATCTCTTAACCAAGTGGACTTAACAATATTATTATATTTCCATATGACATTCAAGGAATATTAATTGTTTTCTTGTTGACCCCATAGCGAATGCTGGTCAAAAGTTAACTGTTAGTGATAAATCCTTTAACTAGGTCATACCTAACAGTGTGCATTGTAACCTTTAACAGGGATGGCTCCTAACTGAGCTAACTTCAGAAGAGTGAAATATTTTGGGTTACCGATCCTAGGTTGTTTTTCCCTTTGTAGGGTTTCCACGTTAAATCATTGCGTTATGTGTTATTTGTTATGATTTTTTTTCTTTCATACTTTTCATATTACATAATTGGTAATCATAGTTTGGATGATTACTGGTATTCGACAAATGAATAGACAGTTTGTTATCTTATGTTACCGAGTTTCTGAATAAGTTTGAAATTGTACATCTGAAGGTACGAGACTATAGGATAACTAATTTAACTGATTCACCCCCCATCTTAGTTATTCTAACAGCTAGCTCTGTTTATTTCCTCACTTTTTTAAAGTAGGAAACAAGGGTCCTAGAGCAACAATATTTGGGTGAAAACATCTTTTTAATTAATGATAGAAAACTCATTAAACTTAGCATCATTTATATGGAATCTTGTGTAGCGTAATTGTTCTTCATATTATTTTATAATTGTTTAATGCCTTCAGATCAATGTGTCTTAGAAGAGATTATTTTATGAAAATAATTAAGATTGTGTATTTTATTCTCATAGCATGTTTTATGTAAAAGGTTAAAAAAACATTATAAAGATATTTGTATGTGAAAATATATTTTTGTGGAAAAATGTATATTTAAATATTTTAATTATAGAGATCAATTAGATGGTATAGATTTGATTCTCCATCAAAAGTATTTTATCTTTTAAGACAAAAAAAAAGAGATTATATAAGTATTCTATCTTTGTTTGTTTTATACAGGAGAATAATCTATATCTAATTATGACATTTAAATTGAGGATGTCTTTCAATAAATTATATTTTCACTAGTAAAAATCTAACTCCTTAACTTTATATTGCTATCTTGATAGTGGTTGATTCAATAATATAATCCATTAGACATAATTTTAGTCTTGAAGTATGATATACTTGTTAGTTGAAACTAAGTATAATTTATATAAAAATAATAAATTTTTTTTTTTAGGCAAAAGTGGTTGAACCACTGTAAATATTGATATATTTATAAAAACTTAATTCAAAAAGAGCTCAATCGGGAAAGAACCAGGAAGAAAACCCAAAATCATCACTATATATACAAGGAGTTATAAGGTGATACCTTATCAAAATTACAAGTATTATCATGTTAATTACATGATGAGCCCAGGGCCAACTTTGAAAAAAGCAGAAGGTCAAAGACAAATACATTTTCAATTTGAACTAAAGTGACTAAGACCAAAATAATGATAGTTATCTACTCAAAAATATGTTAACATATGTGTAATATTTTCCAAAAAAACCTTGCAACTCCAAGTCACAGACTACTCCTCCATGGCATTGTAAGCCTGTGGGAAAAAATCTAGCTGGGAGTGTGGTGACCATCCTGAGGGCTTAGAAAGCCAATCTAAAATCAACTCCATCTCTGAGCTTGGGTTCCATGCAGCATCATGTTCATCATCTCTAGGGCCCTTGAAAGAGGGGTCAGTTTCATTCCATCTGGAAGCCGCAGGTTGTGATTGAGCTGGCTGAGTGACCAGAGAGCCATTGGCTTCACCTATAGGTAGTGTACTGCCACTTGGGCTTGATGCAGCTAGTAATGAGAGACCTGGAAAGGGAACTATGTGAGCCGCCAGACATGAGGGATGAGGAGCATATGGAACTTTGAGTAATTGGAGGAGGGCCTTGACCACCACTTTAGTCTTCATCTCCACTTCAAACCCCAAAAATTGACCATATGAGTGTAGTGCACTTTTAACAAATCTAAATCTCTGTTGCTCCAATGATTTCTTGATACTATCATAGGTAACCATGCACGCATGATTTTTAAGAAATCTGTGACGAGAAAATAGGCCACCCACAAGTGCATGACCAGACCATAGATCATAACTTTTCATTTCCCTCTATAATTTCTTTCCTTCCCAGAAGTGAGGTTTAACAAATTTGAAAGAAAGAATTTCCAAAAGTTGTACGGACTGTAGCAAATCCATGGCATTTGAGAGGAAGATTGACACTACCTGCGATGGATAGAGAAACTGCTTTGATCGCGGGAGAAGATTTTCTTCACCAATTAAAACTTTGATGGATGGCCAAGTTGAAGAAGAGAGAATGAAAATCTTATTTAGCATGGGGTTAGGGATGCTTCATGGTAATGCTTCTTCATCCTCACCAGGCGAAATCAACACCCAATAATTTTTCAAAAGCATTTCACTATGGAAGCAAGCACAATCATCGTATTGGACACAGACATCCAGTAGATTTTCCATTAGTAGAGTTTTGCAGAGGCAGGGTATGAAAAAACCTAATGAAAATGCTATGTAAATAGCCTTTATGGGTGGTAATTGTCAAATCCAAGTTGATCTAGTGGCATTGATTGAAGCTGGGTACACCCCAAATGAAATAATCAAAGACATGTGTGAAATTGCTAGTCATAATTATGAGTAGTTGCTCAAGTGTATGAGGCATCTGCCCATCTCTATGACAACAAAGTATTGGGAGAGTGGTAGTTATTCATAATAACGCAACTATGTACTCCTTGTATGAAGCATCCAACACAATTATTGGATATCCCCTACATCTAATGTAAGGATTAAACAAGTGATGTAAAACTAAATTTGATGATGGTAGCTAACATGTGTCCTAATGCTAAGTCCCTCACTCAAGGTAACTTTAAATCACAATGGGGATGGGGAAATCTAGTTAAGATGTGTACTTTCATTATCTGACACCTGAAGATTTTTTTGAATTCACCAATCTTTGGAGATCACCACAAATTTTTGGAAATGTGTTTGGTACTAAGCACTAAATTTTTGTTCCATCACACCCCAAATTAGCTAGATAGTTAGCAACCTTATTACCTTCCCTTAGTGTATGAGACATAGATATGAGAGGAAATGTATCCATGATATGCCATATTTTATTAAGAATGTATGCAAGTCACCAATTATGAGATTTCCTCTTGATACTGGCATTGATGATTACCATCGAATCTCCTTCAACATGTATGTTTGCAAATCCACCTTGTTTTGCCAAAATGAGGCTTGCAAGTAATGCTTGAGCTTCTACCATGTTGTTAGATCCTATGGGTAGTGGGGAGGTAGTGAATTCCATTAGATTTCCCCGATAATCCCTTATACAAGCACCGAGGCCCAAGCTTCATGGATTTCCTCGCGAGGCTCTAATGGAATGAGAAGCATCTTCCATTCTCTCAGAATAATACTATCCCATTGTGAAACTACTGGATTGAGTTTACATCGGTAAAGACTCACATTGATCACTTCATATATCAACCTCTCAATACCCCCTAAAACATCATTAATTTGTGAGGAGATGTTTCTGAAAATATGTTTGTTTCTTTCCCACCAAATTGACCACACAACTAGAGCAAGTATGCATCTCCAAAGATCGCAAAATAAGGAATCCAAATACAAAGTTGGCCATGATTGGAAAAGGTCCCAAATTTTATTAGGAAAGGGGGTAAAATAATGAAGCTTATTAAGGAAAAAGGACCAAAAATCTTGTGAAAATGTACATCTCAACAAAAGATGATCAACATTCTCAAAATGATCTTCATAGAGCTTACACTGAAAAGATTGCATGATGTAGAAATTCTCAAGTCTGTTGCTAGTAAGTATTCTATTTTTTAGTGCCAACCACGCAAAGCATCCTTCCTTAGGGAGGACCACCCGATTCCAATAGAATGAATAAGAATGAGAAGAAATTATATCAGACTCTGAGTGCTATAAGCTTTTGTATCCCTCTTTTATCAAGTATTTTCCATCCTTTGTAGTAGCCTAAAGTAGGCAATCTTCTTTATTTGACAAATCAACTACCCTGGATGAAAGTATTGTGAGTAATAGTTATTTCTATGGCACTGAGAGAGTTAACTCATTCGGATCTTTCCAAATGACTTTACCTAAAAATATACACACAGAAGAGACAAAGTTTATCAGTTGAGTGCCCCATACATTTTCTGATGTTGAAATTATATCTTGAGGAGTGAATAGGGTTGGTAAGATAGGTAACCCATTCCATGAATCTCTCCAAAATTTGATATTTGTTCCCCTGTTAACTTCCCATGAGGCATGTCTAAGCACAAATTCTCTTGATGACATAATGAAGTTCCAAATTGCTGATCCTTTAGGGGGATCAAAGATTGACATAGCTCGTATTGGATTAGAATTGTCAAGATATTTCTGTTGCATGATTTGGCACCATTTATTTTGATGTCTGGTGATCATTTGCCAAACTAATTTTCCCCCAAAGGCTTTGTTCCATTTGCTCAAGTCATGGACACCAACTCCTCCTATGCCTGGAACATGAGCCATATCTTTTAAAGAAATGAGTGGGATCTTCTTCTCATTGTTCATGTTACCCAACCATAAGAAATCTCTTACTAGTTTATGAATTTGTTGAATAATTGATGAGGGAGCTTTGAGGATTGCTAGATAATAATTGGGGATAGCTGAAAGGATTGATTTGATGAGTAAAATTCAGCCAGCCAGTGATAGCCACCTAGCTTTCCATGCCACAATTTTGCTCTTGATTCTATGAATGATTGAGTACCAGTAACTTGATTTGTTTGATCCAATGAAAAAAGGCATGCCCAAGTATGTAGAAGGAAGAAAGTCAACTGGAAACTCCAAAATTTGGCAAGTTTTATTGGATATGATATGGTTTGTGTTAAAAAAGAAAATCTTTGATTTTTGTGAGTTTATTTTCTGGCCCGAGGTTGCTGAGTATAATTCCAAAGTGAGTTTAATTTGTCTAGACTCCTTGACTCCAGACATACCGAACAACAAGGTATCAGATCTGCAAATAGAGAATGTGTGACTGATATGTCCAAAGTCCCAAAGAGTGTTGTTTCTGAATAGACCTGCTAAGGGTCTTAGCCATTATAATGAATAGGAGTGGTGATAATGGGTCTCCCTGTTTAACCTCCTGAGAAGAAGAGAAGAAACCAGCTACAGATCCATTAATGATAACAGAGAAACATTCCCTTGAGATCCATTAATGATAATGGGTCTCCCTGTCTAACCCCCTGAGAAGAAGAGAAGAAACCAGCTACAGATCCATTAATGATAACAGAGAAACATTAACTCTAATCCATTTGCACCATTATTTGGAGAAGCCAAATTTGTGAAGAACTTGCAAAAGAAAGTCTCAACATACTCTATCATATGCCTTCATCATATCCAGCTTGATAACAAAGCTAGAGGACTAGTCATTATTAATAATAAATTGAGTTAGTGTGTATTTTTTAACTCCTCATGCCATACAAGCCACAAAATTCCTTAGTTGGATGATGTCATACCATCATACATCTGTATAATATATAAATTAAAATTTTATATAATATATAAATCATTTGAAGAGATATAAATTATATATAGTTTATTAATATTTTATTAAATTAAAATATTTTAAATAATTGAAATAGCACGGATTTAAAATTCCTCATTATTGAATTGAAGTCAAAATATATTTGATAAAAATTCAATCATGTACATACTAAGATTCTAAAATAAACATCAAATAAACTTGTTAATCATTGTATATGCAAATCATAAGATATTTACCTCAAAATGATATGTTATATACTAATAATTTATTCAATCATAATGCAAATATCACATGTCAATTAGTAAGACATGTAAATAAGAGAATATTTCCCTCAAAATGATATGTTATATGCTAGTAATAAATTCAATCATGATGTAAATCTCACATGACTTAAAATTAATTGTTTGATTATCTAGGTCACAAAATAAGGAGATGGAATTTTCCACATATATAATAGTAGTCTAACTCAAAATTACAATATATAGTTGATGTCTGTATCTTAAATCCACAATCTACTCCCTCTAAGTCTATGAGTGTTAAAGTATTAAATCATGAATATATTTATATAAAGCTTGATAAACTATAATGATTATCTAGAAAATGTTGACCATGATCTGTTAGAAAGTAAAGTCCACCAAGATAACTGAGAAAGGGGGGGGGGGGGGGTGAATCAATTATCAGATAATTATAACCTTTATCAACTTCAATAGAATTTAACCATATAAGTATTGTAATTACCAACCATAGAAAGATATTCATACACAATGACACAATAACACAAGATATGTTGACTAGGGAACCTCTTGATCAAAGAGTAAACCTCAGTGGGAATGATGCCCAAAAAAGATGCACTAATATGAATATTCCTTGTGAAAGGATGGACTCTGTTAGGAGTCTTATGAAATACATTCAGTACATATAAATCCCTATTAGGAGATTTTGAATCACTGTTAAAAGATTCTAACCCTGTTAGGAGTTATGGAAGACAGAAGGACCCACTGCCCAAACAGCTTCAGGGTAAGATCACTGAACACACTGTCCAAATGACCTTAATATTAGTCAGCAGAATAATATGAAATAATTTACCTCCTCACTATGCCAAACTGCACTCACTACTACATCAGATCTCAATTCCAGATCTCTGTACTTCGCATGTCTTCCTTTACAATTTCACTTTCACAACTTCATTAGCTCTTTTCTTCACTTCATGCTTACATTCACATTCAACCATACCATACTCATACTTCTTTCACATTAATACTTCTTTAAAATAGGAAAAAACATTCCTTCCTTTATACCACACTCAAATAATTACAAATGAGTCGGCATGCATTTACAAAATAAAAAATTTCCACACACTACATCAAAATTACACAAAACTGTCGGCTTCCAAATGCAATAACTCTTCACTCATGTGACCTCAAAGTTTGTGCTATGAACCACATCACCATCAATGTGTCTCAAACTTCCCTTTAACTGCACAAAACTAGATTCCATCCCGATTAGGAGATATCATCCTATTTCCACAAACCGCTACTTAGGAACACTGTCTGAATACTGCTTCCACCAAAATGCTCATAACTTTCATGAATGAAAGAATTACTATCTGTGCTCTTAACCATAGACATATGACATATCAAAGAGTATAACCTCAACATCACATATCACCAACTGTAATATCCCACATGCGCTAATCAAAACATTGTCTGCTTCTCTGCTAGTCTCCAGAAGATCACTGTGTTGACATCAATGACAATCATAGTCATGAATGCAAAAAAAAATGTTACAGAATGACTACCAAGCATTCATTCCTAACAATCTCCCCCATTGGAATTTATGGAAACATAGATGAAAAACATCCAATGTTCTAAAAAATCCAATACTGCAACACTGCTGCTTTGAAAATGCTTCAAGTCCTCTTCATCAATCAAATCTTGCTTCATTTTCCTATTCAGTTCTCTCCAATAGATGGTACAATTGGTACAAATGGTTTTTCATGTACACTTCTCCCCCATTGACATCAATGATAGAAATTTCATCACTATGTCAACAACTCAATGTCATAAGAAACTGTTTAGAAAATACAATCCCAAGAGTCCTCATGACTCAGCTCAGATACACATACTCCCCCATAGAGGAAGTACCAACATCCAATACAGAAGAAAGATAGGGCTCATATACCACTGAACAGATGCAACCAACTACATCATTACTCAAAAGTAGGCTAGGGCATAACCCCAAGCATACCTCTCAGATACTCAAATGTATCCTTAGGCAAAGGCTTAGTAAATATGTCTGCTATCTGTTCCTTTGTGCTTATGTACTCCAATCTAACTTCTTTTTTAGCTACTTTCTCTCTTACAACATGATATTTGATCTCTATATGCTTAGTCTTAGAATGTAATACAGGGTTCTTAGACATACTAACTGTACTGGTGTTGTCACAATGTATGACAACAGGCTCAACAAAATTGATTCCAATATCCTTCAACATTTGCTTCATCCAAATTATCTAGTTCCAATTGTTTGCTGCTGCTACATACTTTTCTTCTGTTGTACTTTGTGAAATACAATTCTACTTCTTGCTCAACCAGGAAACCAATCTTCCTCCAAGAAAAAAGGCTCCACCACTGGTGCTTTTCTTATCATCAACACTAACTCCCCAATTAGCATCTGTATATGCACATAGGGTAAAATCATCATATTTTTCATACCACAATCCATAGTCCATTGTGCCTCTTAAATATCTCAGTATCCTCTTTACTACTGCATAATGTGACTCTCTAGGTTCAGCTTGAAATCTTGCTACCATTCCAACTGAATGTGCTATATCAAGTCTAGTGTGTGTTAAATACTGCAATCCTCTAATCATGGATTTTTATTTCTTCTACTCAACTGTCAGTGTTTCATGTTTGCTAGATAGTTTATGTCCTATAACCATAGGTGTTCCAACTAGTTTACAATTCTCCATTCCAAATCTTTTCAGCAAATCATTCAAGTACTTTGTTTGACTTACAAAGATACCATCACTGTTCTGTGTTATCTGTAATGCCAAAAAGTATTTCATCTCACCAATCATACTCATTTCAAATTGAGTCTTCATTTCATCAGAAAATTTGTCACTAGCTTCATCTTCTCCTCCAAAGATAATGTCATCAACAAAAATAACTATAATCAACAAACCATTTTCAATTTCTTTTGTGTATAGATTGCTATCAGCTGTTCCTTTTGTAAATCCCAATTTTAACAAATACTTATCTAGTCTAGCATACCAAGTTCTAGGTGCTTGCTTTAGTCCATATAATGCTTTCTTCAATTTACATACCATGTCTCATTCTTGAGTCAAAGGAAAACCTTCAGGCTGCTCAATGTAGACTTCCTCTTCCAATTCACCATTGAGAAACATAGATTTCACATCCATCTAATACACTTTGAATTTCTTAAACACTGCATAGGCCAAGAACATTCTTACTATTTCAATTCTTTCCACAGGTGCAAAAGTTTCTTCATAGTCAATTCCTTCTTGTTGCGAGTATCCCTTACATACCAATCTTGCTTTGTTTCTTACTACTTCTCCTTATTCATTCATCTTGTTTCTAAATACCCATTTAGTTCCAATCACATTCTTGTCTTTAGGTCTAGGGACCAATTCCCATGTCTTGTTCTTTTCAATCTGATCTAGTTCTTCTTTCATAGCTTTAATCCAATGTCCATCTTCACAAGCTTCATTTTTAGATTTAGGTTCAATTTGAGAAATCAAACATAAATGTACCTTATTTTGAGTCAGAACTCCTCTGTCCAAGCTTCCAATCACTTGTTCAATGAGATGATGTCTTGATATATACCTATTTGGTGTCATAGTCATAGATCTTTCTTCAACTATAGATTCTTCTCTAGATTCCTCTCTGGTTTCTTCTGTAGGACTCTCATTTAACAATTCATTATCAGTCTCATAGAATAATTCAATAGCTTCAATGTTAGGCTGAGGATGAGCTTCTTCATCAGATTCATAAACAAGCAGTCTTTCCTAAATTTTTGAAATTCTCATCAACTTTAACATTTTCACTCTCAACAATAGTTTTAGTTCTGTTATTGTAACATCTATATGCTTTTCTCTTCAAAGAATATCCAAGAAAAATACCTTCATCACTTCTAGGATCAAACTTTCCAATATCATCATCTCTCTTTATATAACATTTGCTTCAAAAAATTCTAAAATACTTAACTGAGGGTGCATGTCCAAACCATAATTCATAAGGTGTCTTGTCTATGTCTGCTCTGATTTTTACTCTATTCATTGTATATACTATTGTATTCACTGTTTCTCTCCAAAATGTCTTTGCCAAATCATTCTCAAATAGCATAGCTCTTGCTACTTCAGTTACTGATCTGTTTCTTCTTTCTGCAATACCATTTTGTTCAGGTGTTCTAGGGGCTGAAAACTGGCTCTTAATACCATTCACTTCACAAAAAGTGTTAAACTCTCTAGAAGTAAATTATCCACCTCTATTAGATCTCAAATATTTAATCTTCATTCCAGATTCATTCTCAACTTTATTCTTAATGATCTTAAACTTATCAAATGCTTCAGATTTTTCTTTCAGAAATGCAATCCACATCATTCTTGTAAAATCATCAACAAGAATCATAAAATACCTTTATCCATAGAATCCTCTAGTCCTAGTAGGACCGCTCAAGTCTGTATGAACAATCTCCAACTTCTCTGTCGATGTGAACTTCTTACTAGGAAATGAACTTCTCTTTTGTTTAGCCATCACACATTCCTTGCAAATCATGTTAGTAGGCTTCATAATCTTAGGCAAATCCCTTACCACAAGTGTAGTACTTACTTTCACAATATTATCAAAGTTTATGTGACAAAACCTTCTGTGCTATAACCAACTATCATCAATCTTAGTAATCAAACATGTAATCTCAGTAGGATTCAACTAAAATACATTACCTCTGGTTCTAGATCTAGTTCCAATCATATTCCATCTTTATCCTTTATCACACAAGTTTTCTCAGTAAACCAAACTTGATATCCCTTATCTATTAACTGTCCAACACTCAAAAGATTATGTTTCAATCCATCAACAAAGTAAACATCATCAGTATTAGTCTTTCCATCAAGAGTAATAGATCCAATACCTGTAATCAAACAAGGTGTGTTGTTACCAACTGTAACAACTCCTCCATCATAATTATTAAACTTTATGAACTTCTTCATGTCACCAGTCATATGATGTTGACAACCACTATCTATAATCTAATCAGATTTCTTTTCAAATTGGGAAACTAATACCTTTTCTTCTTTAACATCAGATTCAGGATTTTCTTCCTTAATTGCTACAAATCCTATTTCATCATTATTCTCAGTATCACTTTCACTCAAAGTTATTTCTATACTAGCTTCAAGATCTTCATCATTATCATAATAACATTCCTTAGATCTTCTAGGCTTGAAATTGTTTCTATACTTCTTAACTCTCTTAGGACATTTAGATGCAAAATGACCATATTCTTGACAAATCCAATATTTAAAAATTTTCTTACCGTCTGGTTCTCTTTTCACAAGTAAGGCAATACCTTCTTCAATCTTCTTGTCTTCTTCATTTCTAGATCCACTGCTGCTGACATAATCTCCACTCACATTGGTACTTCTTGACAAAGTAGGGTGCATACTAAGAGCACTGAATGTTGTCTCCATTCTAGGTAAGTCTCCTGATAATCTCAAGTTCATCTCTGCTGCTTCCAATCTTCCAAGAAGAGTTTCTCTAGTAAAGTTTGATGTACAAGGTATAAATTGTTCAATCATCTATGTTGTCTGCTTAAATACAGGAGTCAATGTCCTTAGGATTTTCCATATCACTTCATTCTCTGTCTTTTCTCCTCCACAAGATTTTATCCTTGCAACAATTTTTGACATTCTGCCAATATAGCTTCTAATAGATTCATCTTCCATAATTCTTATATCTTCAAATGCACAAATCCAATTATGTAACCTAGCTTTCTTTACATGTTCATCACCTTCAAAAGTAGAATGTAAAGCTTTCCAAATTTTATGAGATTTTTTCAAACATTTTACCTGACTATACTCATCCTCCAGAAGTGCTGTCAAAAGTGCTTCTCATGCAAGTATGTTACAGATGAATATATCAACCTCATCTTTAGAACTTGTTTCAAGATTATCTTCTTCAATGATATTTTTATTATTCTTTGTAATCAACCAATAACTTGGTCCTAAACACAGTAGATGTGTCTTCATTTTCTCCTTCTAGCTGTCAAAATTTACTCCATCAAACTTAGGGCTTTCTTTCCTGAAATTCACCATGGTTCTCCTTAAGCTGTTAAACTTTTCCTTCAAGGACTTGCTACTCTGATACCAATTGTTAGAAAGTAAAGTCCACCAAGATAACTAAGAGGGGGGGGGGGGGGTGAATCAGTCATCAGATAATTATAATCTTTATCAACTTTAGCAGCATTGAACCATATAATTAATGTAATTACCAACCATAGAAAGATATTCATACACAATGACACAATAACACAAGATATGTTCACTAGGGAACCTCTTGATCAAAGAGTAAACCCCAGTGGGAATGATGCCCATAAAAGATGCACTAATATGAATATTCCTTGTGAAAGGATGGACTATGTTAGGAGTCTTATGAAATACATTCAATACATATAAATCCTTGTCAGGAGATTTTGAATCCCTGTTAAAAGATTCTATTCTGTTAGGAGTTATGAAAGATAGAAGGACCCACTACCCAAACAACTTCAGGGTAAGATCATTGAACACACTGTCCAAATGACCTTAATATTATTTAGAAGAATAATATGAAATAAGTTACCTCCTCACTATGCCAAACCGCACTCACTGCTACATCAGATATCAATTCCAGATCTTTGTACTTCGCATGTCTTCCTTCACAATTTCGCTTTCACAATTTCATTAGCTCTTTTCTTCACTTCATGCTTACATTTGCATTCAACCATACCATACTCATACTTATTTCACATTACTACTTGTTTACAATAAGAAAAAACATTCCTTCCTTTATACCACACTCAAATAATTACAAATGAGTCGGCATGCATTTACAAAATAAAAAATTTCCACACGCTACATCAAAATTACACAAAACTGTCGGCTTCCAAATGCAATAACTCTTCACTCATGTGACCTAAAAGTTTTCACTATGAACCATGTCACTATCAATGTGTCTCAAACTTCCCTTTAACTATGCAAAACTAGATTCCATCCCGATTAGGAGATGTCATCTGATTTCCACAAACCGCTACTCAGGAACACTATCTGAATACTGCTTCCACCAAAATGCCTATAACTTTCATGAATGAAAGAATTACTAGTTGTGCTCTTAACAATAGACATATGATATATCAAAGAGTATAACCTCAACATCGCATATCACCAACTGCAATATCCCACATGCGCTAATCAAAACACTGTCTGCTTCTCTACTAGTCTCCAGAAGATCACTATGTTGACATCAATGATAATCATAGTCATGAATGCAACAAAAACTATTACAGAATGAATACCAAGCATTCATTCCTAACATGATCCTCCATATGAATATCTTCAACACCTATAAATAGATTGAGTTAGTTATAAAATTATTTTCAAAATTAAATATTGGGAACAGTGAATTTCATTTCATAATATCCTTACCATCTCCACTTTGCGTTATTACCATTTGGATAAAGATCAATAGAAAATGGTAACATATATTCTTGATTCTTTTTTAGAGAATCTAACACTGCAATAACATCCACATTTAACACATCAACTTAGATAAAATTAATTTTTATTCTAAAGACTCAAAATTGATTGATTTGTATTTTATAATTTTGTTAACATAAATGAATTTTAATTTGGAATTTTATTATTGTTATTAAATTTTAATTTGTAATATTGTTACCATAATTTACATCCATTTTTGTTCATGACTGGTTAAGATCAACACAAGAGGGTAACATATGTTGTTGTTTATCTTCTTGATCATCTATAACTGCAATAAAATGCAATTTAACATGTATCAAATTTAATAAAATGATCAAGTATAGAATCACACTATGTAATTAATCTAAAAATATTGTAATCGTTAGTTACCTCCAACAATCTATGGAAATGTTGAGAAGGAATACATATTGAGCATTGATGTATGATCTCCATAAACTACATCTTGTTTATTTGATTAAGCATAAAAAAAGTTGTTAGAAACAAGAAATAACTTTTTTTTATAAAATTTACTAAAAATAACTTTAATAGTCAATAAATTACCATCTATTACTTGTGTATCATTTGTTATCATTTGGTTCAAATCAATAGAGAAAGGAAATCGACATTGTTGAGCATTTTCTTGATCAACCAAAGCTACATTGGCATATGCTAAACATATTAAACAAAAATAAGAAGTATTGATCTATTGAAATTAATAAAATACTTTAAAATAAATGTACTCACCTTGTTGCGAGATAATATCTCTTTCTTCTTGTATTGCTATGTCTAAGCAATTAATGACCTTTTTTCTCTTTGGCTTTTTACATCGTATAAAGGGGAATTGAAATTTTTTATTCTCCTCAACTCTTTCATTTAAGTTTTGAGACATAGAATTTTGTCTTTGTTTGATAGAATGGCATTTATGCATTTTTCTTGGACTAAACCATGGTGACATATGTCTTATAGGCATGTTCTCTGAACCAAGAATTGATTCAAATTTGGAAGATGAAGCAAGAGATGCATGAATATCATTTCTAAATCTCTCAACACACTAATTGAAAATGTTTTTTTGATCTTCTGTAGTTGGTAAATTTTGGAGCAATGAATTTAGCTAATCAATGGAATTTTGCAATTTATCATTAGAAGTATCATTTAATCTCACAACATCTATAATAAAAATTATAATTATTAAGTCAAATGGGTATTTAAAACTCTTGATATTCTATTAGAAAATGTTGGTATTGCAATTTACCACTTTTTGAGGTTCAAGAATGACACCTCCAAGCACATCTCAATTTTCTGAAGGTATATAACCATCTACAATTGGAAGAAGAATCAATTAATTTTTGGAACCATAAAATAATTTAATATTTACTTGTAAATAAATAGTGATTTTACCAATATTATTATTTTCATGACTAGAACTCCCTCCAACTTTGTCATTTTCATCAACTAATGTAATAACATTATCTGTAGTTTAATAGGATTAATTTAATTAGTTCTCAAGAATATAGTAATCATTGAAATTTATAAATAGTAAAATTAAGTCTCAAATGACACTTACCAACAAGTTGATCTTGCTTGTTTATTTGGTTTCTCTTTAGAAGATCTAAAATCTTTAGCACATGTTTGCATGTGTTTCCTCTTTTCACTCACTAACAATCACACACATGTAAATTTGGTCCAAATTTTCTCACATGATACCATTTTGTTGCAATAGTTTGGCTTCTTATTTTATGTGTAGGGAAGGAGGTCATATGGGTAGCTCAATTTGTATCTTCTTTTCTTTTTTATCTCTTTAAAGAGGTTATGTAATATCTCTCCTTTTTAAAGTTGGCTAGAAACGTAGATAACTGCAAGTATCTCTTGTTTTTATAGTATAGTTCTATGCTATGAAGAAAAACATGAATAAGACAATCCATTCTCCTTGTGTATTTTCTAGAATGATTAGTTAAGTAGTGACCCTTGAGGTGCATGTGGTATGACTCTATGGAAGCATTAGTTTCCTAATTCACATGACAGAAACATCTAAAAACAATTGCCCACAATGCTACAAAAAAGTGTAATGATGTCTTAGCATATACATAATGAAGAAAAAAATACAAATGAAAATATAACATAATGAATACTACATATGATCTTACCAATATGACTCTCATCATGACACCAAGTCTTTTGAAAATAATCAATGAAGTTCTTCTCTTCTTTGAATTCCTCTCTAATTTTTTTAATTAGGTGAATTGTGATGTCTTCATTTTGACTGATTGCATACATTATCTCACCCAATCTAGTGAACATATTTGATCCAACATCCTTATTGCATAAAAACCTAGAACACAAAACATAATATAAAGCTATGATATTCAGGAATATATTTTTCAAATATTTTATGTAAAAATTGACTCACCTATGTACATTCTTCAACCATGCCCTACGTACATGCCAAATACATAAAAGTACTCAACAATTGAAGGATAATATACAAGTTACATTATAAAAATTCATAAGTAGCACTCTAACAAAATCAAGTATTAAAATAAAATTATGTATGTTTAAATTATGAAAGATGTATTTTTATAACCTATATATATTAAGTATAATCTTATAAATATAATTGGAGAGTAATAAAAACTGATTGCTTCAATCTCAGCACTAGCATCATCTGTCATAAATGAATTGACATGCCAATCTTCTTTAAGTTGTTTTCCTCTTTTGTAAACTTCTGCTAGCCATTCATTTATATCCTCAACTTTATTTCTTGTGTTATCTCTATTTGAGCATTAAGGATTTTCATTAGTATCAAAGATGATGAGTCAATTACCTATGCTATCTAGTTGGTAAAAGGAAGTACTACAAGCTATACATACTAGTCGGTTAACTACATAAGCCTTCACAGCGAGTTATCTCAAGGAAGTACCGAGAACAAAAGATAATAGTTCTAACTGAGCACTAGAGCAATTTTACTGAGCATCAGTAAACACCAAGTAGACTGGATACTAAGCACCAGTGTATCTATCGAGCAGTGTTGATAGTGTTTACCAAGTAATTCAGGAAATAGTATAGTAATCAGTTTTGGCACATCTATCTATGTAGATGGTTACTACAGAATCATAAAACATTTTACCAAGATCAAGGATCATTTATTGTAGACATTATCATTAATTGTGATGATGATCTCTATGTATTTGCTAGATCTCTAGGTTATTTTTGTACATCGTAGATCTTAGGGTTCTTCCTAAGATATTGTAACCTAATTTTGTTAAGCAGTAATAGAAGTATGCTATATAATTATAATTCATGTCATTTAAACATAAGGGATGATATGTATGGTATGAACAAGCGAAGGAGATCTTGAAGCAAGAAGACAACTTTAAGACATCAATTATCAGACAAAGAAGAGGAAAATATAGAGACATTCAGTTTAGACAGAATCAGATAAGGCTATCGAGCAGTTCAGAGACAAGATTTTCACATATCAAGGTGATATTTATTCTATACTACATAGATCTATTTTAGACAAGTTAAGTTGTCATTTGCAGATACATCCTGTTATTCTCTAATCGTTATAATAGAGTTAGCAAAAATCTCTTAACAGAGTAGACCTAACAATCTCTTGTAAATCTCTTAACTGAGTACACACTCAAGTAGTGTTGTTAAAAACCTTTAACTAGGTAGATCTAGTTGATCTAATTGTTACTCCTAATAGGGTAAGATCACCACAAGTGGTCACAAATTGTAGCCCTAACAAGAAAAATTTATTATTTGCAGTAGTGAAGAATTTGTGGGTGTCATCCCCACCGCAGTTTTTACCTTCTAACAAGGGTTTCTGTGTAAGTAAAATACTTGTGTTATGTGATTGATTTATTGTTTGATTTCATGCAATTTACATTTACAAGTTAATTTAATGAATAATGCATACAATGGATTCAGTTGATAGATGAGTTTACTACTATTTGTTGATTGATTTTTTAGAGTTAAATTTTTTGAGGGCACTGATTCACCCCTCCCCTCTCAATACCCAATCTCTCCATTCCAACAATTGGTATCAGGGCTCAGATCTCTTATTGGATGGTTTAACCACCAAAGAGTAAATATCTAACCATGGAGAGATATAAGTTGGATAAGATAATAGAGAATTGAAAGATTCAGATGCAGATGTTCATTGAGCAATATAAAAAGCTAAGGATGCTTTGAAGAAGTTACTGGTTTAGAGAACGAACCTAGCTATTCTAGAAAATGAGACTAGTTACCATGAATAAGAGATTGATGACTTATTTGATAACATTGGATCTAGTTCAGGGAGTATTTATGATGGTTCTAAAAGTGCAATCTCTGATTTATCTGAAAAGAATCTTCACTTGACTAAACAAGTGAAAGCCCTACAGATCGGTCAAGAATCACAGATGGTGAGAATGATTGATGTAATGAACAATGCTAGACAAGCTGAACAAGAAAGGAATCTATCTGTTAAAGACCAAAGATAGATGACTAAACAACTTCAAGCAAAAGAAATTGAGATACAAAGACTTACCGAGCATCATTTTGAATTATCCAATCAAATGATGATTATAAACTAGGAGATGAACCAAGTAAATGGTGAGTTGTTAAGAAAACTTGAAGATATTGGAGTACTCAGGGAAGAAAATGAAAAACTAAGAAATGAAGTAAAGATGCAGCTACAACACAAGATGAAGAAAGCTGAAGATAGTTCTAAGAAGATTGATGATTTTCTCATTAATCAAAGAAGATTTGGAAGCAAAGCTAGATTAGGCTACACTAGACAAGGAGAATCATCCAAACAAGCTAAACAAGTGAACAACAATCAAAATTAGAAACCTAAGACATTGACATGCTATCACTATGGAAAACCAGGACATACTTCAAATGTTTGTAGGAGTAAAGCACAAGGTAAACCTAAAGTCACTCCTAAGTTTAATGGTTATTGTTATTATTGGGGTAAATTTGGACATCAAGCATATGAGTTAAGAGCTAAGATGAATTAGACTTCTAACAATCCTACCATGGAGAAACTATGTTACACTTGCAATAAGCATGGACACAAATCACAAGAGTGTAATGCAAAGATGAAGCAAGTTTGGACACCAAAATAAAAGAACAAACCTTATCAACCGAAGAGACAAAATAGTGCATACACTTGGGATTACAACACATGGGTCCACTGCACAGTATGTGGAAGGTATGGACATATTGCATAAAATTGTATGAGGAAGTGATGAGCTGGAAAATCTCAAAGTTGGACAAGAATTGGTATGGCATGTTTGCATTGTCATAAAGTTGGGCACCTAAGAAAGGATTGTAGAGACTGAGCACTCAAAGAAGGACATATATTTCAGAGTGACAACACTATTGTAGATATCACAAAGATTAGAAATACTATGTGGAGAAAGGCATCAAATGAAAATGTTGAGTCAAGAAATTCAGTTGGTGAAACCTTGTCCATTGGATTGGGTGACATCGGTACCTCCACCTAAGGTGAAATAGGTATGTATGGAACTGATATTCCAAATTGATCTTATCTTACATACAACTCCTTATAATTGATGTACACATAACAAATCTACATGAATTAAGATGCATTATGGTTTTTAAGTTTTGAGCTAACAAAGTCATACAGTCGGTATATGCAAGATTGAGTAAAGACTTACCTGTCAGTGACTATTTCGCAAGGTTAACTGAGTATCAGTATCAACCGAGTGGAAAGTTATGTGTTAACCAAGCTGTTGTTATTTTGTGGTAATCACCGAGTTGATAGTTGTCGTCATACTAGAAGTAGGTCAAGCATTAATGACAAGTATTTTAGGAGGGAATTCAAAAAAGGCTATAAATATATAGAAGACTTAGTTCATTCTTCATAAGGTGATTTTGAAGAGAGAAAATTTCCGTAGAGAGAATTCAAGCTAAGAATTTTTGGAAGCATTCAAGTTAGTTTTAGATCGAATCGAGCATGTTCCTCATTGTTTCTGAGTAAGTAAAACTTATACTGTGCACATTCAAATTATTTTTTGAAACCCTAAGATGAGTAAAATGGCATCCGCACCCAAGGAAACCAAATATAAGCTATTAGAAGAGGAAGTGAATCTAATTAAGTTAGCTAGCTATGATGAACCATGATATAAACTTCATCCCAAAGTTGCAGCAAAGATAGATTCAACAGGAGCTTTTTCAAGCATACCCCCTAGGGTTTTGTTAGTTGAAGATGTTAGATGGTACATCCACTACAAAATAGGTGAAATTGGAGATTTTAAGATGTGTGCAGCTTTCCAGAAGCTTTGCAGTGATGATGGAAAACTAAAACTAGAATTTAAATAGGTTAAAATGATTGGTCTGACAAATGCCCTAAGTTTTCTGAAGAACTTTAAAAATGAATGGATAAGGGTTGTGTTGAGTCAGTTTCACAATTGAATATTTTTGTTGGATGAACCAGTTAAAGTCACAAAGAATATGATTCATGGAGTCATTGGGTTTCTGACAGCCGACAAGGCCAAGGCATTTGACAATGCTTCTAGAGATGATATTGAAAAGAATAGTGAAGCAGAATGGGATGGTCAAGAACTGAATATTGATTCAATTATTGACCCATAGGTTAAGTTTATAGCTCATGTCATCAGTTATAAGATCTATTATTCATGCAAAATGAATAGTGTACCATGTGGAGCCATTGACATTGCATACAAAATGATCAAGACAGATACCCAATTAGACCTTGCCGAGCTTCTTGTGAGGAAAATTGAAGAGAACATGAAAAATATCCGATCGACAAAGTCAAATACTTGTAAGTTTGGATCACTTCTAGTTTGCATATTCTTCTATATACAGTGATTTTTCCCTTCAATCGGTAATGTAGAATGGTCAACCGACAAGCCAATCATAGTACAAATACAAGATATGATTAATGAATTGGGAAACAATCTAAACAATGTTTTTGATAATTATTTTGAGCAATTTAAGATTAGAATGAATACTTGGAGCAGAATTCCTAGTAAATTGGTTGAAGAGTATGAGATGGATAGTTGTTTTCTTGTGGACACCGACCATACACTGATAAAGGCTATGGAGACTAGAAGTAAATGGCTAGCCCCTATGGGTTATGAAATGAATATTGATTTTTCTTTGAAATCAATTAAGGCTTTGCTAGCTACACCAAAGGATAAGAATGAAAGGAGATTTGAAACATTTGAGGAGGCCAAGACAAGAATAAAAATAGGCCTGGTTATCGATAAGATAATTAAGAAATCAAGAAAGATGATGAAAAATTTAGTTGAGAAGTTTGGAGATGATTTTGGATCATCAGATGGTTCACCAATTGAATTTGCAACTGAAGGTTAGTTAATGTTAATTGATAAACCCCATGATAGTGAAGAAACTGAGTTGGATAAAGTGACAGAATCTACACCAGTTTCCTCTTCATCAACTCCAAAGAAGAGGCAGTTAGAGGTGCAATCAAGGGCATGAACAAGGTTTGCAACTACAGCTTCACCACCATTGAAAAAGGGAGTTATGAAGTTCACAAAACCTAAGGCAACATCACCTACAAAAACATATACAAAAAGAGGAACATAAGCTACTATAGAGGCACCGAGGAAAAGAAGAAAATTAATAAGATGTAAGGAAGATTTAGAAGATGAGGAAAATGATAACAATAAATTCAAATTGGTCTTCAATAAAGATAGAACAATTGATGAAGTTGTTGAGGATATAATTGAGAATGGTGAACTCACTAATCCTGAAATCAGTTGGTTTGAGCACATGTCAACCGAGGATTAGAACACAATAGAAGAGGTAATCATCCAGATGATGATTCAATTTAAGAGAGTCCCAGTTGAATTTTCCAAGTAGTTACCTATGGAATTAGAGGAAAGCATAAATTAGAAAAGGTCCTATGCCTTAGACACCGAAAAGAAAATGAGGCAACAATCCCTAGTTCTAGCAATTCCTAACTTGTCTCCTTCTAAAATTGAAGAATACATGACAACATACTCTAGGAGATTTAGAGTAAAAAGCTAGGCAATGCAGATGCTAGATGAGAATCTAGCAGACATCGATGATTTTAGGAATAACAATCCACAATACAACTAAGAGGGGGGGGTGAATCAGTTGTATGATAAAATATTAAACTTTAAACTTTAATCTCATCAATAATGAACACAATGTATGCCAACACAATAACACAATATTTTGGTTACGGGGAAACCCTGTTAAAGGTAAAAACCTCAGTGGGAATTAGCACCCACTAATGATGTACTGAGAGTATTGTAATCCTTGTTAGAAGATATAGCCCTGTTAGGAGCTTATTGAAACATTACAGTACATAGTACTTAAATCTATTAGGAGTCAAGAATAATAGAGGGATCACTACCCAAGGCTCACTGCCCAAAGAAGGTTAAATCCACCTTCAAAACTCACTAGTTCGCAACAGGTGTGTATGAAGAAATACATAATCTTTGAACTGTTTACCATCAATTATCTATGCTTGATTAGTTCCAATGAAGTCCACCAATAATCCTCTATTCTACATACAATAGACACAAGCTCACAACCTTGAAAACCTCCTTATTTCATATATATTCCATCCATATCTTTTCAAAAGAAAAGACCTTTCATTTATACCTTATTACAATTTACCAAGATCAGGTCAGCCCATAAGGCTTTCCTACTTACAAAAAATTACATAAAACCTTACTAAGATAAACATGGTATCTATAAAAATTATACAATAATTACATTACAACAATTAGGGACCAACATCCTTGATTTATGCTTGCCAAACAAAATACATGCTTCATTCCCTGAGTCAGCTTCAAAATAAGCCATTGCCAGAGCACATGCCACTGATGACATCACCAATCACTCTGTACCTTGCACTGACCAATGAGCATCCATCAGTGCCTCTTCCATCATTCTTCAAGTTTTCATACCTTGAATCCAATCCCTCTGAAAGATATATCAAAATCTCAGAGACTAACTCTGTCAATTCTTACTGTCATAGTCTAGTGACTAGTCTTTACTAGAACAACTGTAACTCTCTTAATATGCACAACTTAATAATGCAATCTCAAATATAAGATCACAACATCCTCCTGAGCTCTCATCTAACTTCGCAGCATCTAAAACATCCGTACACCATCTGTACATTGTGATTACTAGTCTGGTTCCTTCATAGAAGCATATGTTGACATCAGTGACAAAACACAAATGACAACAGTATGAGTGCCCATTCAGTAATGTAGTGATTAAAAATATTAAATGTCTCAATCACCACCCATGCATTAGCAATATCCAACAATCTCCCCCTTTGGAATTGATGTCAACATATAGGAAAATCTTATCCCAAAGTTATATCAATCCAAAGTCCTTCAACTGAACAATCTCCCCAAACAATAGAGATTTTCTCAAAGCAACAATCCCCCTTTGACAACAATGGTGAAGGGTCCCATGATCCTTGAACTACCTTCAGATATAAACTTTCTTCTATGATCACTCCCCCTAAGGAGTAGATCCCTACATCCAGTCCAAAAAATGATAAGGCTCTGAATACTTTTGGACTGATGCATCTCTGCATCATTTAGTTCTGACTAGGAGGGGTCTGAACCCCTAGCATACCTCTAAGATATTTAGAGGTATATTTTGGTAGTGGCTTTGTGAAGATGTCTACAATCTTCTCTTTTGTATTGATATATTCTAATTTTATTTCTTTTTGTGCCAGCTTGTCTCTCAAGAAGTGATAATTGATAGAAATATGTTTAGTTCTGGATTGCATCACCAGATTCTTTGACATGTTTACTGTACTAGTGTTGTCACAATGAATAACCACATGTTCTTCAAAATTTATTCCAATGTCTGTTAGCATTTGTTTCATCCAAATAATTTGAGTGCAATTTATAGAAGCAAGAACATACTCTGATTCAATAGTAGATTGTGCTATACAATCTTGTTTCTTACTTAGCCAAGAAACCAACTTTTTCCCAAAGAAAAATGCACTGCCACTGGTACCTTTTCTATCATCAATGTTTCCTTCCCAATTAGCATTAGCATAGACATGAAGTTCAAAGGTATCATTCTTTTCATACCATAAACCATAGTCTATGGTTCCTCTGAGATACCTCAATATCCTTTTCACAACAGCTAGATGTGTCTCTTTAGGTTCTGCCTGATATCTAGCCACAATTCCAACAACATTAGCAATATCTATTATGGTATGAGTCAAATATAGTAGCCCTCTAACCATTAATCTATAAAAAGTCTGAAAAACACATTTTAATTCATCATCAATTGTTAGCTTGTTTCCAGTCACCATAGGTGTTCCTACTAGTTTACAATCTTCCATACTGAATCTCTTAAGCAATTCTTTGAGATACTTGGTCTGAGAAATGAAAATACCATTCTCATTCTGAGTTATTTGTAGTCCAAGGAAGAATTTAATTTCACCTATCATGGACATCTCAAATTCATTTTCCATTTCTTTAGCAAACTTTTTACATAGATCATCATTACCTCCAAAGATAATATCATCCACAAATACTTCTATTATTAGGATTCCATCTTCAGTAGTTCTTAAATACAAATTATTGTCTACATTACCTTTTCTGAATCCAAGTCCAAGTAGATACTTGTCCAAATTTTCATACCAAGCCCCAGGAGCTTGCTTCAACCCATATAGGGATTTCTTTAATTTGCACACCATGTCATTGTCTTTGCATAGAGGAAATCCATCTAGTTGTTCTATGTATACTTATTCTTCAAGATCTCCATTCAAAAATGTAGATTTAACATCCATCTGATACACTTTGAAGTTTTTGTGTGTAGCATAAGATATGAATAATCTTACTACCTCTATTCTAGAAATAGGAGCAAATGTTTCTTCAAAGTCTATGCCTTCTTGCTGTGAGTATCCCTTACACACTAGTCTGGCTTTGTTCCTTACAACTATTCCTTCTTTATCCATTTTGTTTCTAAAGATCCATTTTGTTCCTATAACATTTTTAATTTTTGGTCTTGGAACCAATTTCCAAGTATTATTTTTCTATATCTAATCCAATTCTTCTTTCATTGCATTTATCTAAGATTCATCTTTAAAGGCTTCATCTGAAGTTTTTGGCTCAACTTGAGAAATTAAACAAATTTCTTCTCTAGCTTTAGATCTAGTTAACACTCCCTGATTGGTATTGCCAATAATTTGATTTTATGGATGGTTATTTTTTACATGCCTTGGAGTTTTAGGAGTTTTAGTGGTCTTGCTTGTATCAGCATCACAAGCCTCTTTTTCACTTTCTTCCTCAACAAGTTCTTCTTCGGCGACAGTAGGGGTTTCTTTCACTTCTAATATCTGACTGTTGTCATACATTCTTTCTTTTATTTGAAATTTCTCATCTATTCTTACATTGTTACTTTCAACCATCTTCCTTAATCTTAGATTGAAACATTTGTATGCCTTTATTTTAAAAGAGTAACCAATGAAGATACCTTCATCACTTCTAGCATCAAATTTACCTATCTCATCATCCCTCTTAATGTAACATTTGCTACCAAAAATTATGAAATATTTTATAGTAGGAGTATGATCAAACCATGGTTCACAGGGAGTCTTACTTGTGCCATCTCTAATTTGAATTCTATTTAATGTGTACACTATTGTTCCAACAGCCTCTCTCCAATGTACATGAGATACATTTCCTTCAATCAAAATTGTCCTGGCAGCATCAAGTATAGTTATGTTTCTTCGCTCTTCTATCTCATTTTGTTGTGGCATCCTAGGAGTAGATGTTTGTCTTTTTATCCCATGCTGATGAAGGGTGCTTCCCTTAATACCACAAACACATAACAAAAATAGAGAAACAACAACAATATGCAAGAACAGAAAATTGGGTTCTTATTATCTCCACAAATGTGAAATTACAAACTTTCAGAATTACAATATGCAAAGCCACATGGGCATTCCCTTACAATATTCTATAGGACAAAGCCTTGAATTATTACCCAGATCTACTACCTAGAACTACCCTAGACAACACTATAAGCCTTCTTTATATAGGCAATTTCCACCGCCCAAGAAGGTTCCAGAAATTTAGCCCATAGGGCCGACCAAATTTAGAATTATTTTATTTTTCAATTTATTACATCAAAGTCAGCACAAAATAACTTTTGAAACCCGAAATTTTTTTTTGAAAGAAAATCATTTTTCGCCATTTCAGGTGACCCAACTTCCAAAGACCACAAGTCATCACTAGTTGACCTAATTGACTATTATGACCCCATTTTGAAAAGGCCACGAAGTGCTCTATAGGCTTGAATTGTGCAAGCACTCGTCACCCAAATTTCTGACCTCATCCAGGGCCTCTAAAGCCTTCAAAACTAAGTTCAAAGTTTCTGTACCCTACTGCCAATACCGAAAATCTTCAATATCTACAAAGCTAGACTTGATTTGTCAATGAAACTTTACTGGCAGGCTGATACGACTAAGATGAACCTCCACATGTGAAATCAAAATATTTTGAGATCATATGACCAACTTACTAAAAATAACAAGTTTCCATAAATAGCAGCTCTACACAAGATAGCCCTTATTGAATACAAAAACAAAAATATTTTTGGGTGATGCAAGATTTCTCTTACACCCAGGATGTTCCTGCATCAGACACCCGAGGTAATTTTAGAAGTGACCTTGTCACGACTCAGGTGTGCAGAGGAAAACCAAGATGGTTAACCTCCTCCTTTGTCAACCATGATGAATTTTCAACAGGTCGTCCTTTCCACTTGACTAGATATTCTTCATATGTCCTGTTCCTTGTGCTTCTGCCAACATGACTATCCAGTATGTCTTCAATTTCCTTGGTATCTAAACTACTTGCTAGAATAATCCATTGTGCCAATGTGATCTCATCTTCAACACCTCCTTCATGATACTCTGTCAAATCTAAAATGTTAAACACTGGTGAAATATTCAGCTCACTAGGCAATTCTACCTCATATGCATTTCCTAAATCATGTTTCTTCAGTATCTTACATGGTCCAAACTTCTTCATTTTTAGCTTGTTATATGTACCAATTGGAAACCGCTCCTTCTGCAAATGAACCATGACTTCATCCCCAACCTGAAATTCCTTATGCCTCCTTTTCTCATCTTCCTTAGTCTTATACTATGCATTCATCTTGGTAATGTTCTTCCTCATCTCCCCATGGATGTTCTTCAAATGTTCTGCAAAATCCTCAGCTTTAGCACTAAATATTTCTCCTTTATCTATCTTTCTCAATTCAGATGCATTTCTTGGACTACTTCCATATACAATCTGGAATGGTGATTTACCAATGCTCCTATTGACAAAGTTATTGTATGCAAATTTTGCCTATGGTAAAATCAAATCCCATCCTGTTGGCTTGTCTCCAACCAAACATTTCAAAAAATTTCCCAAACTTCTATTCACCACCTCTGTCTGTCCATTAGTCTTTGGATGATGTGATGAACTAAACTTCAAATCTGTCTTCGACTTTTTTCACAATGTGCGCTAGAAATATCCAACAAACTTAGTGTCCTGATTTGAAACTATGGTCTTTGGAAAACCATGTAGTCTCACTACTTCTCTGAAAAATAATTCTGCTACATGAACAACATCATTAGTCTTCTTGCAAGGAATGAAATGTGCCATCTTTGAAAATCTATCAACCACCACAAAAATTGAATCATGTCCCCGCTGAGTCCTTGGTAAACCAAGAATAGAGTCCATGTTGATATCCTCCCAAGGCTTCTCTGGTATAGGTAATGGCTGATACAACCCTATATTCTGCTTCACTCCTTTCACCATCTGACATGCTCTACAACTCTGTACAAATTTCTTCACATCTTGCTGCAACTATGGCCAATAATAATTTTCACTAACCAAAGAAAGGGTTTTATCATGACCAAAATGTCCAACCAATCCTCCGCTATGCTTCTCTTTGATGAGATTCTCCCTCATAGAACTTCATGGAATGCACAACTAACTCCCTCTGAATAGCATATCATCCTGGATGATGAAATCCAACCATTTTGTCCTATCTAGAGTAACAAGTTCTGTACAAGCTTTCCAAGCTTCACCAAAATCAAGATCCTTTGGATACAAATTCTTGAGTTCCTTGAACCCAACCACTTCAATCTGCATTTCTGTCAACAATAGTTTCCTTTTGCTAAGAGCATCAACAACCCTATTAGACTTTCCACTCTTGTGTTTCAAAACAAATGTATAACTCTGCAAAAACTCAACCCATTTGAAATGCCTCTGATTCAACTTTCCTTGACTATTTAAATATTGCAAAGCTTGATGATCAGTATAAAAAAAAAACTCCTTAGGAAGTAGATAATGTCTCCACTTCTTTAATGCTTGAACTATAACATAAAATTCCTGATCATAAACAAAATACTCTCTTGGCATCATTTAACTTCTCATTGAAATAAGCAACAGGTTTACCTTCTTGGCTCATAAGAGCTCCTATTGCAGTACCACTAGCATCACAATCTACTTGAAACACCTTATTAAAATTTGGAAGTGCTAAAAGAGGTTGTTCTATAACTTTTTGTTTGAATAATTGAAAACTCTTTTTTTCCCCATTAGTCCACTTAAACTCTTTTCTACCCCCTCTCATTGTTTCAGTCAAGGGTCCACAAATACTGCTAAAATTTCTAATAAACTTTTTTTAAAAGCTAGCCAAACCATGAAAAGACCTTACCTCAGTAGCACTCCTTGCAGTAGGCCATTCAAGGATAGCCTGTACTTTCTCTGGGTCTATTTTTAGACCTTCTAGTGAAACTACAAATCCCAAATACACTAACTCTTTCTTCACAAAATTGCACTTCTTCAAATTAATCAAAAATTTCTCATCTCTTAACTTCTCCAACACCATATGAATATGCATCATATGCTCTTTCATTGTCTTACTTAAGATCAAAATATCATCTAGGTACATAATGACAAACTTACCTAGAAATTCTTTCAGAACCTCATTCATGAGCTACATGAAAGTGCTTGGTGCATTGGTTAGCCCAAAAGGCATGACTAACCACTCATACAGTCCTTCTTTTGTCTTGAAGGTAGTCTTCCATTCATCTCCTTGTCTAATCTGAATCTGGTGATATCCACTCTTCAGATCTATCTTTGAGAAATACTCAGCTCCACTCAAACAATCCATAATATCATCCATTTGTGGCAATGGAAACCTATACTTGATTGTGATCTTGTTTATTACTCTGGAATCTATACACATCCTCCATTCTCCAGTCTTCTTTGGTGCTAATACTGCTGGTACAACACATGGACTTAGGCTCTCCTGAATTAGTCCCTTCTGTAACAACTCATGTACTTGTCTGTTCAACTCTTCACTTTCTGCTGGTGTCATTCTGTGTGCTGCCTTGTTTGGAAAAATGGCTCCTGGAATCAAATCCATCTGATGACTGATCTTCCTTACCTATGGTAATCCATTAGGTACATTATCAAATACAATATCTTGAAACTCATTCAACAAATCTACAACCTCTACAGGTACATCCTCTACTTCCTCTTTACCAGCTTTTGGAATTAAAGAAAAACACACATGATCATGCCTCATACCATCTAAGAATTTTCTTCCATCATAAAAATTTATTCTCAAATTACCACATAGCTTTTCTTCAGTCTTCTTCAATGGCTTTAGCTTATGTCACACTACATCCTTTGTTAGGGAATAGGTATTCGCATGACCATCATGTACAACACATCTGTCAAACTGCCATGGCCAACCCAACAACATGTGACATGCATCCATAGGTATGATATCATATAGTACCTCATCATGGTACGCACCAATCTTAAACTTTACTAAGCACTGTTCACTAACCATGACCTTGTGGTCATCCTGCACCCAAGCAATTCGATATGGATGTGGGTGTTTTTGTCTCTTGAGCTTCAACTCTATCACCATCTCTTCTGACACCAAATTATCACTGCTTCCACTATCAATAATCACATCATAGTATTTACCCTCACACTTGCGTCTAGTGTGAAACAGGCTCCTCCTTTGTTTAGGTTCATTCTCACCACTCAGTAGGACTCTTCTGTTAATCATTGTTTCTCCTCTTTTAGCATCTTCAGAATTTGATGATCTAGCATCTTCATCTACATGTGCAACTCTAGCTTGGCCTTCATTCCTCCTATTTGTTCTTCCTTGGCATTGAGGACATTCAAATGCCCTATGACCTTCTTCTCCATAGTGAAAACATATTCCATGGAAGCCTCCTCTTCCTGAACCTTGTCCTCTTCCTCTTCCTCTTTGATCTCTATTGTTCGGATCTTGGAAAGGATTGGAATTGTTTCCTCTCTGATTTTCACTACTAGTGGCCTCATCCTTCTTTTTTGGATCTTCATTTCGGCCTCCATATGACCATCCACCAAATTTTCCACCACGACCTCTTCCATTTTGTCTGCTCTCAAACTTCTTGTTTAGTTTTTCCTCTACTTTTAGGGAAAAATGGTATGCCTCTTGAATACTATTCATTCAAACCAGATTCAACTCCTCCTGAATGCTTGGCCTCAACCCATTAAGGTAACAAGAAACTTTCTCCTTATCAGCTTCTGCATGGCTTGTTCTAATGAGGATTTGATAGAACTCCTCTATATACTCTTGAACAGATCGTCCCACTTGCTTCAAACTTTCATTTTCTTTAGTAGGTCAAGCTCATAATCAATAGGGATGAACTATTGCTTCAATTTCTCCACCATCTAATCCCATCTTGTGATTTTATCTTTCCCTCTTCTATTTCACTCTAATTGAGTCTCTTGCAACCAGAATTTCACATGACTTTTTAGTTTGGCCTTCGTGAATTTGACCCTATCAAGATCCTCAATATCTTCATACTCAAAATATTCTTCACATTCATTGATCTAGTCCATCAACTCCCCTGGGTTAAGATTTCCATAAAATGTCAGAACCTCAATCTTAGGTCTTTTCCCAATCTTGGAAATGGCCCAAAAAAGGATTTTTGGTATTGGCAGCAGGGTTCACAACTTTGAATTCTCCCTCCTGATCTTCTTCTTTGGCTTCATCCTCACTTTCATCTCTGACATTAAGATTCATTCCTCTGTGAATCTCTCCTTGTAATACTCGTACTTGTCTCTGGAGCACTCTAACCTCAAGTGTTACAACACTAGCTCTTCCACCACATTCCCTTCATGGAGGCATTTTTACGATGCGCACTGAAACCCTAACAATGGTCTTGGTGCAAAATGCCTCATAGTTGGCGATTTGTTTACATAGAAACCCTAACCCATGGTCCTAGTGAAAAATGCCTCACAATCAATGATCTATTTACATACTCAGGAACTCCTACTCTGATACCACTTGATGAAGGGTGCTCCCCTTAATACCAAAAACACATAATAGAAATAGAGAAACAACAAAAATATGCAAGAACAAAAAATTGGCTTCTTATTATCTCCACAAATGTGAAATTACAAACTTTCAGAATTAAAATATGCAAAGCCCCATGGGCATTCCCTTACAATATTCTATAGGAAAAAGCCTTGAATTATTACCCAGATCTACTACCCAGAATTGCCCTAGACAACACCACGGGCCTTCTTCATATAGGCAATTTCCACCACTCAAGAAGGTTCTAGAAATTTAACCCATAGGGAAGACCAAACTTAGAATTATTTTATTTTTCAATTTATTACATCAAAGTTAGCTCAAAATAACTTTTGAAACCCGAACAGAAATTTTGAAAGAAAATAATTTTTTGCCATTTCAGGTGACCCAACTTTCGAAGACCATAAGTCATCGCCAGTTGTCCGGATTGACTATTATGACCCCATTTTGGGAAGGCCACGAAGTGCTCTATAGTCTTGACTTACGCAAGTGCCCATGACCCAAATTTTTGACCTCATCTAGGGCCTCTAAAGCCGTCAAAACTAAGTTCAAAGTTTTTGTACCCTGCTGCCAATACCAAAAATCTTCAATATCTACAAAGCTAGACTTGATCCATCAATGAAACTTTACTGGTAGGCTGATGCGACTGAGATGAAGCTCCACATGTGAAATTAGAACATTCTAAGATTGTATGACCAACTTACTAAAAATAGAAAGTTTCCATAAATAACAGCTCTACACAAGATAGCCCTTATTGAATACAAAAACAAAAATATTTTTGGGTGATGCAAGATTTCTCTTACACCTAGGATGCTCCTGCATCACATGCTCTTCACAATGTGAATTTAATAAATATGATGTAAACTCTCCACCTCTATCTAGTCTTAAACACTTAATTTTCAGTCCTGATTCATTCTCTAGTTTTTCTTTAAATGACTTGAATTTGTCAAATGCTTTTGATTTCTCTCTCAAATAAGTAACCCACATCATTCTAGAAAAGTCATCAACAAAGAGTATAAAATACCTTTCACCATAGTATGAATTTGTTCTTGTAGGCCCACATAGATCTGTATGTACCAGATCCAACTTTCCTTTTGATGTAACTGTTTTTCTTTTATGACTTCTTTTAGTTTGCTTTCCCATAACACATTCTCTGCATACAGTCTTAGAAGGTTTCACAATCTTTGGTAGATCTCTTACTCCATTAGCCATACTTCCCTTCACAATGTTAGCAAAGTTAACATGACAAATTCTTCTATGCCATAACCAACTATCATCTACCTTCCCAACAAAACAAGAGGCTCCAAATGTGTTTAGTTCAAATACATTACCTCTAGATCTTGAACCGGTAGCAATCAGTTTTCATTCCTTGCTTCTGATAAAGCATTTACCATTAACAAAACTTAACTGAAAGTTTTTATCCATTAACTATCCAACACTCAACAAGTTATGTTTCAGTCCTTCAATAAGTAGTACATTGTCTGTATTAGTCTTTCCATCTAGAGTGATGGATCCTACTCCTATGATGAATTTTGGGAGATTTTCCCCAAACCTTACAACACCTCCATCATAATTTAGTAATTTAAAAAACTTTTTCTTATCACCAGTCATGTGATGAGAACATCCAATGTCAATTATCCATTCAGTTTTCTTGTCAACATGAGATACTAAGGCTTTTTCCTCATGAATTGGTTCATCTTTAATAGAAACAAATCCAATCTCTTCATTGTCCAAATCATCATCATTAGAGATTCCTTCACTAGAATAATAAAATTCTTTGTCTCTTCTAATCTTTGCATAATCAGGTTTGTACTTAGGAATTCTTGTACGATATCTAGATGCAAAATGACCTATCTTATTGCATGAAAAACATTTGAAAGGTAATTTTCCTTCAAAATTTCCCTTACCTCTTTTCTCTCTTCTAGCTATTAGTGCAACAAGTTCTTCCATCTTCTTTTCTTCTTCCATTATCTTCTCTCATTCCTTAGTATACTCACCAACCTCTTCTTTCAGGTCTTCTTTGCTTGTGCTCAGAAGTGCAAATGCTTTCTTGTGTGCAAATGCCCTAAATGCATATTCATCTTTAGGAACAACTTCTCCTAATTCTGCAGCTTCAAAGGTAGTTAACTTTGTAATCAACATCTCTCTACTAAATTTTGGAGTTAGGGGTATAGTTTCTTGAATTGACATTGCCTTGAATTTGTAAGTAGGAGTTAGAGATCTAAGAATCTTTGCAATGAATTCATCTTCATCATAAGTGCCTCCATAATTTATGATTCCAATTACAACTTATGTAACCCTTTGAACATAGGCTCTAATGCTTTCATCTTCATTCATTTGCAGCTTCTCCATCTTGGTCTTCTAGTTTTGCAATTTCACTTGTTTGGTATACTTGTCTCCTTCATAGAGTGCCTCTAGTCTATTCCAAATAGCATGTGCCGAATCTAGATCTATAATTTGAATAAACTCACCCTTAGATAGTGCGTTGATCAATGCTTCTCTTGTTACCATGTTGCATGAAAATAACTTCTTTTCATATTCATCAATTGTTTCCAAGTCATTCTCAGCTTTCAGAGATTCCTTCTTCACAATCATCCAGTAGTCTATGCCCATGCATAGCAGATGTGTTCACATATTATTTTTCCAACTATCAAAATTTTTAGGATCAAACTTAGGACTTTCCTTCCTATAGAATTCCATTTCCAAGATCACCTCAAGCTATTAAGATTTATCTCTGAGGACCACAAGCTCTGATACCAATTGTTAGGAATAACAGTCCATAATACAATTGAGAGGGGGGTGAATCGGTTGTATGACAAAATATTAAACTTTAAACTTTAATCTCATCAATAATGAACAAAATAAATGCCAACACAATAACACAATATTTTGGTTACGGGGAAACCATGTTAAAGGTAAAAACCCCGGTGGGAATTAGCACCCACTAATGATGTACTGAGAGTATAGTAATCCTTGTTAGAAGATATAGCCCTGCTAGGAGCTTATTGAAACATTATAGTACATAGTCCTTGTTAGAGGATAGACCCTGTTAGGAGTAAAAAATAATAGAGGGCTCACTGCCCAAAGAAGGTTAAATCCACCTTCAGAACTCACTAGTTCGCAATAGGTGTATATGAAGAAATACACAATATTTGAACTGTTTACCAACAACTATCTTTGCTTAATCAGTTCCAATGAAGTTGACCAGTAATCCTCTTCTCTACATACAATAGACACAAGTTCACAACCTTCACAACCTCCTTATTTCATATATATTCCATCCATATCTTTTCAAAAGAAAAGACATTTCATTTATACCTTATTACAATTTACCAAGATCAGGTCGGCCCATAAGGCTTTCCTACTTACAAACAATTACATAAACCCTTGCTAAGATACAAATGGTATCTATAACAATTATACAATAATTACATTACAACAATTAGGGACCAACATCCTTGATTTATGCTTGCCGAACAAAACATACGCTTCATTCCCTAAGTCGGCTTTAGAATAAGCCATCACCAGAGCACATGCCACATATGACATCACCAATCACTCTATACCTTGCACTGACCAATGAGCATCTATCAGTACCTCTTCCATCATCCTTCAAGTTCACATACCTTGAATCCAATCCCTCTGAAAGATATATCAAAATCTCAGAGACTAACTCTGTCAATTCTTACTGTCACAGTCCAGTGACTAGTCTTTACCAAAATAGCTATAACTCTCTTAATATGCACAACTTAATAATGCAATCTTAGATATAAGATCACAACATCCTCCTGAGCTCTAATCTAGCTTCGCAGCATCTGAAACATTCTTACACCATCTGTACACTGTGATTACTAGTTTGGTTCCTTCATAAAAGCATATGTTGACATCAGTGACAAAACAAAAATGATAATAATATGAGTACCCATTCAGTAACATAGTGATTGAACATATTAAATGTCTTAATCACCACCCATGCATTAGTAATATCCAATAGATGAGTCTCGTCAACTCATCTGGACCTCCATAGTTGAAGCCCGAGAGCAAGTTGAAAAGTTGGCATTTGCCAAATTATCTAAGAAGAGACTGAAATCAAAAGGTAAAGGCATTCACATTGAAGATGCAGACTTGGCTCTAAACCAAGAAAAAGTAGATATATCAAATAGTGAGGTACTTGATACCATAGATTCCACCGATGACTTAAGTATTTCATAGGATGCACCAGATCAAGTTGAGATCCAAATTTTAGATAACACAACACTAGATGTACTCATTGAGGACATAAAAAATGGTGATCCTAATGACCGAGATGATGATGAGGATGTGAACATTCCTGGAGGCACAACTCAAGAAGGTAATTTTACCAAGCCTACAATCACATCATTACCACGTGAATGTCCTATCTTGTTGGAAGCAGTTGAAATTGTAACCAAGGAACAATTCAAAGGCTTAAACCCAGGGCAACCAATGGATACATCAAGGGAACAAGGAGTAGGAACACTGGCATAAACAAATAAGCCTAAAGAAAAAGAGGCAAAAGAGATAGATACAAAGGGCCAAGATGACCCCAAAGAAACTAAGGCTACCCCACCCAACACAACATCAGAGGCTCTAACTCAGTCAACCGACACTCTAGTTATTGAGGAGCACAAAGGCTTTAGAATCTTTGAGAAAATGTAATTTGTGGGTGTATAGATAGATGTCTCAACCTTTCCCAACATCCTCCCAGCCTATGACAAAATAGATGCTTTGGAACAATCTGTGAAAGTCTATAAAAACCCATTGTTAGATGTTGCAGTTCCAACTGATCTAGCATAGACAAGGCGCATAAATTATTTTACATAATGTCTCCAAGAAATCTATTCTCATGATATTCCCTGAAAGGTATTCACAAGATGGATTTGTTAAGAAGAATTGAGGAATTTTCAAGAAAATGCAATTGACAGGTATAAAGCCAAACTATACAAATTTTTTGAGCATCCTTGCAACCTATGATGATGGTAGCCTTGAAGCAAGTTATGGACATCTAACAAAGTAGTAGATGGAGGAATTTTGTTAGATTTTATAGTTGCAGTTGCTCTGTTAGAATGTATGGGAGTTGTAGAAGTATAGATAGGCACACAAACTATTTAACAATGTGCCTAAAAGAAATTTGGTCTCATGGAATGCTATGATTGCTGGATATGTTGATAAATTTATTAAAACTTCTAAAGTAAATAAAATAATTGTTAGTTTTAAATCTAGCATTTTCCATGTCTGTGTCGAAATGTGAGCCTTGGTGGTAACCAACATAAACCTTTTTTACTATGAAACATGCCTTACTATCATTATCTCCTTTGTTCTTTTATCACTAAATCATGTTTCTCCCTTCCCCATTCTTTTTTTTTAATATTCTTTTACACTTTCATTACATTTTCTTAAGACATTTTCCTGTTTCCAACTTCAAGTTTTTCTTTTTTCTTTTTCTCTTTGTATAATTCTCTTTTTTTCAATGAGGGTTTTCTTATTCTACATTTGTTTTCTATTTTTATTTTTTATGGAAACATTTCAGCATATATATATGTCAACAACTCTATCAGTATATAACAAATTACAATGATATGAGTAAGAATGTATCTAAACTAGAAGCTTCCTTTGGCTAATAAACGATGTGTAGGGGGATCCAATCCGTCAAATTCAATTTCTTGTATTCTCTAACATTTGTTTCTTTAATTTTAGTTACTCATTACTGCTTTAGCATTATAGATTACATTTTGACTAGAAATTAGTAAGTTTTTTTATCATGACACTATCACATTCTTATGGAGTTATTAAATCTGAGACAACCAAATGCCTTGTAATTTATCACCAAAAATGAAGTGGACTTTCCTCTTTTGCTTCTACCCTCAAAATCATAATCCGCTAGTGTGTGCAATAAAATGTGAATAACCAAATGATTAAAAGACTAAGTTAAACATCTAACTACACAAATTAAGAGAAAAAATTCAAGGTTAGGAGATGAACATAGGCTAATTAAGAAAACAAATAATAAGAAAACTTAAGCCTCTTTTGATGAGGATATTCTTTAGATTTTTTATTTGATATGCGTGCTCACAAAATCAGTCTTCAAGAATGCTCAACAAGCTCCTTGATTATGTAAGATGAGAATGATAACTATGGATTTGATAATGCAAGATGGGTGAGAATAATGATAGAACTGATACAAATTAAGCTTAAATGAATTTAATTAAGCTGAATGGATGCTAAACTATATGAGATTAAATGGTAAAATGATTAAAATATCTAAAGGAAAAATGACATTATGTAGTTACTATGCATGAAAGTGGATGATTAAGGAAGGAAATAAGGGGGCTTTTATTTTGTTACAAATTTTTGGTGTTTTGAAACACTTCTCCCAATGCAATATGGATGTGAATGGGTTAGAGTAGTGTGGATTACTCATTCCTAAGTTGATTTGAATGGTTTTGTGGAGTTTTTAAAGTGTTTAATCCCTGTTTTGGGATGACTGTTCCAGAATAGTGACTGTGAGCAACAATGAATTGCTTTGAAGAAATGATGGATTTGTGTGATCCCTCACTTCCATCGATGGTATGGAATGTGTAAGGGTGTTATTTTATGTAATATGTGTTTTCCAATGTGTTTATTTGCAGGATGAACATGGGAGTTGAGTTTGCGAGCACTAATTTCTTGGAAGGATCCTTGTAAGGGTCACTTGCCCTTGCGACAACCATAGATTTAAGCATTTGTCCACATGAGGACCTTGTTTTATGGCATGGAGGGTCATAACATATTGATGTAAATGTGTTTGAACCATTAGTTTGGTTGGGAAGTGATGAGATTGGTCACTTTGAGAAAGCCCTAGGTTTGTATACCTTAAATGGAGGGTTTTGTTGTTGGGATGTTAAAACTTATTGGATCATCTTACAAAGTTGAAAATACTTGGATTGGGATGGTATCTAGACTCTATGTATGATTATGGATGGTATCTCTAGAGACTCTATGTAATTTCCATAATTATACACAGAGTCTAGATACCATAATTAGACTTCTCAATTCATATATTAATTATTATTTGTTCAATTAATTCATGTGCATATGTTATGTTTTATTATTACATGAATTAAGTTAACATAATTCAATTCAAGTATATTAAAAATAGGTCCTTTTATGCATAAAATAGTTGAATTTACATGGGGAAATTACAAGTTATCACCCAAAGAGCCTTCTTACATTGACTATGACATTTTCAAGACCTTAAACACCCCAAAACACCAACTTATTTCATAATACTACCCATGATCCCCTATAAAATGACAACGACATACTATACAACATTAGACTCCTCTCACCAGAGAAGGTATATGCACAGGTGATGAACATGTAGATTTTCCTAAGCACTACTGGGAGCTTACCCTGCAACAAATGTACTATTCTGAAAATCATCACAAGTCCATTTGTTGCAGGGTCTAGTTCCCATTAATTCTTGGACAAATTTGCATGTTTTTCACCTGTGCATATACCTTCTCTGATCTAATCTTATATGCACAGCTGAAGGTTGTCTATGACTAGGTTTTACATGATTGTGTTTTACATAACACAATAATAATATTAGTTTTTGTTTTACATGATTGCATTCCCCAAATCATTACTGGAAAAATTTTGAACATATATAAATGGAATACTTTGTGCCTGATATACTTAAATGAAATACACCAAGAAGTACCAAATGATGAAATCTCAATTGTTGTAATGGCAAAGAATCATAACCATCCATTTTTAGAACTTGATTTTCTATAGTCTTAATGATTTTTCTATAGTCCTAATGATTTTGAACATTGTTGACAAAGTGTGTTTATTTTTTTGATTATTTGATTGATCTTATCACCTTTCCTTACTTTGTAAATTCTATTGTCCCAATCAAGTTTTTGCAATGTTTTTTTAATAAGTTTCATGTTTTTGATTGTGGGGTTCTGCATTGTTTGTTGTTCTTGATAAATTAGGTCTTGAATTTGACTTTGCCCATGTTCGAGTTTGTGCCAATTGTGGAGTTCACCTCTTTTGATGGTATACTTCATTCACTCTATGTGGAATAATATTTTGTTCAATGTTTTATTTCAACTTGATATTTCATTCATTTTTCATATACACAGAGAAATGGATAGTTCTGAGACTACACATTTGTTGATATTGAGAGATTACACATGCTGATAAAAAAATGAGCTATTTGATTTAGGTTTACTATTCATGATTGTAAATGGTCAATATTTCTGATGGTACTCCTTGGTGTATTCCATTTAAAAATAAATAGGTTTCTATGGCTATGATAAATGTCCCTATGTGTTGACAAAATTAGAGTTGACAACATGGTTGTTCAATGACTATATCTACCATTAGAGACACTTCAGATGCATAAGTGATGAACATGCAGATTTGCCTAAGCAGTACTAGGAGATTACCCTGCAACATGTATTATTGTGAAAATAATCACAAGTCCATTTGCTATTGGGTCTAGCTCCTAGTATTGCTTGGTCAAATCTGCATGTTTTTCACTTGTGCATATACCTTCTCTAATTAAATCTTATATGCAAAGGTGATGAACACGTAGATTTTCCTAAGTACTACTGGGAGCTTACCCTACAACACATGTATTATTGTGAAAATCATCACAAGTCCATTTGTTGTCGGGTCGAGCTCCCAGTATTGCTTGGTGAAATCTACATGTTTGTCACCTATGCATATACCTTATCTGATCAACTCTTATATGCACAAGTGATGAACATTCAGATTAGACAAAGTAGTACTAGGAGCTTACCTTGCAACACACGTACTATTGTGAAAATCATCACAAGTCCATTTGTTGCAGGGTCTATCTCCCAGTAATGCTTGGTCAAATCTACATGTTTGTCACTTGTTCATATACCTTCTCTTGTCAACTCTTATATGCATAGGTGAAGGCTGATCAAATCCAATCTCCTATTTGTATCTATATGTTATCAAAGTAGTTCCATTGAGAATCTTGTTTACTTGAGACATTTCAATTGTTAAAGAAATTGCCATTTGAATTTTTATTCATTGGTTGTGTGATTAGAGAAGATATATGCACAGGTGATGAACATTCGGATTTCATAATAATACTTTGAATATTATTTTGACCTCTTCTCATAACAATAATACTATTAGTTTGTGTTTTACATGATTGCATTCCCCAAATCATTACTGGTAAAATTTTGAATATATCTAAATGGAATACTTTGTTCTTGACATACTTAAATGGAATACACCAAGAAGTACCAAATGGTGAATGCTCAATTGTTGTAATGGCAAAGCATCAAAACCGTCCATTTCTAGAACTTGATTTTCTATAGTCTTAATGATTTTTCTATAGTCCTACTGATTTTTCTTATTTCTTGTCTCTTGTCCCTTTTTTATTTCCTATGTTTGTGCTTGGTGATAGGATTTTGAACATTGTTGACAAAGAAAATTTGATTTATCCTCTCACCTTTCCTTACTTTGTAAATTCCATTGTCCTTATCAAGTTTTGCTGTGTTTTTTATTAGGTTTCATGTTTTTGATTGTGGGGTTCCAAATTGTTTGTTGTTCTTGATAAATTAGGCCTTGAATTTGACTTTTCCCATGTCTGAGTTTGTGCCAATTATGGAGTTCACCTTCTTTTGATGGTATATTTCATTCACTCTATGTGGAATACTATTTTGTTCAATCTTTTATTTCAGCTTGATATTTCATTCATTTTTCATATACAGAGAGAAATAGACATTTCTGAGACAGGTTTCTATGGCTATGATAAATGTCCCTCTGTGTTGACAAAATTAGAGTTGACAAATGGTTGTTCAATAACTGTAAATTCCATTAGAGAAACTTCATATGCACAGGTGATGAACATGCAGATTTGCCTAAGCACTACTGGAGTTGACCAAGCAACACATGTACTATTATGAAAATCATCATAAGTCAATTTGCTGTTAGGTCTAGTTCCCAAAATTTTTTTGCCAAATCTACATGTTTTTCACCTATTCATGTACCAAATGATGAATGCTCAATTGTTGTAATGGAAAAGAATCAAAATTGTCCATTTCTAGAACTTGATTTTCTATCTAGTCTTAATGATTTTTCTATAGTCCTAATGATTTTTCTTATTTCTTGTCTTTTGTCCCTTTTTTATTTCCAATGTCTGTGATTGGTGAGAGGATTTTGAACATTGTTGACAAAGCATGTTTCTTTTTTTGATTATTTGATTGATCCTCTCATCTTTTCTTACTTTGTAAATTCTATTGTCCCAATCAAGTTTTGCATTTTTTTTATTAGGTTTCATGTTTTCGATTGTGGGGTTCCACATTGTTTGTTTCTCTTGATAAATTAGGCCTTGAATTTGACTTTTCCCATGTCTGAGTTTGTGCCAACTGTGGAGTTCAAGTTCTTTTGATGGTATATTTCATTCACTCTATGTGGAATACTATTTTGTTCACTATTTTATTTTAGCTTGATATTTCATTCATTTTTCACATACACAGAGACTACACATGTTGATAAAAAATGAGCTATTAGATTTAGGTTTATTGTTCATGATTGTAAATAGTCAATATTTTTGATGTTAATCCTTGGTGTATTCCATTTAAAAATAATCAAGTTTTTATGGCTATGATAAATGTCCCTTTGTGTTGAGAAAATTAGAGTTGAGAAAATGGTTGTTCAGTGTCTATATATGCAGGTTGCAAACAAATCATCCTTCTTCCACAAAAATTATAGTCAATGTACAAGTAATGAGTCATTCCATTCAAGAAAGACCATGTTTGACAATATCAATCCAGAAAAAAATAAGGAGATAATTGCTACATTGTGGTCTAACTTTAAAAGAAAAGGGGATGTAAAATGTTATTGTCCCTGCAAGAATTTGCAAGGGATTAAAGACTTGAAGATATGTAATAAAAATGCTAAGGAACATTGTAGGCAACATGGCCACATTGAAGTGGGAAATGAATTTCTTCCATTGGTATGTATTTAAGTATTTTATTTTAACAATTTTTATACATAAGAAATGAATTAATGATGACATCATGGTCATGGTTAATTTAAGGTCATCATTTTGATATAGGTCAACCGCCCTAGGTTTCATGTTATGGACCATGACAATTCAGAGAATGTGGATTTCCAAATGAGGGAACATGGAGGTGTGAATATCGAAGTAGAAGGTAATGATCCCATGGAAGAAGATCACGATGATCAAGATGATGGTACTGGATGTAGCAATCACATGTATGTTAAGGTATGTCATATATGTCATCTTTTTTCATCTTTTTTAGTCGTAATTTCCTTATAGTTAACAAAGGGTGAATCATGTACCAATTAATATTCTTTATATTAAAAAATTATATTTTTGGTTGTAGATTGTTAGGTGAGTGTTTTTTACCACCATCAAACATTCTACCTCGCTCGTACCAAGAATTATCTACCATTATGAAAGATATTGGAATAGAGCATCAAACAATACATGCATGCTTGAATGATCATATTATATATCATAAACAACATGAATTTGTAATAGAATGCCTTGATTTTCATATTAGTAGATATTGATAAGATCAAATAACAAAAAAGGTGCCTCACAAGGTTCTTTGGTATATTCCCATTATTCCACATATGCAACGATTATCCAGGTGCACTAGCTGGGCACAATTTATGGATTACCATGCACACAATAGAAGTCGAGATGACATTATGTGAATGCCTACATGATGAAGGGTGCTCCCCTTAATACCATAAACACATAGCAGAAACAAAGAAACAACAACAACAGTATGCAAGAATAGAAAATTGGCTTCTTATTATCTCCACAAATGTGGAATTACAAACTTTCAGAATTACAATATGCAAAGCCACATGGGCATTCACTTACAATATTCTATAGGACAAAGCCTCAAATCAATACCCAGATCTACTACACAGAACTACCCTAGACAAGACTACGTGCCTTCTTTATATAGGCATTTTCCACCACCCGAGAAGGTTTCAGAAATTTAGCCCTAAGGGCCGACCAAACTTAGGATTATTTTATTTTTTAATTTATTACATCAAAGTCAGCTCAAAATAACTTTTGAAACCCGAACATAAATTTTGAAGGAAAATTATTTTCTGCCATTTTAGGTGGCCCAACTTCCGGAGACTATAAGTCATCACTAGTTGACCCGATTGACTATTATAACCCCATTTTGGAAATGCCACGAAGAGCTCTATAGGCTTTTGGGTGATGCAAGATTGCTCTTACACCCAGGATGCTCCTGCATCACTATGGATGGTTTGGAATTTAAGGAAATAGAGGAAACTTGGCCCAACTTTAAAGAAGAACCTCGTAATCTTAGGCTTTCATTAGTAGTAGACGGTGTCAATCCGTTTAGAGAGATGAGATTTGTTTACTTAGTGTGGCCTATTTTTGTTATCAATAATAACATTTCTCCATGGATGTCCATAAAGAGGGAGCACATAATGTTGGCAATGATTGTTCCAGGTATTTTTTCATTTAATAGTCATCTAAATTCATTTATTATAAATAATTCATGAAAATGGTCATTATAATTATGTAATGTTTTTGTTCATTCAACTAGGTAAGTACCAAGTTAAAGATATGAATGTATATATTAAGCCCCTTATCGATGAATTGATGGTGTTGTGGAATGGGGTCATTATGTATGACATCTGTAGACCAATAGGACAAAGAAAATTTCAATTCCATGCAATGCTTGTATGGAAAATACATGATGGCCCTGGGCTAACACATTTTTGTGGTATGTTCTCTTGTTAACACCTCTTTTTTCATATGTTATAGTGCTAGCACAAAATTAACATATTTAATCGAATTATACACAATCTTGTAGGTCTTCAGATAAAGAGAAAATTTTCATGTCCAGTTTGTGGTCCAAAGATGAAATCTCATCATTCAAAAAGTTTAGGAAAGCAGGTGTTTGATGACTATAGACACTTTCACCACAGAAATCATAAGTACCAAATTACCGAAAAACATATTTTCAATGGGAAAGAAGAGACTACATCAAAGCCACGAAGAATGACACCTCACCTATGGAAGTTGGAATACAATAGAATAAATCGTCAAGGTAATGTCATTCCATCTGATGGTTTTTTTTTGAAATTTATATTTTGATATTGTGTTTTGTTTATTGATGATGTAATTGATGGTCGTGAAGGTCATCAAGGCTTTAATGACCAACTTCCAAAAGGACTAAAAAGTTATCCTACATAATTTAGTAGGTTGTCGTACTATGAGAAACTCTCAATCATGTATTTGTTTGATGCTATGCATATTGGGAAGAATGTAACAGAGAAATTATGGAAAATATTGGATGGAAGGTGTGACAAAGACAAAATTGTCAAAATTTGTAGTGACATTGAAGAATCCAACCATGCAATGAAAAATGTCATTTGATCAAATAAAAATGGAGACTAGATTGATATAAGTGCCCTTACTTGGTTATTGTCAGAGCAACAGAGCAATGCTATAAAAGAAGTCATCCAAAAATATGATTTCCCATAGGATTTTCTATGAACATAAATAATCTCATATCAAAGAAAAGTTAATTTGGGCCAAGGATGAAAACACATTGGCATACATTTATTAAGGTAATTCATGTTATTTTGTATTCACTATAAATTTATATACTACATGTAGTTTTCATTGTATTATTTTATAAAATATTGAAAAGATCATTTTATAATTATTGCAGTACGTTCTATCTTTATCTCTCCCACACCACATCGAAAACAATTTCAAACAAGTTATATATGATCTTGAAAAATACATGAGGTAGTTTTCATTGAAAGAAATCACTAAAGAAGATATAAAATATTGGAAAATAAAAATTACCCATCTTATGTGTGAAATGCAAAAGTGTCTACCTTCAACTTTTTTCAATGCATAAGAACACTACCTCATACATTGAGTTTAGGAGATTGAATTGTGTAGACCTGTACAAACTAGGTCAATGTGGATGGTTGAGAGGCACTTGAAATTTTTGAAGGGCTTGGTTTGACAGAGATCACATCCTGAGAGTTCTATGGTGGAGGGATATATAGTATACCAGACCATGGTGTACATTAGTGAATATCTTCTTGAGTTTGTAGTAAAGATCCATGTAGATCGTATTTGGGATTACAACTTTATTAACAAATTTGAAGGGGATTACTTGAAGGGGAAAGGTAGATTGATGAAAGTGAGAGGTAATTATTAGATGTTATTGTAGTTAATTAATTCTTATAAATCTTCAATATAAGTTATTTGTAAATGGTCTATTTTTTATACAGTTGGTCAAGAGTGGGATGCAATACATTTGTATATTACGAACAATCTTGATTGGATGACGGTATGGATTGAATGATTTAAAAAAAATAGTTTCTCATTAACATGGGAAGGTGTTGTTTCATTGGTTCTCATCATAATGGAGATTCCAATATTATGCCAATGGTAATTGATCTAGCATATGGCTTAAGAGGTAGACAGGTATGTAAAATTTTATTAATGATCATGACCCATATGTTTCATATCAACTCATGATGCAAATAATTTTCACACACTTGAAAAATTGTAGGTCAAGCACCACAAAGCTATGTACTATCATGGCTAAAACAATTCATAAAAAAGTTGGATGACACGAAGAAAACTTGTGATTCTGGGATAATTGCAGTCTTCGAGGTCACTAATATTTCATCTAAAAATGACTTACATCCTCAACAATCTCAAAATTGATACTATGGCATCTTGGATGATATACTTGAGTGCAACTTTAACTCCTTTAAATTAGTTCTATTCATCATCAAATGGTACAAGCTAAAACTGAATCAAAATGATCCTGATAGAACTGTTATTCAACATGATAATGGATTTACAATGATTAATACAAGGTTGTTTGAGATAGTTGGATATGAGCTCTATGTTCTTCTAAGTCAATGTGAGAAAGTGTTTTACTTAGAGGTTCCACATAAACCAGGTTGGTCATTTGTTGTTAGACATGATCCAAGAGGAAGGCCGGTAAAGTATAATGTGATGGAAGAAGAAGATACTGAAGATGAAGAAGAAGAAGATGATGAAGAAGAAGAAGATGGTGGTGGTGGTGGTGATGATGATGATGATGATGATGATGATGTTGATGATAGTGGTGATGATGATGATGATGATGATGATGGAAAATGATGATGAGATGGATGAAGAATATGATCAATGACATGATTGAAATGTAAAAGGTATGTGATTTAATTATTTATATATATTTATATTGATTAGTATATATATTTAATGTTGATTTATTAATGTATTCAACTCTAATGGCATGGTATAATTAATTCATTATGTTCAATTCTAATTATTAAAACAAATGTGATTTATGATTACCAATGTATTCTGTATGATTCTCAATTAATTTTTGTTGATTACATATATGTATTTTGTTTGATTGTCACCCTTCTTGGAAACATGTAATTGACTACAAACATTGTCACCCCTTCTGTTGATGATCTTGCATTCCATATATAAGGTAAAGGTAATTTGATCATGTTTACAATCTTGCATATTGTTCATGTTGTCTTCTATTTAATTTGTAGCATACGTATCATGTAATTTTTAGCCAACTTAAGATAAATGATTCACATATGTAGGGAATTTAACCCCTTTGATGAGGATCCTACACAGTGACATGGATCAGCAGGTATAAGTCAATATGCCCTATAGAAATAGTTTATTAATTGCTTTCTTTCTCTTTAAGCCCATCTTCATTGAGTAGTTTAATAATAAGGTATTAAATTGCTCATGGTTTAATAGTACTACCCTCAACATCAATTTTATGGCCAACTTCATCAACATTGCCCTCATTTAGAAAAATATCTCACTCCTTACCAACTATATATCTCATTTGATGGATTGCAGGAACCACCAAATAGGTACTTGTTAGATCTATCTTCCTCAAATGAGGGAAATGCGTGAATTGTAGACAAAATTTTGACATGTAGTACGGATAAGATAGAGAGATCAACTAGAGGTCAAAAGTGTTGGTCCTTGAAAAGATTTTACACTCAAAGAGACACCAATATACCTAACACTGATTTTGGGAATGGTAAGTTCCAAATATGGGGAAATATGTAGGTAACTGGACCGACTATAGGGACAAGACTCGCCTTTGCACTTCTGGCTCTACAGAACCAAGGCGGGTGCACCGAATCCAATGACATATAACACTTTTACCACTTGAAACTAGATTCAACATAGCAGATAATAGTAAGAAAGTGCTAAATGATAACCAATCATTCATTGACTCTCCATTGCTACGAAATAACTAAGGCCTAAATACATAAAACTAAAAGGATTGAAAGTATTTGATTTAAATTTTGTAGAATACAACAAATCCCAACCAGACATACAATAGAGAACAAAAGCCCTTGGATTAATGTTAAAAAGAAGAACAATAGGTCTCCAGTTGGAGAGGGCTTTGGATCTCAAGCTAAAAATCTGAAGGATCTGACCCCTGCATTAGGAACAACTAAAGCTAAAGCAACACATGGAGGCTCAACTTCTAAATCAAATAAAAAAGGGGGCCTACTCAAATCAGGAGGAGTTATGACGAGAGGTCAACAAAAAAAGGCGGACATAGGCACACCTAAAAGAGAAAGGGGTAGAGCGTCTGAGAAGGATCAAGGAGAACTAGAAGCTAAATAGAAAATTGTGGATGGTAGGAAATGTACCATCGACCAGGTCTATCCTACAAATTTTTAATGAAAATTTTATCTTGGAACATAAGAGGTCTTAATAGTCCTCATAAACATGATGTGATTAGGAATCTAGTTAGAGATTCTAAGCCTGATATTCTGCTTATACAAGAAACTAAAATGATGAAAGAAAAGATAGTTAAATTAAATCTACTGAAGAATGGAGACAAGTTGAGTAGTGATGCTGGTGGGGCTTCTAGAGGTTTGGCCATTTTTTGGAACTCTATAAGATTCTCTTGCGTCCTATTGAAAGAAGATAAGAATTTCCTTGCTGTTAAAGTTAGCAGTATCAAGGATAACTTTGACTGGACCCTAATTAATGTGTACACCCCTAATACTAAATCTGGTCACTTTCACTTGTGGAGAAGGATTCAAGATTTTAGAAAGGATTTCCTAGATGACAACTGGTTGATGATGGGAGACTTTAACACTCCCCTAAAAGATACTGATAAGAAAGGAGGGAACAATACCCAAGTGGATAGTAGAGTTGAGTTTATGGAATTTATATCTAATGAAGTTTTATTGGATATAGACCTGGAAGGAATTGATTTCACTTGGACCAATAGGAGAGTTGGTGTGGACCTCATTCAGGTCAAGCTTGATAGAGCCCTTGTTTCTCCTGGGTGGCTTGCTAAGTTCTCTTGCTCTCTTTCTGCTCTTAATCGAATAGGATCAGATCATTTTCCTATTTCCTTTATAGCTAATACCTTCAAAGGTAAAGGCAATTCTCCTTTTAGACTGGAGAAAATGTGGCTGAATCACCCTGATTTCAAAAAAAAAATTGAGTGGTGGAGTATTAAAGTGGAAGGAAAGGCTATGTTCCAGGTGGCAAAAAAAATGGTGAACATCAAGTCTAAAGTTAGACATTGGAATAGGGATGTCTTTGGTGATATATTCCAAATCAAAAGAAAAATTCAAATTGATTTGAAAGAGATTCAAGATAAGATATAGAGCATAGGATTGACAGAAGAAACTAGAAAAGAAGAGAATATTATCCTGGCGGAGTACCACAATATTATAACTAAAGAAGAAACTTTCTGGAGACATAGATCTAGGTCTCTCTGGCTAAAAGCAGGTGACAGAAACATGAGATTTTTCCATCTTACAACTATGAAACACAAAGTTATGAATAGAATCAATTCTCTGATTACCCAAAGGGGCACTCTTAATAAAGAGGAAGAGATAAGGAAAGACATGATGGGCCACTTTGCTTCAATCCTAACCAAAGAACCAGGCCTTAACCTAGATGATCATAACTACTTGCTGAATTCCATTCCTATGCTGTTGGTGGTTGAGGATAATCTCTTTCTTAAATCTATTCCTTCAAAGGAGGAAATAACCAAAGCTATCCAGTCTTTTGAAGGAGAAAAGTCCCCTGGGCCAGATGGGTTTCAAATGTTTTTCTTTCAACACTTATGGGATATTATAGGGGATGATATTTGTGGTGCGGTGAAAGAATTCTATGGCTCTAAATCCTTGCTTAAAGAGCTCAACTCTACCTTTATAGCCCTGATACCAAAGAAACTGGGAGCTAACACAGCTGATAGCTTAAGACCTATTAGTCTTTGTAATTCGTTGTATAAGATCATATCTAAAGTTTTGACTTCTAGAATTCTCAAGATTCTCCCCTGCCTCATTTCTCCTTAACAAAATGGTTTTGTGATGGGAAGACAAATTTTGGACTTGATCATGGTTGTTCATGAGAATATCCATTCACTAGAGAAATGGAAAAAGTAGGGGTTTCTAATGAAACTCGACCTATCAAAAGCTTATGATAGGGTCGATTGGGAGTTTCTTATGAAAATTCTTCAAGCTTTTGGTTTTGATGAGGGAGTGATTAAAATCATTATGCAACTTGTCATGAATTTCTCTTCCTTAGTGATTGTGAATGGGGGATCCTCTCCTTTCTTCAAACTATCCAAAGGGCTACGTCAAGGTGATCCTATATCTCCAATTATTTTTTCTATAATGATGGAATGTTTGGGGAGATCTCTATCTCATCAGGTTTCTCAAGGTCTAATTACGGGCCTGCATCCGACTTCTAGAGGGATTGTCTGCTCACATGAACAATTTGTTGATGACACAATCCTAATGGGAGAATCTTCTATGAAGGAAGCAAGGAATATGAAAAAAGCTCTTAATGTGTATGCTAATGCAACAGGCCAAATCATAAACTGGGAGAAGAGCGCTCTATTTTTCCTCAATACCCCTAAATCTAGAATGAATAGAATTTTTGCTATCCTTGGATGCAAGATAGGAAGTCTCCTGACTTCTTATCTTGGCTTGCCTCTGTGCTTGAAACCAGAGGCTAATTTTTGGAATGAAATTCTTGATAGATTTTAGATGAAATTGGTGGGTTGGAAAGGGGTGATCCTCAGTCAAGCTGGGAAAGTTCAATTGCTGAAATCTACTTTACAAAATCTATCGGTTTATGCTCTAAGATTATTCAGGATACCTCAAAAATTTTCTAACTTAATTGAGAAAATCCAGAAAAGGTTCCTATGGTCAAGAGTGGAAGAGAAAAAGAGACTGAGTCTTGTGGCTTGGGAGAAGATTTGTAGGCCCAAAAAGATGGGGGGTCTGGGAATAAGGAGTATCAATTACACTAATAAAGCTCTCTTAGCAAAGCAATGCTGGAGAATTTTTGAAGAGGAGAAAGAATGGAACTTGATAATAAAAAGGAAATACCATCTAAATAATCTTGAAGGCATTCTCCAATCTCAAAATGACATCCAGGGTTCTTTTGTTTGGAATAGTATTAGTAAAGGTAAGAATCTCATTTGCAAAGGTGCTATTTGGAAGCTGGGAAATGGGAGGAAAATTTATTTTTGGAATGATAAATGGATGTCAAAGAAGCCCCTAATAGAGAATAAAGATTGGGGGAATGCTATACAAGATTGCAAAAACACAATAGGAGAACTAGTTTATGATTATTGGAAAAATGAAGAGTGGATAGACCTGGGACAGAAGGATATCAGATTTAAAGATCTAAAAAAACAACTAAACAACTAGTTTATAAGAGAAAATGAAGAAGACAAAATTATCTGGGGCCCAGCGACATCTGGAAAGTTCTCAGTCACTTTCGCTTCATTGCTTCTCCTCCCTAATGAGGCTCAACCTTTGTGGGTGCAGGTATGGATTAAGGACCTTACTCCTAAAATTAACATATTTTTCTGGCTGCTTGTTCAGAATAAAATCCTCACAGAGGATAACCTTTTGAGAAGAGGATTCCAAATGCCTAATAGATGTGCCCTGTGTTGTCAAGAAGCTGAGTATTTTAACCACCTTATGATCCATTGTGCTTTCACTAGAGAGGTGTGGGACTCCACTATGTCTTCCCTTGATTTCAGTTGGGTGAAACCTAACTCTATCCGGGAGTTCTTTCAGTAGTGGAAGAGTCCTTTTAATGACCACAATGCAAGGATTATCTAGAAATTTGTCCTCCCCCACTTTACCTGGCTTATCTGGAAGGAGAGGAACAACATAATATTTAGAGAGAAAAAGACTCCTCCCTTAGTGGTTGCAAATTCTATTGCTAGAAGTATTATGGAAAACTTCAGAAGTTTGGGAAGGAAAGATAATTGTCTTTGGGATCCTCATCCTGAGAAGAACAATAAGATCTCATGGGAAAGTTTAAAGAAGAGCCAGCCCTAGAATCCTAGGGATAATGTCATATGGATTGCACCTCTAGAAGGTTGGGTTAAAGGGAACTTTGATGGCTTGGTGAAAGGTAATCTTGGAAGGGTTGGAGGTGGAGGGATAATAAGAAATAATGCTGGAAATTGCTTAGGAGCGATTGTTGTCCCTCTTGGAATTCAAACTAGCCACGTGGCAGAGGCAGAGGTAGCTCTATATTTGGTGATAATGGTGAAAGATTTAGGTTGCATGAAATTATGGCTAGAAGGGGACTATCTAAATATAATTAATGCCATAAAAGGGAACTCTATCAGTTCATGGATGATAGAACACACTATCAACAAAATTAAACATTTAATGAACTCCTTTGAGGATTTCCATGTCACTCACATATATTGTGAAGGAAATAAACCAGCTGACAGGTTGGCTAATGATGGTACTTTATTTGACATCATCCAAAAGTGGAGAGGGGAAGTGAATCTCAAGAGTGAGATATCCAGTCTAATCAAGTATGACAGAATTAATCGCAATGAAGGATACATCACTTAAGTTAATGATGAATAGGATGAATCCTTTACCGAGGTGGCTTGCATGTAAGTTGAAGTGTGGGAGTATTACTCCGCAACCAATAAGGCATAGACAAAGGGTTAATCTTGATAACAAAAAAATCATTGTGAACCTGAGAAGTAAGGAGGAGAAGTCCGGAAAGAAGTTGAACTAGTACATGAAAAACAAGAAAATTGTGGGAGGTGGTCTGAAGAGGGAAGAGCCCTCTGACTTTGATAAATGGAGACATGACAGAGATGTGTGGAAGGAGCTAAAAAAGGGGGGGGTTACCTAGTATATGAAGAAGCTTCATGGTCATGACAAAAGAATCATGACATTGTTTGCAGAGGGCTGGAACAATGGTAAGGTGTTTCTTTGGGGCAAGTCATTCAAGCTTTCTATTTCTAGCATAGTAGAAATTACTGGTTTACCTGTTGATGGTACCCATTTTCATAGAGGCAATAGTAAGCTAGGAACTAAAGCTTATGCTATTTTTCCCAAAACTGTTGATGAGAAAGCCCTAATGACTAAGGGAAAGGAGGACTATGTGGAAATTTCTAACATTGATGAATTCTAGGCTAAAATTCTGAAGGCCATGAGTGAATACTTTACTCTGGATGGGCGGTATTCAAAAATATATAATTTTCATTTTGTGTTTGCTAACCACTTCAGGCACAAAAGGAGGACCTCTTTTCCTTTTTACTTATTAAGCTCTCTAAATAGCAACATTACGGGGCATAGAAAGAAGGCTTCTAATCTAGTGTTGCATGAAGGCTTGATTCTCCTCATCTCTAAGCACATTAGGAATAACATTCTAGACCCTACCCCTAAAAAAATCAAGGAGAAAAGAAAGGTGAAGATTTAGGAGGAGAAGGAACCTGAGACCAGCAAGAAAAGAAAGATAAAAAAGGAAAGTTTTCTACTACTTCTGAAGATAAGGACACAACTATGAAGGAGTCTGCACTCAATCCTAAATTGTGTGGGAAGGGTGTTCTGGTGGAAGACAGTGAGAAGGAGACAGAAGAGGAAGAGAAAATCAATGAGAAAGAGGAAGATTATGGAAGCTATCAAGAAGAGGAAATGAATGAGTGGCTAGAGGAGGGGAATGAAGACAAGGAGGAGACCAGAAATGATGGAGGAGAAGACAAGGAGGAAGAGGATGAGGAAGAAGAAGGAACCCATGGTGACTCCTCCGAAGAAAAATCAAAAGATACCCCTATTATTATGGAAGGTGTTGAGAAAGAGGAGGTTGGAACTCACACTGTGGAGGAGGTAATTTCTTATCAGAATGATCCTCTGGAGAATAAAATGAATGAAGCTAGGCCTGAGATGGGGGAAGGTAAATCCAGAGAGGAGGTTAATAAAGAGGACAATGTTTCTTTGGAGGGTTTTACTGGTGGCCAAAAAAATGAAGGAAAGGAGACTGGTTTCTTTCCTTCTGCTAGTGACAACGGAGAGGAGAACTCTACTAGAGGGGAGTATGGAAAGGATGAGGTGGCTATGCTGGAGAAAGACAATATCAAAGAGGATTTTGGTACCCTTCAGAAGGATAACTGTATGCTTGAGGAGGAGAAGAACATAAAGGAGAACCAAGAGGAGAACAGGGACTGGAAGAAGGAAATGTAGGAAATGGAGATCCATATTCAGGATATGGAAAAAACTATGAATAACATGAAGACCAAGATGGGAAGAATGGAAAATGAGCTTTTGGATAAGGTTAAAAATAAAAAGTTTATAGAGGATGGTACTGCTGAGTTGAAAAAGAAAGTTAAAGAAAAGATGATAAATTTAGAGACTAAAATTAATCACCATGAGAACATGATAAGAGGTGTCCTAAATCATAGCAATGAAGGTCTGAAGGTGATAGTAATGAACCTAAAAATGCTACATAATCATCTGGAAAGAAACATGTTGGAAAGAACTACAATAACTATTGAAGAGGAAACTGGAAATACAGGGTCGGGGATGAGAACTAGAGGTCCAACTCAGAGAAAGGTTCCTGAAAAACCTATAGAGCTAAAGGAACTACAAGAAACCATCTAGAAGATGGAAGATCTCGAGAAGAAGGCGGAGGAAATGATTAAAGATTATTAGCTTGTTCTGGTTGGTAGATATTTTGCTGTAGGTTTTGTCTCTTGTTTTATATTTTGAACTGTTCATCTTTTGTTCACTACTATGGTTTTCCAGCAGGGGTTCCCTTTTGTTTAGCGTTAATTCTATATCTTATGTTATTTTAAACTCTAGTTTCAGGTCCATGTAAAACATGATTTTACCTTAATAAAAAACATAGAGTTTACTTGTTTCAGATCAGTTCCTTATCCATTGGGAAAATCATCTAGTGCACTATAGGATACAAAGACTGATTACTATCACTTCATCAAAGATCCAAGTCATAAATACAAATACCTAGAACCATGCTGCTTACAAAAATCCCTGTGCAAACCCCATGAACTTGTGTATCATCTAGATAATATTTTAATTTGATTAATACCAAAATTGAAGATAGATAACACATGCATAGATAAACTCCATACAAAGAATCAGAACATTCAAAACCCATAAAACCTGACACAGATGAAGAGAAATGGAACTGAAAACTTGAATTAAGAATGAGGATCTAAGCCTCTATATACACCTTGCTTGAAGATTCAAAGCCACTAAGACAACATGCAAAAGACCTGCAACTTTCTACTCTATTCTGATACAAACTGGACAAAACATGTCCTACTCCTTGACTGAAGGTTTAGGATGTAACCTTGTGAACCAGAAAACTAGTAGCCTCTAAAAATGGCCTTGGAAATCCTTATATAGGATTGCAACAAGCTTAGGACCTTTTAGGGATTTTTTAGGGAAACATAATCAACCCTAAGACTATCCAAAAAATCTCAGACAGATTTGATACAATTTAAATTCTAGAACATATCTCTTACAAAATATCTGCATCCTTACCTAAAACTGATCTCGGAATACATAGTCCATTTAATGCTCTTAACAAATTGGTTAAAACTGATTTTAAATGCCTCCATTAGATTCCTAGTCTTTTGGCATTTCCAAAAACATATTATGCTCATATATTCTAATAAAAATTGAGCCTCTAGGAAGCATTTTCGTAAACAACCTACATCATTTGAATTTTTTATTTATTTATATAGTGCAGACTATATAAATTTGTTTTAATTTATTCTTGCAGACTTTGAATTTTGAGGTGGGCCCCCTGTGCCACATGGCACCACCTAATTTTCTCACTAATCCACCTCATCACCTTGCTAGAGACACACACACACCTATGACACGTGGCACTTCCCGGTTGGTCTATCCCGCTGATCGGGCATCCACCTTCGATTTATTTTCCAGCTCATTGGTTGACACATGTCAACATGTCGCTATTTCACAGAGATAACTACCGAGCATCTTCTTCTTTTTGGAATAGCACCATCTGTCGATCTGGCATATATCTCGAGGAGGTCGACCAACTGTCCATCTTCTGCTTTGTCACCACTCCCTAGCATATGTCACATGCTCATTGGTTCGTTGATCCACTGAAGCACTTGACTGTATCATATTACCATATGGCTGGGTTGATGGGTTTCATTACATCGCTATTTCACAACCATATCCTATGGGCACCTTCCCTTTTATGGATTAACGATGACCGTTTGATTTGGGCACATATCCCAAGGTGATCGATCTGCACACTTCATCAAAATATGCTTACCTACGTGTGGGGCCCACTTGGAAAGTCACCATCCTCATCATTGCCAACCAAGTGACTTGGGTATCGTGCTCGTGTGAGACCGGCCTTTGTATACATGTCCATACTTGGACACAATATAGTTGAGTGTTTTGGTATTTGAATAGCTTTAAATCACTCCACACCAGCAATGTGGGACTAAGTTCCCTTTACAACATAATATTTCTTGTCAAAATTTAACTTCACATTCACACTCAGCTAGGCCCACCAAATCCGGCCAACTCCACACACAAAACCCTCTCTCTCTTTCCTCTTTACCACATACTTGAATGGTATTTCTTTTAAATATTTTCTTTCTCTTCAATACAACGCGTGTGGGATAATAGATCTCCATCTACTTAGCCCACTGTAAACTTCACTTCCTTTCCGACTGGCCTATGCATTCATTTTCTTTGCTTTGCTTAAGTACTATGCACACCCTATGGTGTGTAAAATGGTGTGTGAACAGCACAACCTGGATAGTGCATGTACAACACCACTAAAAATGTGGGCAGCGTTTGTAGTTTTCGCAGCACCTCCTTAAAATCAGGGTGTATAAATGTGTGTCTCCCATTAGAAAGTGCATTATGATGGAAAATGCACAGCCCCACAAGAGGCACATATTACTTTCATAAAGAGTGTGAGTTGCGCTTGGAAGGGTATGCACAACAATTAAAAAAATAGGCAGTCTTCACACTGGTCAGTGGTCCATGTAAAATGCATTGGGTAGCTTTCTATGTTGCATAGCCTCCTATTCAAAATAGTATGCAAGGGCCTACTTTGTATTGTGCCCAAATGAAAACAACATCTCCATCGTATGGAACACATGAGGCCCGCAATCAGCTCCCCAAAGAAACTCAGGGCTCGTAAATGAGCACAATGCACACATAAAAAGAGGGCAAGCACCGGGTCTTATGCACATAGTCAACACTAAAGGAAGGTAAGTGCATACTAAGGAGAGCGTGGCATTTTGAATAGAAAGCAGCCTCGACCAAAAAGAAAATCATTGCAGCTTTTATTTAATATGTATGCACCAAGACATTTAAAAATGTGCCCAATGCTAAAAAGAATGGTGGGTTTACTCGATTAATATACTTTCAGCTTGTCTTTTTTTGGTCATAAGTTGACTCCTCATCATGAAAATACTTGATGAAATCATTCTTGAGAATTCGTATGAGAAAAGTGGCAAGGAAATGAGTCAGAAGAAAAGTTATTTCACAAGAATTGACAATGGAGAACAAGTGAATTCCCAAAAGCTATGGCAAAGAAGATTGCTTTGCATACTTATGCATTTGCCATTCAAAAGGAACCTTAGTCTCCACCTATTGAACTGAGTACTTGAAATCAACTTTAACCTCCTTGTCCTTGGTAATGTCAACTATGAAACCTGGATCTTCCTCTACTGAAAAGATCATTTTAAATTGCAAATAATGAAGATGACATGGCCTTTAAAATAATGAGGTAGGTCGGTCCCTAAGCGGGTCCGGCCTAATTTTTTTTTGAATTTAAACAACCGGCCTTGAAAACAATCTAGAACAAATGGTGCGTGCAAATGAATCCGAATTGGACAACCAAAATCCTTAAAAAACTTCAATTTTTATTACTTCGCCAGTCGCCAATTCTTAATAAAGCACCTCCAGTCGTGCCATTAAAACACTGATGAAAATTAATCCCCGAAAGCTGAAAGTTGGCGAGTACAAACTTTGTACTATAGAGAAACATCCTATCAAAATGATTCACCAAAAAATGAACAAGGCAGGAGATTTTCAAATTTGAAAACTCCTGTTTAGAATTGTCGGCAAATCACAAATTGAAAACATTGTCAACTGCCTTGGAAGGAGAAGGATTAAAAATACCAAACGACGAGTTGAGGGCACACCATTGAATCTGGTGGAAAACTCATATGCAAGGAACAAAAAAAAATAATCGCCAACTAGAGACAAGCATCTGACCAAAAACTATGAATTTTAGAAAATAGCTACTTTGCAGAGTTACGCTATCCGTACTTTTTATCATTATAAAACACCTTTTTACCTGACCTTGCAATTACGTCAAACAAAACCCTCATTGTCTGAAACCCTGGATAGATAATCTCTCTCATATGTATGAAACAAGGCTATAATTAGATTTAACAAATGATCAACCGATTATCAATAAAAAATCTTCAAAGTTCGCCACTTGGAACATCCTAAACTGAAAACTACCAAATTCGTAGAAATTGCATTCGGAAATGATTGAACAAAGGGGTTAAACGAATTGGAAAAGACTTGAAAATCCTTAGGCAAGTACACTTCTAGGTCTACAGTGTATAACATCATTCAATTATGTTTGATCTCAAATGAGGTGCAAATGACAAGGCCTCAAAATAACCCACTCATAAAATTGAACCGTGCACTCCTGGAGAAACTTAGCAATCTGCAAATGAAATGGCTCTCGCAAACATGTCAAACGGGCACATGGGGGGCTGAATATTGGTATGGACATTCTTTCTCATGCCAAAAACATGACGCAACAAGCCACATGTCATAACCATCAATCAGGTGTCATATGCAAATCCCTGAAGTAGGCCCCTCAGTTAAAACCAGACAGGATGCAAAGTGCAGATTTGAACACTGGCCACCAAATGGGTACCTTCAAAACTTGTCTGAACTAAAATCTGGGAGTTGTAATCAATTTCTTATGCTAAATGAAATGCGAGGAACACATGTCCCAAGCACTATCCCATGAAATTCATTAGGTTTATCTTTGTATGCACTTAAACTAGGGTCTTTAGAAATGATCTCTAAAGCACTGAACTTTTCCCTTGAAGAAATCTCTAAATATAGACTCAAAATCATCTGGATTTTTAGAGTACCAACAGTGGCTCTAGTTGGGGATGTGTGCCCCTTGCAGGCACATAGAGAATTCAAAATATTTGGTACAGCACACCACTCAAAAATGAAAATCGACTTCTTGCTCTTTCTTCAAAAATAGGGAACCTTACTGAAAGAAACACACCACACAGCTGAAAGAAAGCAACTGTACAATATATACATTACTTGCAAAGGCTCAAAGCCTCAAAACTGAAACCACTCCTTACCTCTGTCATATATATGATTTTCATCCATATATGAGACCAGGCGCTTAAAAAAATTCTGACAAACATGCTGCCAACATATATGAATGAATTTGAGCTGAAAAGTAGTTCTGTACTTACCAAAATCCACACTCTTTTGGTCACAACCATCCTCATATTCATATTCCATAAAATACGGAAGATCCTTTACCTCATCTTGATGTTGACTGAAAATATAAGGTCTTTCTAGTAATGAATCAAAAGATAAGCTATAATGACCGTCATGCATTACTAAAAACTCACCCGGCTGAGAACGAAATGGATCCTCAGACTTATCTTTATGAGATGATTCAACCACCGAGTGACTTAGCTCCTTTAGGATGTGTTCACAATCTAGATCGTGAACCAAATGCAAATTCCTTTCACAAATATTGTGACACAAGGACAACCGATCCAGACCATTATTTTTATCAATAAATATGTTGTCCTCAACACTATCACAATCATCATCAAATTCATCAAAAGAAAAAGTAAGAAAGAATGAACAAGAAACTTATTCATTACCAGAATTTGAATGACAAGACAAAACATTGTCATGGTCATCTTTATCTTCTTCTGAGTTACAACATGAGGTGATTTCATGCAAACATGAATCATTGTCTTCATCATTTTGAAAACATGCCTTATTATTAGTGTCAAAACATATATCATCTAGATATTGCACAGTAGAATCCACATTGGAGGCATACATCTGAAAATCAACAGCCTATAACGCTGAGATTTCCTTATTTCTTAATGGATATCAGATTTCATGTTCATTCACTTTGGTCTCTTGTTTAATGCTGCAAACTTCTTCCTTGTTTAGAACAGGGGCTGCATATTCTTGGCTCAAATCATCCTATGCAAAGCCATCACTGCAGCAACTTTCATCTGCATCATATCTATCCTTTTTTTGTTTGCACAAATCTTTCTTATATTGAGACAAGAAGACTATTCTCTTATGCTGATAAAAGGAAAGGTTTACAAACTTAATAGAAATATTATTTACTATAAATTCTTCCTCATCATCTTCATGTTCACTAACTTCACTATCAACATCATAATCTTTATCATTAGCACAAGAAGAAACATCATCATCAAGTTTATTTTCATAGGGCTTCTCACAAGAGAACCCTTCTTTCATGTCCTCATAATCTGATTCTGGATCACTAGAAGAACACACTCCCATATTCGGCAAAACATCATAACCAATGTAAGATTTGGAACCATCAGACATGCTGTCCTAATTTTTTATCTTTGTATATGGAAAGAAATCAGCATCCTGAATGCATGTTTGAACATCAAAAGGGAAACTTTGAAGTTCAACCGTATGCATATCACACAAGTCTTCAAGAAAATTACTTTAAACAACAACTTGTGGCTTTAGATTAAACTCATTCCGGGAGATACCATCATGCTGAATTGAAAAAGTGAAATATGCATTTTCTACTTGGTAATTGATATGTTTTTGCTGACTTGTTTCAACATCCTCTAAAAATAGAGTATCGAAACTCTTTGCATCCAAATCTTGGAAGAAAGAAAACACCTCTGACTGAACCAAACAATCTAGTATAAGTTTTGAAAGCTTTTCCAGTTTTTCATCAAACATTTCAAATTGTGGCTCCAACAAATCAGTAAGTAGCCCATTGCCCATGTCCTCCCTTAGGCATATGTCTCCTTGACATAATTCACTATTGTAGGGAAGATTTTCAGCATTATTAACCTTTTCTTGATATGATATTAATTCCATATCATTGATAATATCAAAGTCTTCAGTATCTACATCAAACCAATTGACTTCCATTTCTGGTTCAAGGGAAAACTGAGCTACCATGGTTTCATATTCGGGTTGATAGAAGCCTTCATCCATGTTTGGGTTAATAACTTCACATGGTGAATCAAAAGTTGAAAACATACAAAGTGAAAAATTAGTTTCGTCACCACTACTATCCAAAAAACAAGGGTTCATTATTGCTCCAGTCATATCAACCTTTTCAGAATCATCTTTAGCATATGACAACTGTTCATTCTCTTCACAAGCCTGTCCATAAACCTTTTCCTTGTCTTCAAGAAGATCATGATCACTTTGGCTATGTGAATCTTCTTCTTCACTATCAGTACTGCTGAAAACTGAAATAACTTCATCACTTGGGGCTTTATCATCACCTGATGGAAGATCTGCCCCCTATTCATTTTCAATACTTGACTGCAAACAATAAGTCTTTGCAGCCTCACAACTAGAAGAACTAGTTTGAAATCTACTTGGTATATAACCCTTGTATATATCTATCTCTACATCAAGAAAATGCTTCAATTCTTTACCAACCATGTTAACTTCTATATTAGGGGAATTCATTGTTTGCTACAAATTTTCTTCATCCATATTCTATTCAGAAGCATAACTTGAAACATGATCAATAAAATCGGCAAAGATGGAGACACTTTGACATTGAATTTCATTTGCTGATTTACACCCATTTTCTTCAATCGGAATATTATGACAACAAACTCCAGTTGATAAAAACCCTTTGGCAATTTTATATCTCAAATTATTTTCAATGTCCATCACTGTCATAAAAGCCTGATGTAAATTATTTGGCTCTTTATTTCTTAACAAGAAGCTCATCTTTCTATCGAAAGCACCTAGATAAATCACTAAACATACTTGATCATTGGGTCTGTAACTCTTTGGAATATCAGTGAATGTCCTGACAAATCTGATGTTGAAAGACGGAACCAACTCATCTTCTTCAATTTGAATCTCCATCAAATTGTTCAGCAGGACACCTGCATCAATTCTTTTAGCGAACTGTTCCATGACAGATGAATTGAAGTCCTCCCATGAAGAAATAGAATTCACTGGCAATGAATAAAACTAGATCCTGGGATCATCTTTCAATTTCTGAACCAGAAAATTCATGATGGCATCTTCATGACAAATCTTGAAGTCTCCCATCTTATCAGTGAACTCTTGTAAATGCTCACATGTTGAATCTAATCGTTTCCCTTTAAACTCTTGCAAATATTTCCTAATCTTGGTAGGAATCATATTTAGGAAACCATGTATGCCATCAAAACACAATGGCACATACCTCTGTACTAAAAGACTTCTACTTGAATCCATTATGGATTGCACTTCCTCTTAATGAGACTTTCAGATTTTTATTACAAATAACTTATGTAGCCATAATGATTCCCCACACATACATATTTCTTCAAAGATACAACCCAAAATTTTTAACAAATCCGAAGAAACATGCAGAACCACACTTCTAAAATACTTTTATATATAGTGACATTTTCACCCAATAAGGATTATACAAATACAAGTCATTCAATGAGAAATACCTGGTAAGTTCTTGATGCTGCAATTTTTTCTTTGGCTAGAAACAATGGAAAATTTCATAGCTCACTTCATAGCTCCATCAAGTTCTTTCTTTATAGAGTCACCACCTCCTTGAAGAGGAAAAGTACTTTATCTCAATTTCTTTATACTCTTTCCAGCCAACACAAAACTTCACCAGAATTTCAAATATTGTTCATTAGAATTGAATACATCATATCTTTTGTTCATAACTTACATTGATCAAACAGAGGATCTCAGAGTCACCACTCACAACTTGGTGAGATGATATCAAAAATTTTAAATCTAACTCTTATACACTTCAATGGAAACCAGTGGATGGAAAAATAATCCAACCAGGAGTCTATCTCTACTCGCACCCGCATTATTTATAACTAATTTATAACACTCGAGATATCAACTGATTGAAATAAGCAGGTCAGGAGTCCAACTCAACTTGGAACCTGCATTATTTACTCATGATTCTAATCTCCCCAGTGGAGTCACCATTTTGTTCATTCTTGAAAATATTTTACACTCAAAGAGACACCAATATACCTAAGACTGATTTTGGGAATGGTCAGTTCCAAATATGGGGAAATCTGTAGGTAACTGGACCAACTATAGGGACAAGACTGCCCTCTACACTTCTGGCTCTGCAGAACCAAGGTGGGTGCACCGAATTCAATGACATATAACACTTTTACCACTTGAAACCGGATTCAACAAAGCAAATGATAGCAAGAAAGTACTAAATGATAATCAGTCATTCATTGACTCTCCATTGCTACAAAATAACTGAGGCCTAAATACATAAAACTAAAAGGATTGAAAGGATTTGATTTAACTTTTGCAAAATACAACACATCCCAACCAGACATATATCAACATAGAGTTTACTTATTTCAGATCAGTGCCTTATCCATTGGGAAAATCATCTAGTGCACTATAGAATACAATGACTGATTACTATCACTTCATCAAAGATCCATGTCATAAATACAGATACCTAGAACCATACTGCTTATAGAAATACCTGTGCAAACCCCATGAACTTGTGTATCATCTAGAGCATCTTTTAATTTGATTAAGACCAGAACTAAAGACAAATAACACATGCATAGATAAACTCCATACAAAGAATCAGAACATTCAAAACCCATAAAACTTGACATAGATGGAGAGAAATGGAACTGAAAAATTGAATTAAGAATGAGGATCTAAGCCTGTATATACACCTTGCTTGAAGATTCAAAGCCACTAAGACAGTATGAAAAAGACTTGCAACTTTCTACTCTATTCTGATACAAACTGGACAAAACATATCCTACTCCTTGACTGAAGGTTCAGGATGTAACCTTGTGAACCAGTAAACCAACAACCTCTAAAAATGGTCTTGGAAATCCTTATATAGGATTGCAACAAGATTAGGACCATTTAGGGCTTTTTTAGGGCAACATAATCAACCCTAAGACTATCCAAAAAATCTCAGACATATCTAATACAATTTCAATTCTAGAACATATCTCTTACAAAATATCTGCATCCTTACCTAAAACTAATCTCAGAATACACAGTCCATTTACTGCTCTTACCAACTTGGTCCAAACTGATTTTAAATGCCTCCATCAGATTCCTAGTCTTCTGGCATTTTCGAAAACATATTATACTCATATATTCTAATAAACATTGAGCTTCTATGAAGCATTTTCGTGAACAACCTGCATCATTTAAATTTTTGATTTATTTATATAGTACACACTATATCAATTTGTTTTAATTTATTCCTGCAAACTTTAAATTTCAAGGTGAACCCCCTATGCCATGTGGCACCACCTAATTCTCTCATTGATCCACCTCATCTCCCTGCTGGAGATACGCACACACCTATGACACATGTCACTTTCCGATTGGTCTATCTTGCTGATCAAGCATCCACCTTAGATTTATCTGTCAGCTCATCGGTTGACACATGTCAACATGTCACTATTTTGTAGAGATAACTACCGAGCATCTTCTTCTTTGCGGAATAGTGCCATCTGTCGATCTGGCATGTATCTTGAGGAGGTCGACCAACTGTCCATGTTCTTCTTCGTCACCACTCCCTACCACATGTCACATGCTCATTGGTTCGTTGATCCACTGGGGTGCTTGACTGTATCATATTTCCATATGGCCAGGTTGACAGGTGACATTACGTCTCTATTTCATAGCCATATCCTTTGGGCACCTTCCCTTTAATGGATCAGCGATGACCGTTGGATTTGGGCATGTATCCCAAGGTGACCGATCTGCACACTTCGTCAAAATATGCTTACCTGTGTGTGGGGCCTACTTTCCAATTCACCATCCACGTCATTGCCAATCGAGTGGCTTGGGTTTTGTGCTCGCGTGAGACCGGCCTTTGTATACACATCCATACTTGGACACAATATAGTTGAGTGTTTTCATATTTGAATAGCTTGACATCACTCCACAACGGCAATGTGGGACTAAGTTCCCTTTACAACATAATATTTCTTTTCAAAATTTAACTTCACATTCGTGCCCAACTGGGCCCACCAAATCCGGCTAGCTCCACACATAAAACCCTCTCTCTCTTTCCTCTTTGCCACATACTTGAGTGGTATTTCTTTTAAATATTTTCTTTCTCTTCAATACATCGCATGTGGGATAATAGATCTCCATCTACTTAGCCCACCGTAAACTTCACTTTCTTTCCCACTGGCTTGCGCATTCCTTTTCTTTGATTTTCTTAAGTACTATGCACACCCTATGGTGTGTAAAACGGTGTGTGAACAACACAACCTGGATGGTATGTGTACAACACCACTAAAAACATGGGTAACCTTTGTATTTTTCACAGCACCTCCTTCAAATCTGGGTGTATAAATGTGTGTCTCCCATTGGTAAGTGCATTACGATGGAAAATGCACATCCCCACAAGAGGCATGTATTACTTTCATAAAGAGTGTGTGTTGTGCTTGGAAGGGCATGCACAACACTTAATGAAACAGACAGTCTTCACACTGGTCAGTGGTCCATGTAAAATGCATTGGCAGCCTTCTATGTTGGGCATCCTTCTATGTTGTGCAGCCTCCTATTTAAAAGAGTGCACAAGGGCCTACTTTGTATTGTGCCCAAATGAAAACAACATCTCCATCATATAGAATGCATGAGGCCTGCAATCAGCTCCCCAAAGAAACTCATGGCTCATAAATGAGCACAATGCACACATAAAAAGACGGCAAGCACCGGGTCTTATGCATATAGTCAACAGTAAAGGAAGGTAGGTGCATACTAAGGAGAGCGTGGCATTTTAAAAAGAAAGAAACCTCGACCAAAAAGAAAATCATTGTAGCTCTTATTTAATATGTATGCACCAAGACATTTAAAAATGTGCCCAATGCTAAGAAGAATGGTGGGTTCACTCGATGAATATACTTTCAGCCTGTCTTTTCTTGGTCATAAGTTGACTCCTCGTCATGAAAATACTTGATGAAATCATTCTTGAGAACTCGTATGAGAAAAGTGGCAAGGAAATGAGTTAGAAGAAAAGTTGTTTCACAAGAATTGACAATGGAGAACTAGTGAATTCCCAAAAGTCATGGCAAAGAAGATTGCTTTGCATACTTATGCATTCGCCATTCGAAAGGAACCTTAGTCTCCACCTACTGAACTGAGTAATTGAAATCAACTTTAACTTCCTTGGCCTTGGTAATGTCAACTGTGAAACTTGGAACTTCCTCTGCTGAAAAGATAATTTTAAATTGCAAATAATGAAGACTGCATGGCCTTTAAAATAATGAGGTAGGTCAGGCCCCAAGCGGGTGCGACCTAAATTTTTTTTGAATTCAAACAGCCAGCCTTGAAAACAATCTAGAACAAATCACGCGTGCAAATGGATCCGTACTGGACAACCGGAATCCTTAAAAAGCTTCAATTTTTATTACTTTGCCAGTCACCAATTCTTAATAAAACACCTCCAGTTGCGCCATTAAAACACTGATGAAAATTAATCCCCAGAAGCTGAAAGTTGACTAGTACAAACTTTGTACTATAGAGAAACATCTTGTCAAAAGGATTCGCCAAAAAATGAACGAGGCAGGAGATTTTAAAATTTGAAAATGACTGTTTAGAATTGCCAGCAAATCACAAATTGAAAACACTGCCAATTGCCTTGGAAGGAGAAGGATTAAAAATACCAAATGACTAGCTAAGGGCACACCACTGAATCTGGCAAAAAACTCATATACAAGGAACACAAAAAAACAATCACCAACTGGAGACAAGCATCTGACCAAAAACTATGAATTTAAGAAAATAGCTACTTTGCAAAGTTACGCTATCTGCACTTTTTATCATTATAAAATGCCTTTTTACCTGACCTTGCAATTACGTCAAACAGAAACCCCACGGTCTGAAACCCTAGATATATGATCCCTCTCATATGTATGAAACAAGGTTATAATCAGATTTAACAAATGATCAACTGATTATCAATAATTAATCTTCAAAGTCGGCCACTGGGAACATCCTGAACTGAAAACCACCAAATTCGTAGAAATTGCATTCAGAAATAATTGAAAAAAGGGGTTAAATGGATTGGAAAATACTTGAAAATCCTTAGGCAAGTACAATTTTAGGTCTGTAGTGTGGAACATCATTCAATTATGTTTGATCTCAAATGAGGTGCAAACAACAAGGCCCCAAAGTAAGCCACTTAGAAAATTGAACCGTGCACTCCTGGAGAAACTTAGCAATCTGCAAACGGAATGGCTCTGGCAAACATGTCAAACGGGCACATGGGGGGCTAAAAATTAGTATGGACATTCTTTCTCATACCAAAAATATGACACAACAACCCATATGTCATAACCATCAATCATGTGTCATATGCAAACCCCTAAATTAGGCCCCTCAGTTAAAACCGAACAGGATGCAAAGTGAAGATTTGAACACTGGCCACCAAATGGGTACGTTCAAAACTTGTCCAAACTAAAATCTGGGAGTTGTAACCAATTTCTTATGCTAAATGAAATGCGAGGAACACATGTCCCAAGCACTATCCCATGAAATTCATTAGGTCCATCTTTGTATGCACTTAAACTAGGGTCTTTAGAAATGATCTCTGAAGCACTGAACTTTTCCCTTGAAGAAATCTCTGAATATAGACTCAAAATCATCTGGATTTTTAGAGTACCAACAAAAAGATTAGAAAAAATTTCAATAAATGCATGGAATTTTTCCTTGCTGAAGGGGGGTCATGTTCTTATGATGATGAGACCAAAGGCGACATCAAGGTGTCCTTTCGGTACACACATCTTGAGAAAGAATGGTTACCCAAGGAGATACCTCCAATTAACACTGATTTTTATTTTAACAAGAGGATATATCATAGCTCCATCCTCATTACATGGTTTGGGCCTATTTTCCATGGATGGGATAAAGGTATGTTACAAAAAAGTTGTTTAATTGATGGAGTATGTCAGACCTTGTTACAATTACAATGATTGGATGCAGATTGTTGAATATAAAAAAAGTATGTGTAGGTATGAACTATTAGCAAATTATATACAATGGAAATAAAATGATCAAAGTAAAAGATTTTCTATGTACATTGACGGGAGACCAAATGAAATAGGGAATATTGCATGTTTCATAAATAGTACACAACTTGTGTCGACTAATAAGCAACCCAATTGCATATTTGAGGTGCGTGAGGGGAATCATGTTTTTGTATGTGCAATAAAATCAACAAGTGTAGGTGAAGAACTACTAATAGATTACCATTTGAATCGCATAGATACAAACAAAGTTACTATCATGGGGGTGGTAAGTACTATATACCATTTAAATTAACCTCAAGTTTATGACTCCAATATACCATTTTATTAATAATTTTTTTTTGCTAAGTCTATTGCTTTCAGTTCACTAAATTTTTTATATTTAATCTTTGTCACAGGATGACGTGGATCCCCCACATGATAGAGGCCGCGGGGATGCTCCTCCCACCCATTCTTCAGTAAAGGTAAACCTTATTGTAATTATACAAATTAGATAGTTGAAAAATATTATATTATTATGTTCTTTTATTTAGGGTTTTGGAGTTATTCTGATAGTTTTACTGATGTTCCTATCACAAATTGATGTTCAAGATAGGGGAAAAGCACCTGCAACAACAAAGGAAATAGTTGTAGATACGGATGAGGATATCCCAGATATCCCTAACCCTATAAATATGGTGAAGAAAAAATAAAAAATAGTCAGTGCAAAAATTATTGACATTTTGGATTATCCAAATCCAACCGAGGAGATGTTGAAGAGGAAAGATGAATTGATGTCGCAAGCACCTCATTATGAAGTAAACAATAATGAATCTCTAGTTATAACAAAATTTCAATAAAGGTTTATATTTTATACTCTTTTATGTCATGACCTAAAATATGTATGTGTTCTTGTTACAGGATTTTTTGTTTGCTCAAGTACTTGGTCATGGACATCATGGTGAGGCTGGTACTAGTAGAACTCCCACCTCAGGTAAAATAATCCTTAAGTTAACATGTTAAAAGGAATTTTTTCTTTGGAACATTCAAAAACTTCATTGGACTTACTGACACCATAGATACAACTATAGGAAAAGGTACTGTTACAACTAATTCAAAATTTCTAAGAAAATCTTCACTCAAACTTTATTGAAAGCTACTCTTACTTTTATTATTTTAGAATTTCTTTGTTAACAATGTTTTGTTCAGTTCATCAAGTGCAAGCATTTCCTCCTATAAGGACCGACCATTTGAGATTTTTGAGTGCAATGTTAGCAATAAGGAGTATTCAAACATCAATGCCTTCACGGTCTATGCCTGGTAAATCCTTGTTTTGCTACATTTGGTTTTGTGTTAATTATGATTTGATAATTTGTACTTTAGTCTTGGGTGCATCTCATAGTGGATTAATTTTTTGTCGTAGGAGATACACCGGTGGTTGCTACACCAGATACAAATCATAGTACATGTATTGGTGTTAATTCACCATCATTTCTTGTATGTACTCGTGTTTCTAGCACGGGAGTTATGCAGACATCATTGTTGATGGCTGATAAAGATATGATGCCTTTAAAATGTCTTAAGCTTCCAGGTACTTTAAAACTATTATTGTTTATATTGTAATTGTAATTTACTTATTCATAACAAGTTTTGGATTGATGATCCCATGACATTTTTGTAGGGAATGATTATTTCTATAAAATGCTTTATGACTTGACATTAAAGATATTTTGGCCCACCATACATACAAGGTGGAACATTATAAGTGAACTAACCCTATCCCACTGTTTTTATTTCATATCATTAATTAGTACAATATTTTTCCTTTCATTCCATTTCTTTTACTTTATTCAAGGTACGTAACTTTAGTTAATTTTTCTATGTAACAATTTTGAGTTTCTTCTTAAAAAGTGGAACTTACAAGAAAAAAAAGAAAAAGAACAACTCATAAAAGATTTAGAGCATGAGTTTTGTAGTAACATTTTATAGGAGAAGAAAATTTTAGAAAAAGCTGCCAAACATCTTAAGACTATGAGGGACTCATATAGAAGGAGTCTCATCTAGAATCCAAAGTACAAGCGTCCTCCCTTTATTTTAGTGAGGCATTGGAATGAATTCATTTTGGATGCAAAGGAGAAAGGGGATACTCAAAGAGAAATTACACCACCAAATGAGAAAAGAAGGTATGCAATAGTATTAACTAGTAGAATGTAATTATGCACTAATTAGTGATATTTATATCTATATAATTTAACATATTTCAAATTTTCATAGGTTGCAGGACACATCAAAGGCCACAAAGTCCAGACTACAAAAGATTGGCTAGCACAAACATGGCTTTGGTGGTTATTCAAAAATTCAAGCACGAATTTTAAGTAGCAGTAAATGAAATTCTGGATCAATTTTTTTCTAAATTACAAATAATTTTATTTAATCAACAAATATAGGGCTCAAAATTTAATTTAGAGGCCATGAAAGAACACAAAAAATTTGCCTTCAAGGAAGGCTATCAAGTAGTGGTTGAATGCCTATGCCAAGCTTCCACTGGCCCAACCCAAGAGTCTCCTACATCGGTTGAACAGGTAAATATGCCAAATGAAAAATATGTGAAATTGAATACTTGAGAAACAATCTATTTGATATTAATTTCAAACATAAATTGACTATTTTTGTTTTTAATAAGAAAACAATGATAACAATGTGCATGGCATTCCAATGCAGCCTAGTAATCCTAACACAGAACCTACGATGCATGATGAAGGCCCTGATGTGCATCACAGTGCCGATGGAGGTGTTCATTTTCTATTGAAATTTTTTTATGTAATTATTAATACAATTTCACATCTTAAATTGAAATTGGTATAACCTTTTTTGTGTATATTTTAGAGCATACATAACGTCATGCTGAACGAGTGGGGGATATTCGGAGTGATCACCATGTTGACTTTGGGGATGATGAAAATGTTATTGTAGATGATGTGGTAGAGTCAGGTAAATAAAATCTATGTTTTGTTCTTTTAAATTTATTTTTTGATTTATAGTTATTTTAATTAATAAAAACTTGTAACACTAATATAAAATGGTGTGAATTTAACCCATGCACTAGTTGTTATTGCAGCAGACCCCCCTTTGGCGCAGTAGCCTTGTGTTCCTGTACACATGAGGAGGAGACATGTGTTGAGATCAGAAGCAGTAGAGGAGGGGAATGACGAGGATATTCATGCTCCACTTAGCCGTAACCTTAAAAAATGAGCAAGAAACAAAAAAGGAAATGATTGTAATTAACATTTTTTGCTAATGAAAGAACGTTGTCTTAATGAATGTAATTTTGTACTAGTAAATGTTGATGAATTATGTGTTAATGAATTATTCATGAAGGTTGTGTGTCAATGAATTTTATGTATTAATGAATGTTATGTGATTATAATGATTGAATGTTATATTTCAAAAATGGATGAATGAATGAATGAATGTTATTAGATGTTAATGGGCAATTTAGAGTGATGTTAAGGCCGGGGGGGGGGGAGGCCAAATGAGCTTCAACCTTCACATGGTTGGCCTTGTTAAGTAGAGAATATTAAACTATTCTCGAAACCAAGTGAAGCTCAAACTAAACCAATGACGTAGATTCAATGGTCAAAAACACCTACTAGTCCTATTCCACATGGTTCAGTACCCATTTTGATGCAAAGGCATCCCTCAACCTCACTCTAATAAGTCAATATGTTGTTGTACTAGTTCTTTTCCCAAGGTCTTCACTAAATTCCATTACCTTCAATGCATATCCAATGGCCAAAAACACTCTCGTAAGTCCTATTCCTCAAGGACAAGTACCCCTCCCTAGGTACACTTAGGTCCTATTCTCCTTCATTTAATTCTTATCACTCCAATATGATAGTATCATTTTTATGCTTGAATTTTCATCATTAACTAATGGGTTATTGTCGATTGCTCTTTGCTATCATTCTAGATCACTATTTTTTGATCTCATAGTTTATCTTTGATTTTAATTACTTCCCAAATAGTGGATAGCTTTAATCTTACCTTTAGTATCCAAAATTTGCAACCTTCATTTTTTTCATTGTTCACAACAATTTCTATTCACTTCTCCCTTATTGTCCACTTCCCCCATATTGTACCGAGTACTCCTCCTTTCACCATATATTTTCCTTTACAAAATCACAATTTTTTTTATTGCTAATTCTTTATAGAAGAATCTTATTTTATGCAACATTTTTATCGATTATTAGCATTTATGGATTATTAGGGGACCTTAACATGAATAAACCATGATTTCATTTCTTGTAGGTTGCTTGTGCCCTATTAATGGCAGAGGAAAATCTTGATTTCTTCTTGGATGCTAAGAACATTTTAATACAAATGGGAACCTATTTTCAAGTACAGGTGAGTAATTTTGAGTCCTCACTATTATTTGTTCTTTTATTCTTGTGAAAGCCTCCACTGCCCCCTCCTTTATTCTTAATATTCTTCTTTGTAAAAAATACTTTTTTGTGTTCTTCGTAGGATGATTATCTTGATTGCTTTGGTGATCCAGAGACTATTAGAAAGGTAAGGCCATTCTCTAATCTAGATTCTTAATCTATCTCAAATATGGTTTCTTAAGTTGCTAATGACACATTTTCCTAGACCACAAATTTATCATGTAGGTTATTATATCAATGAGTTGGAGTTGCAACAAATTTCTTAGCAGACCCTATGGTACTTTATCATCCAAGCTTGTGATTTCTTTTATAAGTGGTGCATCTAATCAGTATGAAGCCTCTATAAAAAAATATTTTCAAAGGTCATTCTTGAAGGATAATGGCTACCCCATGCAAACACCATGCATGCACAAGAAAAGGTTTGCATCATTGATCTCATTTTTTTCATGGAAACAAGCTAATTCAAAGTCTTATTCGTGAAATTTTATTTTGCCCATTATGATTCAAATAGATTCATGTGTGTGTGTGTGTGTGTGTGTCTATATATATATATATATATATATATATAAAGTATAGATTTAAATGCAGCATTACAAAAATTTCTGGAAAAAAATAAGAAGTAGGTGTATGTCTGACCACCTTAATCATAATCAAATGATAATATTTTATTATAATATTTTATATATAAGTAGTAGACTCATGCCCGGATGTGACGCATATTTTTTTGTAATTTTATTCCAAAAAAAATATTAATTATGAATTTTCTACTACAACGTTTTCAAAATAAAAAAAACTCCTGTGTCTGACCACCTTAACTCATTCAAAACTTTACAAAATTCAAAAAAAAAAAATTCCTTATAGTAGGCGAAGCATAGAATGTAACACATTTTTTGGATTTCAAAAATGTTATACTGTCTGAAAGTTATAGTTATTTTTCAATCAGTATATAAATCAACAGTTTAGAGGTAACTCAATTAGAAAATAACTAATAATTACTTACCAAATTCAAAATTTGATAGCAATTATATTGATAGAAAGCTGATAATCTCCTTAAGATACCCTTTTCATTTCATCAAATTCAGGTGAAAAAAAAGTCATCAGCTACATGGTCAAAGTCTGGAACTCAGAGAAATAGGGTAAAAACATGTTTTTGAGACATTTCAATAGTTGACCATGTAGGTTTGGGGCACAAAGCAATACCGAGACTAATCGAGTACCCGATATTTTCGAGACCTAAAAATGCCAACAGAAATTTGATTTTTAACTTTTCCCTCCCCTTTCTCCCTCCCATTTCACCATCCTTCATATGATATATTACATATCAAAAAATATATATTAGATTATATAATATATATATTAAATATAATATAATATGCATTTTACATTAACTATTATTTAATATATATTAATATTAAATGTTACATTATATATCATATACTATATCTTAGTTGATGCCAAAACTTGCAGTGAGGGTCAGTTGAAAGTAGCTCTACAATGTATCTTTCAAACCGTCCATCCCGGCATCAAACCATCTGCTCCGTTGGCTCTGGTTGGCCAGGTAAATGTTAGTCACAACCCCGTTCCGCCCATGGAGTCACTAGAATGCTCGCAACCACGCTCGACCCAAGTAACCCCAAGGTGCACTAAGCACGATTAGGTAATGATCTTTTGTTGCTCATATCACAGACCTTGTGAAAGGTATTGACAAACCACTTGGGGCTATGGGATCATGATTCTGAGGTCTACAATAACCTCTCTGAATTTTGGGCGATTTGACTTCATTTGCATTTGGCAAGGCAATCTCAGTCGATGCCAAAACTTGCAGTGAGGGTCAGTTGAAAGTAGCTCTGCAATGTATCTTTCAAACCGTCCATCCTGGCATCAAATCATCTACTCCATCAGCTCCAGTTGGCTAGTTAAACACTAGTGACAACCCTGTTCCACCCACAAATTCACTAAAACGCTCGCAACCACACTCGACCCAAGTAACCCCAAGGTGCACTGAGCACGATTAGGCAGAAATCTTTTGTTGCTTGTATCTCAGACCTCGTGAGAGGTATCGACAAATCATTAGGGTCTATAGGATCATGATTTCGAGGTCTACAATAACCTCTCTTAGTTTTGGGGGATTCAACTTCATTTTCATTTGGCAAGGCGATCTCAGTCGATGCCAAAACTTGTAGTGAGGGTCAGTTGAAAGTAGCTCTACAATGTATCTTTCAAACCATCTACTCCATCCACTCTGGTTGGCTGAGTAACCACTAGTAACAACCCCTTTCTTCCCATGGAGTCATTGGAACGCTCGCGACCATGCTCGACCCAAGTAACCCCAAGGTGCACTAAGCATGATTAGGCAGAGATCTTTTGATGCTCATATCTCAGACCTCGTGAGAGGTATCAACAAACCATTAGGGGCTACAAGATCATGATTCCAAGGTCTACAATAACCTCTCTCAATATTGGGCGATTCGACTTCGTTTGCATTTGGCAAGGTGATCTCAGTGAATGCCAAAACTTGCAATGAGGGTCAGTTGAAAGTAGCTCTGCAGTGTATCTTTCAGAGTGTTTATCCTAGCATCAAACCATCTACTCCATTGGCTCTGGTTGGCCAGGTAAATGATAGTAACAACCCCATTCTGCCCACAAAGTCACTAGAACGCTCACGACCACGCTTGACCCAAGTAACCCCTATTGGAAAAATGGTCAGCACTCCCCTCGGGATTCGTGACATGGTTTAACCACCTCCTATGTCTTCTATAAGTCTAGTGGTTGTATCAAGCATTAATAGGTTGATCTTTTGGTGCAAAGGTAAATGCTAATTGTAACAAGTGGTATCAGAGCTTGGTCACAGGTTTGAATCCCCTCGGGTAATGCTGAGGGGGAGATTGTTGGAAAAATGGTCACTTCTCCCCTCAAGATTCGTGACATGGTTTAACTACCTCCTGTGTCTTCTATAAGTCTAGTGGTTGTATCGAGCATTAACAGGTTGATATTTTGGTGCAACGACAACTGCTACTTGCAACAACCCCAAGGTGCACTAAGCACGTTTAGGTAGTGATCTTCCGATGCTTGTATCTCAGACCTTGTGAGAGTTATCGAAAAACCATCAGGGGCTACGGGATTTTGATTTTGAGGTCTACAATAACCTCTCTTGGTTTTGGGTGATTCAACTTCATTTTCATTTGGCAAGGAGATCTCAGTCGATGCCAAAACTTGCAATGAGGGTCAGTTGAAAGTAGCTCCATAGTGTATCTTTCAAACCATCCATCTTGGCATCGAATCATCTACTCCATTAGCTCCGGTTGGCCAGGTAAACTCTAGTAACAACCCCATTCCACCAATGGAGTCACTAGAACGCTTGTGACCACGCTCGACCCAGGTGACCCCAAGGTTCACTAAGCATGATTGGGAAGCGATCTTTCGAGGCTTGTATCTTGGACCTTGTGAGAGGTATTGACAAACTATTAGGGGCTACAGGATCATCTTTCTAAGGTCTACAATAACCTCTCTTGGTTTTGGGTGATTCAACTTTGTTTGCATTTGGCAAGGCGATCTTAGTCGATGCCAAAACTTGCATTGAGGGTCAGTTGAAAGTATCTCTACAGTGTATCTTTCAAACTGTCCCTCCTGGCATCGAACCATCTGCTCCATCAGCTATGGTTGGCCAGATTAATGCCAATGAAAACCCTGTTCCACCCATGGAGTCACTAGAATGCTCGTGACCATGCTCGACCCAAGTGACCCAAGGTATGTGACTGAGGACAACAAATTCATTATATCTATTAATTTATTACACCTACTTAAATTATTACATCTGAGTAATTTATTACATCTATTCTAAAAAATTCAAACAAATTGACATATAACTTCAACGAGATATAATTTAAATCATAATGATAATCATAGTCAAGATATAACTTCACCATTCAATTCCATAAACATGAATAATAAATATGTATACAAACGATGACACAAATATAATATAAAAATGAACATGTTCTATATATATAAATTATCAAATGTATCAAAAGTATCTCCATATACAAATATGGCACGTGCCATTTCAAAATGTCTACAAAATCAATGTCTCAAGGTGTACAATGTGGCATATATGCCATCTCAAAATGTGCCAAGTGGCATCTCTAAATGACCAAAAAACTAAAACTACATCCTATGCCATAGGGGGGATCATCAAAATGTAGCCTCTTTGAAGAAGTGTTTGGCTCTAATTGATCCTGCATCAAAAATGAGTTCAAACCCAAGTTAGATTGCTTAGTTTATATGATTTGTACACACCACACACACACACATATAATTCATAATTCAAACACTAATTTAATTAAAATTATAACTAAATACAAAAAATTTGTACCTAGCCTCTTCATCGCCTACCATGATCAGGTGTCCTAGCATAAGTCTTTGGTAGCGAAGGGCCAATGCCACCAATACCAACTTCGACCTATAAATATATATTTGCAATAATGAGATTAGTAGAGTGGTGTAACATAGAGTAATAAATCTACAAAATAGGATGATAGCATAATAAAATTACAAATTGATTGAACTAAAATTAAAACTTACATCCACTGATCCCTCCTCTGGGAATAGTGGGCTGGGTCGACAAAGATATAAAAGATTCTTGTGGGCCCTCCCTCACGTAGGGAGTAACCTATGAGAGTAAAAAGATTGTCAATTATATATAAATGTACTTCATCATAACAACCCTGCTTACAAAATACAAATAACAATATGTAAAAGTCTACGTACAATTGGGCTATCACTCCGAATCGAGATGCCTGTCAGCCTAGGCTCTTGAACCTGTGTCGAGACATCATCAAGAGCCACACCCTATACATAAAGTGCAAGGAAAATATTTATTACTACACACAAGTGGCATAAATATGCATGCATAATTAATCTTAAACAATTAATTACCTTTCCTTTGTCGACACATGAAGAAGGAACCCCCTCGTGCCCCCCACTAACATTAGTTGTAGCCTGCAAGAGTACAATAAGATGACAATATATTAGTAAATGTATGAATTTTATTGCTCTAATTGATAGATATTTAAGCATGTACACCAAATGATATTAAAAAAAATAATGGTTACATAATTTATAATATATACCATATAGGTGTCATGGCCAAATGAAATGGCCGAAAGTGTGGAGTCATCCACCTGTCTCAACTCCTCCTATGTCATCGACTGAACATAAATGGAATATATATATATATATATATATATATATATATATATATATATATATATATATATATATATATATATATATATATATATATATATATATAAGTCCATGCAATCATTAAAACTAATCTAAATAAATAAATTATTTTAAAATTAAATAAGTCATGTGACAAATTTATTTATAATGTTTACTCTTACCGTATCAACAGGAGTCCATGGCTTAGCACTCTCATGAGACATAGATGCTCCATGAGGTGTTGTATCCTTTGTAGCTACATCTCCTATATCCTCCTCACCAATAATATACTGATATGTATCATCATCAGTAAGTGGTCCGAGGCACAAATTCTTGCACATAATGCAAGTATGGGCCATGCATACATGTGAACTACTGTGAGATGTCGATGCGCCATCATCATCCACACTAGGAGGCAACAATGACCTGGTCTACGTGATCAACTGATCACTCAGCAAATGAATGGCCCTAATACTCTGTGAGGTAGCCTCTGCAATGATATCAAGATGGTGCACTGGAGGAGGGGGTGCGACATCAGTAGGGGGGACAAAGGTAGTGGCCTTTTTGCACTGGGCAAATGGCCTAGTCTGAGGAGCTCCTCCACCTACACCCATGTTGGGCCTCATGCTCCAATAATTAACATTGTGACCAAGCACAAACTCAACATACAATTATTTTATGAAATAGAAAGGGAGCTCCAAATTTCTATGGGGTGGTTTATCAGAAACCATCCACCAACGATCCCAAAAGTGTGTACGTAGAGCTTCATTTGTGCACCATTTTATTGATAATTTGGGGTTTTTGCGGTCAACTTTTAATCCGGTTTTAGGATTAACAAAAAGGGAGGCTATATCTTCCTTAGTTATATTAAGGACCGCAACCCCATCATGGTCAAGCCCGTCATCAAATTGGGCGTGCATATCATCACACTAATGAAGAGCAGCATTATGTTGTTGCATAAGGGTGTCAATGTTTTCAACAATGGTATTTAGGGTGGCAAGCATAAGAGCTAACATATGTATATTCTGATACGTTTTTCTGAAGCCCTGTATAGTGTTCAAGTTCTCTTGTATCAAATCCTCTAAAGATTGAGGGTTTTGAAGTGGTTCTAGATTGTTTTGGGGATCGTTATTTGGTGGGGGAGGGTTATTATCTTCATCATTGTCAGCCATGCCTGATTAAATAATAAACAAATATAAATTTCAAATTGATTTCATATATTATTAAAAAAATCAATACAAAACCCCATTTTAACCAAAAAAAACTATATTTAACATGAAAATGAAAGAAATTAATCAAGATATAGCAAGAATTTACTTACCGAATAAACTGCAGAGTCGAATTTGTTGTTGGAGCAATCAGGTGCCCGAAAATATTGTGTATAGGATATTTGGAGCAATTTTCTAAACCCAAAACGTGGAGAGAAATGAGGAAAATGGCTCGTAGGTTTTGATTTATGCCACAGGTTTCGGGGTACCTAATTTTTTCAGGTATCCAAAAAATTTGGGTACCCAATTACGCTTGTGCGCTTTGGTGTCAGGTTTGCCTAGGTGTACTGACACCCAGGCCTACTAAAAAGTCAACATATATTTTCATGCGCTTTTGGACGACTGAAAAGTGGATTTTTTTACATCGCCACTTTTTGGCCCCTCATGATCTTGCACATACCCTATACATACATACATACATACATACATACATACATACACACACACATACATACATACATACATAGATATATATATATATATCATTATATATATATATATATATATATATATATATATATATATATATATATATATATATATATATATATATATATATATGCATTATATATATATATGACTGAAAAGTGGAATTTTTTACATCGCCACTTCTTGGCCCCTCATGATCTTGCACATACCCTATATATATATGTGTGTGTGTGTGTGTGTGTGTGTGTGTGTGTGTGTATGTACATACATACATACATACATACATACATACATACATATATATATATATATATATATATATATATATATATCTATATATATACATATACATATACATATACATATATATATATATACATATATATATATATATATATATATATATATATATATATACATATATATACATATATATACATATACATATACATATACATATACATATACATATACATATATATGTATGTATGTATGTATGTATGTATAATGCATATAATACTATATATATATATACATATATATATGTATACATACATACATACATACATACATATATATATACATACATACATACATACATATATATATATATATATATATAGATACATACATACATACATATACATATATATATATATATATATA